>JANAVB010028196.1:2013827-2105051 GCA_029216955.1 Iris pallida | reverse complement strand
CTCGTATATGCTTTCGTTGTGTATTGAACTGGAATGTTAGCTATACTCATTGTAGCATGACTACCCCTCAAAAGGTGTAATGATGCTCCTCGATCTAACTTGATGTGAGCTTTTACCCACAGCAACTTTGACACTACCAGAGCCATTGCTATATACTCTACTTCAGCAGTCGATCATACTATACAGACTGTTTCTTGCTCTCCAGGAGACTAATTAGTACCCCTACAAAGACACAGTATCCTGAGGTGGACCTTCTGTCATCCATACAGCTTGTCCAATCTACATCGCAGTATCCCTCAACATCCAAGTGTCTATTGTTCTTGAATCATAGCCCTCTTCCAGGAGCCCCCTTCATGTACCTCAGAATGTAAAAAACTACATCCATGTAGCCCTTTCTTAGATCATGCATGTAGCGGCTTACTACACTCACAGCGATGAGATATCAGGCGAGTGTGGCCGAGATAAATCAGTCGGCCTACTAGTCTCTGATATCTCTCACGATCAACGGCCTAGAGTTAAGGGACCACCTTTGTTTGTGTTGCATGCATTGGCTGACACTTGTGTGCCACGATGTCACGTGTCTCATATAGATTCGGACTTGCGTACCGACC
The DNA here is from genome assembly GCA_029216955.1 of Iris pallida. Classification (NCBI taxonomy): domain Eukaryota; kingdom Viridiplantae; phylum Streptophyta; class Magnoliopsida; order Asparagales; family Iridaceae; genus Iris; species Iris pallida. Next base: position 2,104,440 of record JANAVB010028196.1, on the reverse strand, counting down.
GTACATCGGTGCGTATAGGACGAGCGTTAGGGGATAACTGCTAATAGATTTGTCTAGAAGACTTAGCGGTTATTATAAACATCGTGGTGTGGATTCAGCACGTGTAGTACATGGGAAGGGTGAAGACAGTTATTAGGCGCAGGGGCTTTCACACATTTATTTTTCTCTAGCTGCCATTTGTGACTCAGCCGAGAGCTAGTGCGCCGTGCAGTTATTTACTTTTCTCTAGATGCCACTAGTGCCTCGGTTGAAACACAAATGTGTCGTGCACTTACTTTCCTCTAACTGCCGTTAGTGACTCACCCAAGAGCTAGTGGTCGTGCATTTATTTTTCTCTAGATGCCCCTTAGCTCTCACTCGAGTGCTAATGGGCCGTGTATTTACTTTCCTCGAGATGCCACTAGTGCCTTGGTTGAAACGCTAACGTGCCGTGTTTCTAGTCTCGGGAGCCCTTTTGTGGAACGTTGTCTTAAAAATGCATTTTCACATAGAATGGTTAAGGACCTTTATTTGTGTAGTCACATATACTTTTGAGCTTTATTTATTCAGTTATTGGCATGATATTATGTGTTTGTTACGTCCCTCTGAGGACCTGGTTATCTCGCCAGGTGTGTGCTCTTGTCTTTCACAGGTGTTCTAGCTCTAGCTGTGACCATCTCCATTTCTTCGAGGATGATTGCCACTTGGATCGTCTTCGCTCGCCAAATTCATTTGTTTTCGTATGTATTTTTCCTTTACTTGTTGGTAGTGGATTTGTCTCCGTCCAACATATTGTATCAAGACAATTCATTACCATTATATGATATCTTTTATTCATTTATTTTTGTGTGGATGAGATTAGTTATGGTTCTACTACATTTTACAGCTTATGTATTCATACGAGGTTTCCATATATTGGAGTGTACTTCGTATGAGTACAGCTGGCATGTCTACGCTTCCAGTCCTACGTATTTTGGGACTGGGGCGTTACATTACCCTACAAAGACACAGTACCCTGAGGTAGACCTTATGTCATCCATACAGCTTGTCCAATCTACATCGCAGTATCCCTCAACATCCAAGTGTCCATTGTTCTTGAATCATAGCCCCTCTTCCAGGAGCCCCCTTCACGACTCTCAGAATGTAAAAAACTACATCCATGTAGCCCTTTCTTAGACCATGCATATAGCGGCTTACTACACTTACAGCGAATGAGACATCAAGCAAGTGTGGTCGAGATAAATCAGTCGGCCTACTAGTCTTTGATATCTCTCACGATCAACGGGCTCTCCTGCCTCTGCACCCAACTTATTTCTTAGGACAATCGGAGTGACCGTCGATCACACCCCAGCATGCATGTCTCTGTGAGGAAGTCTAGTGCATACTTTCTCTGAGAGAGGACGATCTCATCTCTTCCTCGAGCCACCTCAATCCCAAGAAAATACCTCATCGTTCCAAGGTCCTTAACTTCAAATTCCTTGGCAACTTTTGACTTCAGTTGGGCAATCTCCTCCTCCTCGTCACCTGTGATCACTATATCATCTACATATACTGTAATTATGGTGACATGGCAGCTCGCATGCCAGAAAAAGACCGTGTGATCTGTATTGGTATAGCTGTATCCCATGTCTGTGACAGCCTTTCCGAATCTCTCAAATCAAGCTCTATGATATTTGCTCGAGTCAAAACAGTGATTTTTTCAACTTGTAAACCTTCTCTGTCGACTGCGTAGGGCAAAATCCCGAAGAAATATCCATGTATAATTCCTCTTGTAGATCCCTATGAAGAAAAGCATTCTTCACATCCAATTGATGCAGCTTCCACCCGTGATTTGCTGCAAGGGAGGCCAGGATTCTCACTATGCTCATCTTTGCTACCGGAGCAAATGTCTCATCATAGTCGATGACTCGATGCTATAGGACGGAGTGAATCCCTTTGCAACCAATCTTGCTTTGTACCGCTCCACCATCCCTTCTGGCATCTCCTTTACCATGAAAACCCATTTGCATCCAACTACTTTATTTCCTTTAGGCAATGGAAAGTTTCCAAGTCCCATTTCTTTCAAGTGCCCCAAGTTCCTCCAACATTGCAGCTTTTCATCTCGGATCTCCCTTTGCTTTCTGCCAACACTTAGGCAAAAGAGGTGGTGTCTAACGATGCAATGAATACTCCATAAATAGGAATAGATTAGAACATGATAAGAAATTAGCAATGTCATGTTCATAACCATAACGATTAGGAGATCTTTCCGCATTGCTGCGAGAAGATCTCCTCAAGGGAATATGAGATAGAGAAGAGGGGACCATACCATCCGAATATGAGGGATCGGCATCTGTATCAGAGGGATCCGGTGCGGGTGCTTCTTCAGGAGTTGGGACAGGGTTTAGGTGAGGGAAACAATATTGGGCTTCTACTTTCTCCTCCGGTAGACCTAGAACTCTTCTTGAGCTGTAGATTGTTCTAAAGACTGTTCGTTCCCATGCGCTGGTTCCTCCCCCTGTGCTGGATCGTCACTTTTGTCCTCCTGATTGTGTGTATCCTTATCGTTTTTGGTTTTCTCACTCTCACTATCTCCTCCTTTTCCTTGGACCATCTTTCCCAACCGGGCATAGAACTGATCCGACAATCACGCTCGGACTTATCCCCCTCACTCCTAACACCTACTCTGTTAGGTGTGTTATCAAATACGAAGCCTTCACTTGAACCATTGTGGTACTATGATTTCATCTCTCTACATGTAACATCCATGCTCACGAAGAGCCTTCGCTCCACGGGACTCCAACAAGAATATTTCTTCTGGGTCCCTGAGTAGCCGACAAAGACACTTCACTGCTCGATGGTCCAACTTTCCCACACCAGATCTATTGTCCTTCACAAAGCATACACACCCAAACCCTTGGAGGAACAATGTATTTGTTCTCACCTGTAAGCATCTCGAAAGGTGTCTTCCATCCTAACACCTGAGAGGACTTCCTGTTGATGAGATATGCAATTGTCAACACGGTATGCCCCCATAAGTGTTTAGGGACATTAATAGCAAACATTATCGACCGAGCCACTTCCAACAGGTGCATGTTCTTCCCCTTCGTCACACCATTTTGTGTTGGTGTGTAAGCGCATGATATATCCCATGTGTTGACAAGTACTCTTCAAGAGCCTTGTTGGTGTATTTTGTCCCATTGTCAGATCTCAACATTTTCACATTAGCATTATACTACATTGTGAGCATGCGATAAAAATCTTGAAAACATGCAAACACATCACTCTTACTCTTCATTAGGTACACCCAGGTGACACGAGTGTAGCAATCAATAAAGGTGACAAACCACTTAAAACCATTAGCAGTAGTTGCGGGACAAGGTCCCCAACACATCAGAGTGTATCATGTCAAAAGGGAACAAACTTCTCTTTCCAGAACTCACATATGAGCTTCTGGTATGTTTTCCTACTTCACAAGCATCACAAACTAACTTTAGTTTCTCAGCCTTATGATACATAGAAAGAAACATCCGACCAATACTTGTTCATCCTCCATTCCAATAGGATCATATTGGTCAAGATCAGACCAATACTTCTTTAGCATAGCCGCACACTCAGAGATGATGCGATCCTCTTGGACCACCTTATCAAGTTCATCCTACAACTGGAAGACCTTCATCGGGTTGCCCAACCTCGAGTACATGTCTTTCAGCGTCGTCCGAATGTCACCAGCACTCTCCATAGCCTCCATGTTGCTCGACACTTGGTCGGTCAATGAGGTTATCTACCATCCAGCTACCACGTTGTTGATGATCTCCCATAGAGCAAACTTCCATGAAAAGCGATCTTTAGGTGCCTCGGTTTGGCCATTCACATAGTCCACCAGGTCTCTTGCCTTCAAGGTCAGTATAGCCTGGCGCGACTACTTCAAGTAGTTGATAGTACCCTCCAACTTCACCTCTAGTTTCTCCAACTTTTCTATTTTTATGGTGAAGGATCCACATCCGCCTGCGCAGCACGAACGCTAATCTCGGTCAGCCTCCTAGAGAAGAGATCGTCCACCAAAGCCTTCACTTCCTTGGTCGTCAGCTTGTCGTAGATCGTCTCCATCGTCTGCTTCTTCTCCTCTTCCATCAGCCCGGCGGTAGCAGATCTAGGACACACGAGTTCCGGTGGTGCCCTCCAGCTTCGACTGCAGACTTTCCTACGTCTGACATTCGTTCTTCAGCAGCAGCGACGTCCTCGAGCACCGTTGCTCATATCTCGTGCATGGTTGCGACCCGAGGTCGTTGTTCTCCTCAGGTGGCAAGAACGACGTAGTGAGGGAGGACGGCGGCAGAGAGGTGGCAGTGAGGGTAGACGGCGGCAGCGGTCAAGCGAAGGTGGCTGACCCGAGTGGTGGTGGCAGTGGTGGAGCCGAGTGGAAAAGTTAGGGTTAGGGTAGCTCTTATACCATATAGAGTTGGGATAATTAGATGCTTCATTATAGAAAAGAAATACATATATAAAGGAGAGGATTAGCCTCTTTATTCTCTATCCGATGTAGGACTAAACCCAATAGACTTCTCAACATTACGAAAAACTAGTTTTCAAGTCCAGTGGTCTCTTTAGGTCCTACTCTCAGCTATAAATTCTGTCTCGTAGGTTATATTTTACCTTTATGAAATTGTCAGCATCCGTCATGTATCCCATACCCATGTCTTTTTTTCGTATCCATGTCCATATTCATGAAACATAGCAGCCAAATGACATCGCAAAAACCAAGTGGATAATATACTCAGGGTTTTTAACTTCTAATACTACATAGAACTTTCATCGTATCTAAAATAAATCATAGGCCTAGTTTTCAACACAAGAACTTCAAAATCTCAATCTAATTAACAGATTTTGTAAACTTTATCGAGCTATGGTCTCACTAACATAGTATAATTACAAACCTTCAGGAAAACATTTCACTAATATGCTGATGTGAAGCGTACCTTGTCCGTGCAAAATACATCCCGTTCACAAGCCAATGGTTGACTACGGCTACATCCTCCTGCAGAAATGAATCAAATATTGGATGTATACTTATTCACATGGATATATAAAAATATAAAGAAACATTCAATCAAAGACTAGATACTACAAAGGGCTGGTGCAAGAAAGTAAAACTTCTAATAGTCAACAAAAAGACTAGGGTTGAATATTATGTCAAGCATCATTTCAACATCTTCCTCAAAAAATTGGGAAACACTTTGTTGCTGTTGTTGTTGATGACAATGATGTTGATCATTTCAGCATTTTGCAGAAAGAGTATAATATGTGTGTGTGTGTAGGTTGAATATAACCAACTTCTGAGCAACAAATACACACACAAAAACAATGCTTTCCCCAGCACCTTGATGCAATCAAAATCAATGCTATAGCTTTGTTCAACAAGCAAAATGACTGCAAATGAGAAAATTGCAACTAAAGATGAGTACAAATATGCTTCTTCTAGTTGCCAAAACCTCAAAACTTGCCACAGAATCAAAAGTTGAGAAAAGAGATACTAGCGTATAGAGATTGCCAGTTCACCTGGAAATAGAGAAGAAGGTTTGCAGAAGGCATTGTTCCTCCAGTCAAGAAGATACTCCTAATCTGATTTTCATCACTATGTTCCTGAACAAGAAATCACCAGAAGTCCTAAGGTATTCATAAGCGTAGCATGGTGATATAGCATTCTAGTTTCAATATCATACACAACAGGCTTGAAGTGAAATAAAGAAGCAAAATGGGGCAAATGATGGGCATCTTTGAGTCATCGAAGAAATTCCAATAACAGATTCCTTACTAAGAGCTAATTTTAATTGCATAATATACCAGTTATACCATATGTAATGAGCAATTACATTCTAAATATGATCAAAGATTTCAAATCCAATCATCATCACTTAGGTCCTGAACAAGAAATCACCAGAAGTCCTAAGGTATTCATGAGCATAGGCATGGTGATGTAGTATTCTAGTTTCAATATCATACACAGCAGGCTTTAAGTGAAATAAAGAAGCAAAAAGGGGGAAATGATGGGTAGCATTTCTTTGAGTCATCGAAGAATTTCCAATAACAGATTCCCTACTAAGAATATTTTTAATTGCATAATATACCAGTTATAGCATCTGCAATGAGCAATTACATTCTAAATATGATCAAAGATGTCACATTGAAGTATGAAAAAATGGCGTCAATCATTAACCATTAATTGATGCGTTTGATTACAAGACGAAAACTATGTGGAAAATAAATTAATTCCATATTTTACTAGGAAAAAAATTCACGAATTAATTTGGGTGTTTGATTGTAGTTATTATTTTCCATGGAAATTAATATTTTCCTATGGGCTGGGTCAGGTTTATTTTCCACCATTTTGATGGAAAATGTGGAAAATGATGGATTTTTGGAAAATAATTCCATGCTATCAAACACTAAAATTGGTGGAATTTTTTTGATGGAAATATTTTCCATGGAAAAAAAAATGCTCAATCAAACACAGCATATATATAGTTCAAATTTTGTACCAACAAAAGAATGCCAGTCAATACCTCAAAATGGTAAGCAAATACTTTGTGGCAGGAGTGTTGAATAAATAAAAGACCATCCTGCTTCATCCAAGTGGATATCTTTTTTAGGAGCTCCTTGTAGTTCTTCATGTGCTGCACAAGGGGAAAATCAAAGACACATCATAATATGTTGACGTCAAGCGATATTATACAAGCTAACCAAGCAGACACCTCAAACATGTCTACTGATATAATTCGGTCATAAGTTGCCTCCATTTCAAACTTGCTGATATCAGCGACAATGATCTTTACGTTCGACAGCTGAAAGTCACTGAAACAGAAAATCTATTAGCTCCACTAAAAAAATTCAGAATGCAAAATTTCAAAAGGCATGTAGCCACTGTTAGTAAAAGATAATTCACAGTTGACACATTGAATTTCGAACTTGAATCTTGACACCATTTACTATAGGCTTAGAAACCTAAGCTCCTCCCAGGAAACTAGATGTGCTTCTAACCGGAAATATTAATACAAGTGTCGGACACTCTGTACTGTCCAAAAAAATTTGGATAAGTCCTGACGGGATGAGGACTCTCCCACAAGAAACCTAGGTTTTCCAAGGGAGAGGAGGCCTATTCTCTCTCGGACGGAATGCCAAATCCTTTTCCTATTAGACATCAAAACCCTCACCACTCTCACATCTCTACCGGCATCATCTATTCTTCGCCTCTGCTCGCTACAAACTTTCAAATATGCCGCACCGCCTCTTGCTCCACTCTTGTCAATCTTGGTCGGTACCAAGAAGGATGGAAAAGCCTCTTTGAAACGCCTATAACCTACCTGCTCCATCCCTTCATTTCCAGCTTTTAAAGAAGCGGAAAGAGAGAAGATCAACTGTTCCACCCCTCAGAACGGCAAGTCCCAAGCAGGTAATCCTGCAAACCCTAATTTATATTATGGCAAAAATTAGTCATTACCCTCCCAAGAGGAGTACTGCTCTGCTAATGTCGTTAGTTGTAGAGAAAGCCCGTAATATTTCTAGGGGTCCTTTACTCCCCAAACTTTTGGTTATCAATCCTTTTTAACACAAGGAAACATTGAATGACATGTTTTTTAATGTGGATCTCTTAGTCATTTGATGATTGCGGAAATTTTGGTTTTGTATGCTATAAGTGTGGTTTTAAGGTCCCTTTATTTCAAATTACAATGACAATGCTAAAATAAAATTGCTTTGCTGCCAATAGTTCTAAAAATTCAAGAATGTTACCACTTAGAGCCATCTCCTCACATGGCTTTATTATCGATCCCCAAAACCACCGTCTGCTTCCAGATGTGTATTAGGTGTCTCTACCTCATTTTGACTGCACTTCCAGGGAAATTCAAAAACTTTCCCGTTCTAACATAGTATGTAACTTCTTGCTTGCTTTTTAGTAGTCATATGCACAAGAAAGGAAAAAAATTGTAGAAGAGGCTTGTTAGCCCAATGATTCAGTTGAGTTTTTTTTATTATGGTTAATCGATTAAGTTTAATATTATAAAATCATGATCATGCAATAACTATAGTGTTTATACTTAAACTTGACATGGTCCTAATTTGAATTAATGATATCATACTTGCTACTATGTGTATTAATTTGTTCGTCTATCATGTATTTGCAGAAAGACAATAAGCAAAATCAATCATGAACATATGCAATAAAGAAATCATGATAGGCCAAAGACACTACTTGCCTATACGATTTCTCTAAATCATCTATGATATCTGGGGCAACGGCCTCAGGGGGTTCTATTGCCCGGTCAGCGGACGGGAGTCGAGGGGGCAGCCTCCCTCCCTGTAGGTTGTTCGGGGACGAACCACCCTAAAAGTATACATATTTTCAGATCTTCTTAGTTTTGGATAACTGCCATCAAGGAAAAAAATCACCATTCATATAAAGGATGAAGCCAAACTTTCAAAATATCGCGCACACTGTAATTTTTCTTTATTCTCGAGTCTCTAGGATTATTTTTAACTCAATGGAGAAAGGCAAAATGAAAGTTAAACCAAATATCCAGCTAAATACCTAAGTCCAAGTGACCACAAACGACATACTGACGGTATCGCAATATACCGGAGGTATACCGGTCAGACTATTTTCGGTGTATAAATTGCAGACTGTGTAGAGCGGTATACCGCATGCAGAGGAACTTTTGGACTGTTTTTGACCTTCTATCTATATAAACCAAAGTTGCTCCCTTTAATTCCTACTTCTTGGAGCATTAACTTTTTATCCAATATATTCCAAACCTCTCCATACATACAAGAGCTTTCGTTTGTCAATCATATTGAGATAGAGTTGTATTGAGTTGTAAAGTTCGATCTTCAAATTGTTGTGAGAAGATCAAAATCATTTCTTGTAAGAGGCTAAAGTCCGCAAGTCTTCGTATCAAAGCTTGTGTAGAAGCCGACGAGCCTTCAGATCAAAGCTCGTGTGTAACTATTTGTGATAATAGTGGATTAAAGCCGGAGAGAGTTCATGAACTGAAGTGCCTCACGGAGGATACCATGATACATCGGGTGTCTGTCGGTATACTTACCTCACTTCTAGCACTAAGTTTTAAATTGCCTATATCATTCATAATTGTTCTTAATTATTAGTTAAACCATACCACACACCTCCCCCCCTCTAGGGTGCTTTCAAGGCTGAGGAGTAGTGATATTTGGTTGCAGAAATATGAGATTGTTGGTCACAAATGGAGTCAATAGTTAGCTTTCTTTATTATATGTAACTTCTGGCTTGCCTTTTGGTAGACAAGTCCAGTTTAGTTTCATCTTTATGTCCTTATAGTACTTTATTTGTGTCCAATGCGGCAAGGATCCCTCGTGGGATGTTGTTTGATTAATACTCTCTTTAATGAAACACAGGAGGAAAGACCTTTCTTCCACTGTTTTCTCAAAAGAAAACGTCGGGAGCAGTCCTAATAGCACTTCCATGTTGGCTGGAAAGATCATTGATGCATAGGGTGGATACATAATTATAATGTCACACCCTCTACCTTGTGAATTTCCTGATCAGACTCCCTAATTCTTTCTCGCAACAAGAGCCCCATCTCATTTGGATCTTTTCAAGTCAATTTCTCAACCTGGAAAGAAGACCATGAATCTGTCCTCGTGAAATTTTACTTTTGCAGAGCTGACTTACACACGACCTGATGGGCCAAGACACGTCACACTAAACTACTTTTCTCCTAAAGGTTCCTAAGAGGACTATATAAGAATTTAGATAAAAGAAGATGAGAAAAAGAAAAGAAAAACAAGAGTTTGGGGAGGGCCAAGATGTACACAAAAATGGGTAAGCCTGAATACATCTAGAATAATTTTTGCAGTCAACTTGCAGAAGAAAATTAACAAACCAAATACAAACTAAGATTATCACGAAAACTCAAAGACTCTCTTTTTAAGATAAAGATAAGCTCTTACAATTCCATCTAGAAGAACATGAGCTAAGCAAGTAGTATCATAACCTTCTGAATTCTGAAACTTAAAATATACTTGAATTTTTAGATAAAGACAGAGGGTACAACTTCATTAAATTGTTTGAAAAAATAATTCATGATGAATGCTTCAAGATCCATAACCATTGCCAACTAAGTGATTGTCTACATCTTGATTGCTAGATAAGTATTGAAGATAGTAGTTAAAGGTGCCGCTAGGACTAGAGGTAGGACGAAACGAGTATGAATTGAAGTTTTAAAGAAGGATGTAGTTTTTGTTAGTATTACAGTGGACATGGTCCTAAACAAAACTGAATGGAGGAAAGATTCAAACAGCTGACCCCCAAAATTTGGGATAAAGGCTTTGTTGTTGTTGTACCCATTCTATTGATGTTACCTTCAATTGACTTCAGTTAATGACTAAAATATTATATTATACATGTGAAGCTTAACTCCAGAATATATGCATTATGTTTGACACTATTCACTTTACCTGCATCTCTCCTCTATATAAGCTTTTTGTGTTGTTGAATAGCATATCCCAGTTACGCTGCAATTTGCATATTTCCTTGCTATATACAAGGAAAGAGAGCCCCAGCCACATCCAATGTCAAGGATTGTTTGGCCATCTTTTAACTGCGCTTTCTCACAATACTGCTCAAGCATTGCGATTTCAGCATCCTCCAGTGTGCTCGATTTGTCCAGGAAGTAACAACAACTGCAAGGATTTACAACACATTCCTGATCAGCATAATAAACATAGGGGGAGCAACAGGTTAAATATGACACAAATACAAGAAGAAGATGAAGTCCAAAAATGTTTACATCAGAACAATGTCAGCTTCGTCAATGTGAAACAAGTTAAAAACAAAGATATATGTATATTGGAATCCCAATCATCTATCACATACAAATATTTTAAGAAGCTACATAATTTAATATTTTTATATTATTGCCTTTGCATTTTAAAGTAATTAGCATTAAGATTGAATATACAAGACTAAGATACCAAAACAACAAAACAAAATATCTTATGCCTATCATTGATTGTGTACCCAAAAACAACAATCAAGAATCTATCCAAAGGTTTTGGTTGGCTACATGAATAATTTCATTCCATTCAGCTCTATATGCATTTGTTCAAATATACCTATTACTAGTGACTTCTTCAACTACCGTCCTAAAACTCCTAACTGGTGGATCTATTGATCTCCATTGCACAAATGTCGTATCCATCGGAAACATTTTTCTCATCATATCGTCAACTGGAATCAATGCTAACATTGCATTAATGTACTCGCTCTTTGTTCTATATTCTCATCGTGTCAATGGTCATCCATCTCAGCATTATAATTTCAGGCTTTCAGCTACACTCATTTCTGTGACATATATCTTGGTTTATCCCATAAAACTTAGCTGGTCTACCAGGGGTCATATAGATATTTATTTTTAAGTTCAGGGATATTAAAGTAAAAAAGAACTCTGGTACCCACTTCAATTGAAGAGTTTTAATTTCTAGGAGGGTTGTCTTAGAAGCATAAAATATTGTTGTAACCTGGATAGAGAACAGACAATGATTCCAACAACAATAACATAAAAAACAATGTCTTCATCCCAATTTCAAGGTAATTAGCAACAAAATACTTTGAATTGCATATTTGTGAAAGTTCAAGGTAATTTTTTGCTAATTATAATAGTTTAGGCTAGCAAAATTTCAATTTCAATAGTTTATTATAGCAACTTGCAAATATACAAAACTTTAGGGGTTTTAGTTGCAAATTAGCCTAATATTATTTCATTCAAAACTATCTATTATGATAGCACTATGTTAAAAGCAAGTAAATACACAATATTATCTATTTGAAATGGAATACTATTTCAACTAAAACTAACTAGAAACAACAATAGTATATAAATTATGTCTACGTGTATCAAATATTGTCTAGATTTTTAGAATAAATTTGATCATTTCTGGTTTTTCAAACGAAGGACACGATACTTCGATCTAAAGCAGTCGATACCGTCGTTACCGATACTGATAGGAAGGGTCCGAAACCGACATTGATAGGAAGGGTCCAAAACCGATCCCAATATCGATATTGTGAACCATGCTAAATATCGAAAAGTATCACTCTTAGGTATCTCTTATACATCAATATCGAGTCCATTTTTTATGTGACTTTTGGTTATTTTTACACTTTATATACTATGTTTTTTCTTCTACTAATTATCAATTCTTAGATTCTAAAGTTTCTCATTGGCCAACATAATTTTGTTACCAAACATCATACACCTTAGAACCTCCTTTTAGATATGCCAAGAAATTTCATTCATAACTAGCACAAAAAGGTAAGAACTTAATGTTGAACCTTGATGTAAGCCAATACTGATAGAATATGGTTTGTTATCTCCTCCATTATGGTTCCAACAATTATAAAACTTAAATGAGAAATCCTTAAAAAGGTTCTTTTTGCTCTCACTCCAATATCTTTACAAAAATTAACTTACGTATTCTTCGACGGTCCTTTTTGGTGCCTCTTCCGAAATACTATACAACTACTAGAGGAATTTTCCAATGTTCTCCATGTTACTATTTTCAAGTATAAAAGTAGCATGCGATAAAATAGGTTGTGCGAAAAAGTAGAAGTAGTATGTCAAATGGAACTCAGTTTCTAAATCCTAAAAGTATCATTTTCCAAATTAAACTAACATAGAATACTTTGTAAAAAAGTACCAGGCACAATTTTATCAAATAGTATTCAGTTAGCTCCCTAATGCCACATGGGGTAGTCACTGGCCTGTATTTTAGATTCTCTCCAAACACCAGTTTGAAAAATGAGGTTGGTAACTCATAATGTTGGGACTTTACTTTATCTGTTTCCACAGCAATAGGCATATCTTCAAGAGCTGCAAAGAGAATAAGTGTTAATATAGAAGCAAAAACCATGTGAGCTTAAAAGTTCTTCAGATTAAGAAGGAAAAAAAAACATGAAGTGAAACACAAGAGAAAAATAGTATTCTTTTATGATTAATTGCACATATGAGCAATTAAATATTTGATTTTTACTTGCTTACCAGGAAAACATACTCTATCTATCAACTGTATTATATTAAGGTAACATATTAAAGAACCAATAGAATGCCGTAACGTATTAACCATATACAGAGGATCCATTTAAGTTCCTTGATTGGGAGAAAGAAAGTCATCGAGGAAGAAGATAATCAGTTATACTTGTGAGAACAGTAACTTGTTCAAAGGAATTATTTTCCCACTTTGAAGATAAATCCAGTTAATGATATGAAGAGAACATTTGCTTTCTCAAGGATGCTATCCTAATGTCAATGACAGTATATGGTCTAGTGCAGTGCCGCAGAGACAGAAACTAAGTGGACAGTAAACTGCAAATTGCCCATTATTATAAAATACAGTTGCCCATCTATAAATCCATCTCTGGTATGTTAGATCCAGAGAAATATAGTACCTGTACTTGGTAAATAATGAAGACACTTACCGGTTCTTAAGAAAACCTATATATATACACATTTGAACCCTGCGCTGGCGCACCCGACTTCCGCGCAGGCGCTCCTCCCTCCTCCATCCAGTCGCCCGCCCCCCTCTCCCCCCTTCCCTCCTCTGCGCTCCCCCTGCCCCGACACCCCTCCTCCAGTCTTCCTCTTCTCCTCCCCTCCCGCTCTGGTTTCTGGATCCAGAACCAGGGGCGCCGGCGTCCGCGGCCGGCCTTCCATGGCGCCGAGGCGTCCGACGGCCTCCCAGCATGTTCCGACTCTCTCCAGTGATGGATGGACGACAGTGACTCGACGACGCGGAAAAGGTGTTTCACCTGAGCCTAGACGAGTTTCCCCGTCTGTGGCGCGACATGCACCCCAGGTGGGTCTGTCCAAGACGGGGAAGGGAGGGCGGCTCTCGCCATCCGGCTTCGGCCAATCCTTCCCGAGTCTTCGGCCCTCCCCCAGACCTTTCAAAATGGCGTGACACGCACCCCAGATGTTTGACAAAAGGTCGAAAAGGGTTCCTAGTGCATTTAAGACCTCGGGAGTTGCTCCAATCACCTGGGGAGATCGATGCAGGCCCGACCTGGCAAGGGAAGACATTGAGATGCTCTACGTGGCGCCCAGTCTTAAAGAAGGAAGAAAGGTCATCTCTATCACTAGAGAGGACATTGCCGAAACAGAACTGTTCTAGAAGAACACTATTGTCTCTACGTTATGTGAGCACGACCATACTTCGGTCAGCTAAAGGGATTCGTCTTGCGATTTGGAGACCTAAAGGGAGCATGGACATACTCTAGGGAGAATGGCTTCTATTTCATCAAGTTTGGGATGTCGGAAGATTTAGAAAGGGTGATTAAAAATGGTCCTTGGACTTCCGATGATAGATTGGTTGTCCAGAGAAGATGGGACCCGTATACTAAGTTTGAACGGGACCGGCTGGCATCCGTACCTATCTAGATTAGGTTCCCTTGGCTTTCACCCCAACTGTGGAGTGTCCCGACAATAATGAAGCTGGCTAGCGGAGTTGGAATCCCCCTACGGCCAAACAAATACACGACTGATAGAGTTCGATTGTCCTTTGCTAGAGTGTTTGTTGAGATAAGTGCGACTGACAAGCTCCCTGACAAACTGGAATTTGACCTTCCGACGAGTAAGATCATTTTCCAAAAAGTTGAGTATGAATGGGTTTCGCCGTGTTGTAACTCCTGCAATATCTTTGGACACACCATTACCCAGAGTCCGAACGCTGGAGTCATCCGGAGGTCACTAATCAAGGCAACGGCTCTAGTAAAGAGTTGCCTACATCTTCTAGAAATACTGGAGCCAACACAGCTATCCCTAGCTCCCAGGGAGAGGAAATGGACTTAAGGGCGGAGCAAAGGAACATGGCCATGGATGAGCCTGTCCTACAGGAGGCTCCCCAATCTTCTTTACTGGGGAAGAGAATGGGAGCGGAGAATGAGAAAGAAGGGAGAGGGGAGGAAATGAGGAGGCACAACATGCGATGGTGGTGTTCACTTCTTACAAGCAACAAAGGGAAGACAACTCTAGCATGGTCACGTTCAAAACGCCAAAAAATTCCATGCCTTAGCGCGTCTCGAAACGCCAAAAAATTCCATGCCTTAGCGCGTCTCGAAACACAAAATTACAAGCAACAAAGGGAAGACAACTCTAGCAACAAAGGGAGCAAAGGAACATGGACATGGATGAGCCTGCCCTACAGGAGGCACGGTCGCACGTCTCGAAACGCCAAAAAATTCTATGCCTTAGCGCGTCCAAGCAAGCTCCGCTTCCAATGAGCAAGTATCTGTTATCTGCACATGAAAACTGGGGGTGTCAGTACACAACCGTACTGGTGTTGTGAGCCCCTTGTCCACCCATACAAAACCGATACGCTTATTTAGTGAGTGCAAACTATTCCTTTTGTTGTCTTTCTAATCTTGTCTTAGGATGAGTTTATTTTATAACTATAAGTCTACTCGTGTTTCAGTATCATGGTCATGCTCCAAGACGTTGTGACCGTGCTACAAAACTCATTTGTGCCAACATCGTGGTCGTTCCATAAGATCTATTCGTGTATCATCATCATCGAGGCCGTGCCTCACAACATAGTGTATTTTACTCAATATTAGCCTATGGCCTTTCCTCCATTTCGTCTCTGAAAATGGCTTAATCTTAGACTTGTGAACTTAGTGACCTTTTACCCATTTCGTCATTAAAATAGCTTAATCATAAACTTGTGAACTTAGTATCAACGACTCAATTCACGACACTACGTCTCGTGTCGAAGTGCATGTTTCAGTTATAGCCAAATCTTAGGCTCAAACGTTGTGTTGCATACTGTGTGCACATTTCTTAACTCAATCTAAGGGCACGCGGATCGTTGCTATTATGCCAACTCATCTATATGAAAGGGTCACTAGCATC
This sequence comes from Iris pallida, assembly GCA_029216955.1. Lineage (NCBI taxonomy): Eukaryota > Viridiplantae > Streptophyta > Magnoliopsida > Asparagales > Iridaceae > Iris > Iris pallida. Next base: position 2,088,547 of record JANAVB010028196.1, on the reverse strand, counting down.
ATAAGCTATCATGGATAATAGCCGATCTTAGACGGCGACCCTTTCAGTGCGGGTAGCGAGCCCCGTTGAAAGTTTCCGAATAACCCATCCGAGTGTTATATACCAACACAGCTATTTTCTTTTGCTCCTGATCCCAGGCCGAAGTCGGCACCGTCTCCGGGTTACCGTTCGGGGAGCCGTTCCTTGTGCACAAGTTGTCCAATGACCATGCAAAACTCAACTCAACTTACCGTCCTACACAGTCATTACTCATTCACAGTGTTTCCATACTTTTCTTTCCTTTTTGCAACACCCATTGTTTCAGGGTCTCGAGCTCCCATTGTTTCAGGGAGTGCCTCGACGTATTCCCTTTTTTTCAGGAAGCCCAACTGCTACAGTTCCGAGAACATTCCATTCATGTTACCATACCTCTCACTCAACTCAGGAATGACTACTTGTTAGCCTCATGCATATTCAACGTGAACCAACCGTATTCCATGTCGTGCCACAATCAAGCCAAACTCTATATGACAATCCTTTGAAAACGTGGAAACATGAAAATGAAATCGTAGAGACGTGCCTACAGTGTCAAGCAGATTGATAGTCTGTGTCCACATCAGAACTCCACTTTTACCCAAGTCGTGAGATCGAAAGATCAAGTGCCAATTTGAAAACCCAGTGTGATGTGCTTATTTAAGCATTAACTTTCTATTTCCATGTTCTATGCAATTTGACTTAGAGTGAGATTATTCCCTTAGCTATGTGGGTACGTCTCTTTTATTAGCAAACCTACTCACGCATTCAAAACATCCAGTTTATTAGTATGAAGGTCAAGCAGAGGCAAGTTCATCGAAGCCACCCACCTGAATGAGGAGTTATCTCGACCGAGCGAAACTTCGAACAAGTCGTTGCATAGCCAAGTCCAAACACCGTTGCGTTTCGATTTCTCCGGTTGACCTGATCGGGACGGGGAACTACATCCTCTCCCACTACTCCGCCTCCTTTTTCCCTCTCCGACCAAACGTCGGCCCCTTCAGACCCGACGTCCTCCGGTAAGACCCCATCCTCCTCCGCCGAAGGTAAACACTAACCCTCATTCCTATTTTATTTAATTATTGCATTTGTGATTTTGGAGGGCATATAAATTTAGATTTTGGTGTTGGACATGTACACACGACACATTGGATATGGACACGAGCACACGTCATGGACACTTGTCGATTCCATTTCCGTATCCCAATTTTGAATATTACTCAAAATTTTAGATATTGGATTCGAATATCCGAATTTGTTTCGAATTTTATGGAACATGGATACGAATTCCGATATTAGTATATTCAGATACGAATTTGAGGTTGCCTATTCTAATTTTGGGTTTTCGAATATTATTCGTAGAGCACGGACACTTGTCAATTCCGTATCCTTATCTGAATTTTCGGATACTATTTGAAATTTTGGATATTGGATTTAGATATCCGAATTTGGTCCGGATATTATGGATGGATATGAATTGCGATATTAAGATATTCGGATACGAATTCCGATATTAAGATATTCGAATACCAATTCGAGGTAGCCAATTCTAATTTTGGGTCTTCGGATGTTATTCAAAATTCATGATATTGGATTCAAATATCCGAATATTTTTAGGATATTAAGATTTCGAATTCGTTAAAATTAAATATTTGTCTTAAATATATTTAAACTCTACACACACACACACACACACACACACACACACACACACACATATATATATATATATATATATATATATATATATATATATATATATGATTGTGAATATTACTTGGTTATTAACATATATTAGGATTGTGGATACGGCCGATACCAATCCGATACGTCGGATACGGATTTCATAGCAATGGTCTGATACCGATTTCGATACCAATACTATTTACCTTGGTTATTACAATGAGGTACTATATTAGAATATTCTTATTATTTAAGTTTTTTGATACTTGTATTTACAATATATATGGTAAGTACATGCATAATTGGTTTGGACAATGAGTCGATACTTAGTTGACCGTTCGTGGATGTACAATCGGCGACATAAGAGCAAGATTAGTTTGACAGATGTTTTTATGGCGGACGTCGAAGAATTTTTGAGATACCAGTAGCCAACCTTATTTCATGGACGGGAGGCTCATAAAGTATCATTGTGTCAAATGTAATAATATACCATTCAAAGAGGTAGATCTCGTAAGAGACCACCTCTATAAGAAGCATTTCGTACTGAACTACAATGAGTAGAGACGGCTCAAGGAGAACATTTGGTTCTGCAATATTAGTTATCCTTCAATATGGAGGTGGGAGAGTCCACTCACGGAGATCACTTCGAATATCGGCATCGAAACTTGGCACGTGAGTTGGTATTTGATGCGGCCAGTCCAAGTTTTGATCCAAAGGATCCGAATCCTGATGCAAAAGAGTTCTATGATATGTTCAAGCATATCGATACTCCGTTATACCCGGGTTGTGATTCTTATTTTGTCCTGTCGGTGGTAATGCGACTGTTGAACCTCAACTCTAATTTTAACTTACCGCAGAAATGCTACAACCGGATAATTTAGTTTGTAGAGAGTTGCTGCCAAAGGATCGAAGGACTTACCAGAAAAATTTTACAAGTTGAAGATGATGATACGGAAACTCGGATTAGGCTCTGAAAAGATAGATTGTTGTCAAAATGGTTGCATGTTGTATTACAAGGTTAACAATGATAAAGACAGATACATTTTCTGTCACGAGGATCGGTACAAGCCAATTCGGGGCAAAAAAAATCAACTGAACAAGCAAAGTTACGCCCCTACAAATACGTGCGATTTTTGCTGAACACAAAGAGGCTGCAGAGGATGTATATGTCCCAAATACTGCACAATACATGACATGGCATAGCAAAGAACGGAAGATGGATGAAGGATAATTATCTCATCCTTTCGATGGACCTGGATTTGCTGTGGAGCCTAGGAATGTTCAGTTGGCTTTATGTTCTGATGATTCACTCATTTCGGACAGTCGGGGTCTCAGTACTCTTGTTGGCCAATGATTTTGCCCCTTACAATCTAACACTGTGGATGTGCATGAAGACTCATTATATGTTCTCGACAATTATCATACCCGGTCTAAAAAATCCAAAGAAGAACATTGATACCTACTTGCAGCCGTTGGTGGAAGAGTTGAAACAATTGTGACAGTTCGGCGTTTAGACGTATAATATATCGATGGAACAGAACTTTCAAATGAGGGCGATGCTCATGTGAACCATAAACAATTTCCAGCATACGAGATGTTATCGGGGTGGAGTACTCATGGTATTATGTCTTGTCCGATATGTATGGAAAAGAGTAAGACATTCCGCCTTCAAAATGGAAGAAAAGTTTGTTTTTTATTGTCACCGTCGGTTCCTTCCTTCGTCGCATCCGTAGAGAAGGAACATAGATGCCTTGAGAGCTGGTAAATAGGAACTATCTCCTCCCCCGTTGAGATTGACATGAGGTGCAGTTTGGCAAGAGGTAGAGGATTTGTCGATTGTAATGGAAGATTCGAGATCGGACCATCACTTAGAAGGATTCAGACACCGCCATAATTGGACGAAGCAGAGTATCTTTTGGGACTTACCTTATTGGAAGGACAATATCGTAAGACACAATCTTAATGTCATGCATATTAAAAAAAACGTATTCGACAACATCTTCAATATGGTAATGGATATCAAGGAAAAAAACGAAAGACATTCCCAAAGCAAGAAAGGACTTGAAAATTATTTGCAGGCGTCCAGAGTTGCATCTAAGACGAAGATCCAACGGTAACTGGGTCAAGCCTTCTACACCATTTACATTGAGTAGGGGTGATAAATTGATAATATACAACTGGATTTCAAAGTTGAGATTATCTGACGGTTATGTGTCGAACCTGGCGAGATGTGTCGATCTCAATGAACGCAAGCCGATAGGGATGAAGAGTCATGATTGTCACGTGTTCATGGAGCGTTTACTTTCCATCGCTCTGAGAGAGATGCTACCTTCTCAAGTATAGACTCCACTGGCCGAGTTATCTATATTCTTTAGAGATTTGTATTCAAGCAAGTTGACGATGCAACATATGTTGGAACTTGAGGAGAAGATTGTATTAACATTGTGCAAGTTAGAAAGGGTGCCCCCCCTCCCCCCCCCCCCCGCCTTTTTTGATAGTATGGAACATTTGTCGATTCATTTTGCATATGAAGTACGTATCGGTGCTCCCGTACCTTATCGATGGATGTATCCATTTGAGAGGTATAAAATAATTAATTATCTAGTACTAATGAATTTTTATTCCAACAACTATAATATTCAATATTATTTATAGACATCTATATCACCTGAAAAAGAAGGTGGGCAATAAAGCTCATGTAGAAGCTTCGATATGTGAAGCATATATCATTGAGGAGGTCTTAAACTTCTGCTCAATCTACTTCGATACTCATGTCAGAACCGGAATAGAGCACCAACAAATGATGAAGGATAGGTCGACGCACCGAATAGTGGAATCCGCACTATCTTCATTGTTAGTGGCAAGCCTACAAGTGCTTCTAAATTACGGTGGTTGGAGGACGATGATTTGAAGTCGCTCATCGGTATATATGCCTAATTAATGGTATAAAAGAGATGGAAGATATTGATGTAGAAGCATGAAAAAAGCATATTGCTTTTAGTCCCATATCGGAAAGGAGAAGAAGATAAGTCTCATTCCACTATATATATAGAGCCCCATGACCTCCTTTGAAAGGGGCACCAAAATAACGAGTAAAGGGAGCCCGTTGAGTCCAGGGAGTCATTTTGAGTCACAAAAAGTTGACTAGCAAGCGACCTAGAGATTCCTCGAGAACTTGTTGGTTCCTGGAAGCGGGTCGCATACAAACGAATCTTGCTTTAAGCAAGTGCTTCTTCTTCTTGGTTGGCTGCATGTTCTTCACTTGCCATCTTGGCAAAGAAAAGTTGGATTCGAGTATTATGCGCCATTATGGGCTAGTACGAAAAAATCCAAGACAGCACGGGCCATGCGCCCTCAATGTGCTATGCCAGCGTAAGCCAGAAACGTACGCTGAAAATCATGTCGCGCTGATGGCAAGCTGTACAGAGTTGACTCAGATGCTTATGCGTCCAAAATGGGTCAAACTCTTAAAGTTCTCCTCCCACTTGGGTGCATTTCATGCGCTTGAACCAAGTCAGGAGACAAATCTTGTGGTGTCGAATTCATGCGCCCATGTGGACTGTGTGTGAAGTGGATTCGACTCACAATAAGTCCTCCCACTTGGGGTGCATTTCATACGCTTGAACCAAGTCGGGACAAATCTTGTGGTGTCGAACCGATGCGCCCACGTGGGATGTGCGCATAAAGTAGGTACGATTCACAATACGTGTTGTTCCCCCACAACCACTTGGGCGCATCTCATGCGTTGGAACCAAGTCAGGGGGCGTATCACTCACATACGCACCCTAACGCTTGGCTTTGCCATGCGTCTGAAGAGGGTGCAAATGTGAAACTCTCCTCACACGATCTACGTAGCGTGATCGCTTAGAAATGTATGTCGGGAGAGAAGACTACTACGCACAACGCACCCCTCGTGGGACATACTTGTGCTATAGTCACTATCAACTGTTGTTGTTGCAAGACAGTGGTCCCCCACCAAGGCAGTCCGTGTTCCAGCGACTACAACCTGTTACACATGTCCGACATCGTCTCGGAAACATGATTCTAATTGAAGACTTTTTCGTTGAAACATAAAGTCTACTACAACCTATTCTAAACTCTACGGATAAACGAATCACTTTCTCTCAGCACAGGCGCATCATCGGCTGCCTTGTGGCTCTTCTAGCATAACGAGGGTTGGGCACATCAAATCCAAACCTGTGTTCAACTTGACACTCAATGTCGTCTCGGAGAAGAACACTGTCAGCAAGGTGCACAAGCACGAACTTTTCTGTCCATAGCTAACTTGGCGCATCTCATTCTTTTGAAGGAGTTCGTCGTCAAAATCAAAGTTTCTTTGAACGAGAAGATCCATAACCCGCAGCACACCATCTTGCCAAGGAGGAGGATCAGTCGAGTTCATTCTCAAAAGAAAAAGTTGTGTGAAATGAGAGCGAGCATTAATAGCAATGAATCTGCTATCTCGAAATCAACCAAGTCAAAGTATTAAATTCGAGCGTCAAAACAATAAGGTTGACACAAGGAGATGCATCCCACAGCTGATGCGCTCCTCGGACAGATGCACTCCATAAAAGATGCCCGCAAACTGATGCGCTTCATAGAATATGTGTCGTCTAAACAATGCGCCAACCTGAGCACGTCTCCCACCAAAGTATTTAATGCTCAAGTCAGAAGTCGGTAGCACATGTCTCGAAGACTGAGCAGTTGACAGCTTTTTCAGAAAACGAAGAGCCGCCAGCGTCAGCATAATATTACTCAATTTATCGGTTACAGCTGTGCTCTGCCACGTGGCCGACTAAATCCCTTACATGCACCCAAACTCCGCATGCGCCTCAAAAGCCATACGCCCAGACTTGCTATTGATCCCCAGAAGTCATACGCCAAGTCTCTTCATGCGCTGGATCTTCCAGGAGCATCAACCTAACTTTTTCTCAACAAATCAAGATCTTTGAAGCGATTTACACGCGCCGTGTTATTGATTCAGTCATACTTACGAATGGGCCAACCACCTAAGATCTCAACAACAATCGAATCTCACAACTACCACGTGTCAGCTCATCCGCAGTCCAACAGTGCAGTTACAACAGATTTAGTTCAAGCTTACTGGCGTAGCCCCTATGTGCCCAACAAAGTCATGCGCGTAGCATTCTCTATAAAATCTCCATACGCGCATCGCACATACGCGCATGAATGGATCATTCCATCACCTATAAATAGAAGGATCATTCCTTTATTATTACTCTTTGCTTTCCACCCGAAGTAATCCAGACATTCAGAGAGTTCGAAATCGTCGTCATATCGCCAACGGAGTAAAGAATCAACTCTCCATCACCACGGTTTCCAGATAAAAATAAAAGTGTACTCGAAGGATTCCATCGAGAATCCGAAATTGTACTCTGTTTCGTTTGTTATTTATAAAAGTTTCTTCCAATACTTTGTAATGGCAAATAATTGAGAAGTAAACGACAAAATTTTGTTATATATTTCAATTTTGTTTATACTTGTAAAATAAGGTTCACTAATTTTTTCGTTATTATCACAGTACTTTTAGAGCTGAGATAAAAATATTGAGACCTAACATTGATGATGATGATCTTGCTAGTGAGGTTGATCGAAAATTTCCGTTGTGATTCCATAATTATGTAAGCAATAAAATCATTAACCATTCTAAATTCAACAATTTTCCAAGCTTTGTCTAATGACATTATAATACGCGATATTTTAGATTTTTGTCCTGGTACATAGTTGCAGAACGAAAGACTTCGAGCACTAGCTATCGTACCAAGCAAGAGGACGAAGTGTTGGGATCGATATACCATCAATGGCTTCAAATTTGGAACCACTGATAAGCTTCTTATTTGTCGACGAGAAGGCTAATTATGCAAAGAATTTCGAGTTTATGTGAGGGGTTCAGTCTACGATGTCGATCTAGTATTTGACTACTATGGTGTTCTAAGAGAGATCGTAGAATTGGATTATTCTTTTGATACCAAAATTACGATGTTTAAATGTGACTGGTTCGATACAACACCCAAGCAAAGATGGAGAATTGGCAAACAGTTTGAATTTGTTGATATAAAACATGGAAAAAAGATATGGAGGTTTCGAACCATTTGTGTTGGCTACTCAAATGGTTCAAGTGTACTACACGAGTTATCCTAGTCGACAACGCACTACTCATGATTGGTAGGGCTATATGCAAAACTAAAGCAAGAAGCACATATAATATTGGAGATCTAGCATACCAGGAGGATAAGGTGGTCATGCCTCAACCAACATATATGAGTTTGGTCGGTGTTGACGATATAGAGGTTGACGTTATTCTAGAGGATGATAAAGTTGACGAAGAGCTTGACATAGAGGATTTAGCTCTGTAGAAGAGGAATCTGAAATTGATGTATCGGATGAAGTAAAACCCGCAAATTCGGAATTATTTGGATTGATGGATTTTAGTTGTTGGCGTAGTCATAGGTTTATTAGTTATTAGTTATTATTATTATTATTATTATAGTAGGATCAAGAAAACTGTATTTTTGAAATTAATTGTCGGATCTTTGATTGCGCCATGTCCCGATCCCGTGCCCGGGGTCCGACCCCGAGTCCGAACACCAGATCCGATTTTCCCAACCCATCTTTGGATTTTCTATTAAACCTGAAATTATATAAAATGTATTACACATTATATATATATATATATATATATATATATATATAAATATAAAAAAAAAAAAAAAAAAAAAAAAAAAAAAAATATATATATATATATATATATATATGCCCGGGGTACGACCCGAGTCCGAACACCAGATCCGGTTTTCCCAACCCATCTTTGGATTTTCTATTAAACCTGAAATTATATAAAATGTATTACACATTATATATATATATATATATATATATATATATATATATATATATATATATATAATATATATATATATATAGTTGGTTTAATATAAATAAAAAAAATAAAACTTAAACCTATAACTACCCCATGATCAGGACCAACCCCCCTAACCCGCTGGACCCCCTCACCCCACGTTCTCCTCTTTCCCCTCTCCTAAATCCTCTCCACAACTTCTCTTTTCCCACTCCTTCTACTTAAAAACTCCCACCAGGAGCATCCCTCTCATTCCTCTCTCCCTACTCTCATTTTCCATCATAATATTTTCTCTATCTCACTTTCCCCAAAACTCTCGTGCCCTAGCCCGATCTGAGCTCCGCCCAGCGCCACCTCCATCCGACCGAGCCGGCCGCGCTGCCTCCCGCCGGGCCCCTCCGGCACTTTTCGACCCGTCCGTAACCCCGCTCGGCCACTCCCGGTGCCTGCTTCCTTGCTGGACCTGAGTCCAGTCGCTCGGCCGTTCCCCCGTGGTGCCCACCCGGCCAGCGCCCTCTCCGGCGACCCCCGACGCCCGTCTCCCGCCGTGCCCCAGCCCCGCTCGACCTCCAGCGGCCTCCGACTCGAGCGCCGCCCGTGCGCCGTCTCCCGCCGGTCGCACCCTTCCAGCGCCCCGATCCCGTTCGGCGCTGCCCCGTGCGCTGCCCCGACGGCCGCGTGTCATTGTGCCCCAGCTCATCCCGAGTCCCGATCGCTTTGTCGTCGTCCGCCCAGGCCGACCGGATCTGTCCGACCTGCTATCCCCGGGCACTGTCCGCTGTTTGGACGATGTCCAGCGCATTCCTTGCGCCGGTCCGCTGTCTGCGCCTCCTGTGCATTTTCTGACACTTTTCTCGCTGTCCGCAGAATTCTTTTTCTAATATTTTTATCTGAGAGCTCTAGTCGAGCAATTGAGGTATAACTTCTTATCCCCGTGTCCCTCCCGTAGGTAGTCTGTGATGATGCGGTCCCGATCCCATTTCGGGATTCGGTATTTTGATATTTTGTTGCTTTGGGGTACGTAGAGCGGTTACGCCGCGGCATTTTTGCTATGTTTGGATATATTGTGTTGTGTTCACTTTTGGGTTGGATATTCATTTTTGGGTGGTGATCCCTGGTTTGGGATATATTTATATTGCGGATTGGCATCCTCCCAGGATTGGGTTGTCCTAGTTACAGAGGATGTGCTGCCGAAATTTTCGAAAAGGTTTTCAAAATAAAAGTATTTAATTAAATTTAGTTAATGGTAAATAAAAATCTATTTTCAAATCCGGGCTTTGCAAACGATTTACAAAATTGGTTTTGTCGGCTTTAAATGCGGATTTTGTGAGTTTCGTATCCCCGTTAGGCGACGACCGTATCGGTCGAATGAGCCTCGGCGAAACGCAAACGATACAGGGTCACCTATACGTTGAGGCGCTAGCCAGCAATATGAGATTGCAAGACCAAGTCTGAGACTCTTTTATTTTTAATTTAACTAAAATTTATTTTTAGAACTGGTACTGCTTTTAGTATTTATGGTGCAGGGCCACGGCCTACTGTTTGGACCGTTCGCGGTACTCAGAGCTCGCCTTAGGATTAGTTAATTTATGTAAATAATTTGTAAAGGGCATAAGTCCAGTTTTTCTATATTTTTCTGCGACCATGTATTGTGTAGCGTAGATTTTTATTATTTTTCTGGATGTTGTTTTCGCCGTTAAAACGCGTAGAATTTAAAATGGATATTTATTTTATAAAGAAAATTAATAAAGTTTTCTCATAATAAATAATCTAGTAATTTAGCAAATCATATGTTTTCTCATTTAAAAGAAAAAGTCTAGTTTTTATATATTATATATATATATATTATATATATAATATTATTATTATATATATATATATTATTAAAATACAAAGTTTTGCCAAATTAACCGGTAATTGCTATTTTTCCCAATTAATCAATAACCGACATATTTAATTAAAATGATAAACGAACGTAGTTTGACGTTAGACAATTTTCGGTAGATTAATTAATAACTTAAATCTGACTAGGGTCTGCTTCTAGAGATTGTAACTAGCACACCTAGAATGGTTTCATTATGGTTCTAAGTCAAGGTTCTCAACTGTAGGATCTCGAAGATGAACTTGACTTTCTCGGTACCGACATTCCCGATCCAGTCAATTAACAGAGGCAAGTTACGGTTATATTTTCTTGTATTATTTAGTAATTGTCAAGTTGCATATTAAACCACATTGCTACACGGAACCCTCTCATAGGGTTCAAATTTGATTGATTGATTGTGTGGATTGGGGAAATAGTGTAACGCTTATGACCAATACCCCCCATATTGCATGATTGTTGTGAGACCCATCTCACTGTATCGGTATTTTATACGGATACGTGTTTATTTGAGCCGTATTTCGTATTTATCGATTTGCGTGATGTTTAAAAATTTCCTAAGTGTAGGAATTTTCATGACTTGGTTTAACTTGGATTTGGTTTTATTGGGTTTGGTTTAACTTTGACTTGGTTTGGTTTGGTTTAGTTTGGTTCTTTATGAGATGAGGTGAATGGTGGTGATTGCTTGGGCTTGTTATATAAGCCACCTACCTCTCTCTCTCCTCCATTTTTTCATTTCCATCTTCAGCTTCTTCCTCCAGCCCAAGGCAAGTATACCTTGCCGAATGTTGGACGATCTTAATTTCGTTCGTTCCATTCTCTTCCTTGTTTATTCTAAGCTTGTTTAGAACTTGGAGTTTTCTATTTTGATGGTTCGATTGTTGTAGATCTAGCTTTGAAGTAATTTTGGTTTTCATGGGTTTTGATCTATTAACTTTGTTATTTTTTAGTTTTGATGGTTCCATGTTGTAGAGTAGCTCATTCTACCCCATTTGACCTATAGAAGTTCGGATTTGGACTCTGGATGAAAGATTCATGGAGCTTGGGAGCCATGGCTTGAGTGGTTCTTCTTCTCGGAAGAATGGAGTAGAAGAACAGTTCACAGCCGCAAGAACTGAGCTGCATAGCTCTTATGCGGCCAGTTATCCTTCCTAGCCGCATAAGCTTGCAGCATGACTTGGCCGCATGGCCTATGCTGCAGGAACTTACTCCCAGCCGCATGAAGATTTGATCCATCCAGCCGCATGGACTTTTGATTCCCGGGCCGCATGACCCTGATAGATCGAGCCGCATGGCATAGGACTTACGACTAGCCGCATGGATTTTACCCGAGCCGCATGGAGACCCGCCCCGTTCTGGCCGCATGGCCTTACGTGGGGCTGAGCCGCATGACCTACCCTGGCGGAGCCGCATGAGACTCCGAGCCACATATACCTGTGCTTCCTGAGCCATATGAACATTTACATCCTAGCCGCATGCGCCCCCTTGCTTATGCAGCCGCATGAAACCCCGTCTGTTCCCGGCGCATAAGGCCTTTCCCCTTGGCCATATGGGACCCAGTCGCTCCCGGCCGCATGAGGATCTATCTTCGCCAGCCGCATGCGCTTTCCTTCTCCTGAGCCGCATATGCCCATCCATCTTGAGCTGCATGTGCTCTTAGGTCCCTGGCCGCATGAGTTGAACCCTAGCCGTATGGGCTCCAATTCCTGAGCCGCATGTATCTGATTAATCCTGCCGCATGAGCCAGCCTTGCCCGAGCCGCATGGCTCTGTCATGTCCTGTATTTTATATTTTGTTTATTTTTGTATATCCAAGTCTTGTGGCCCTTTTTGTAACTTGAGTTCCTACGGAGTACACATTTATCCCTATTGTATATTTTATGTCCATTTTATTCCTTACGCCTTTGTCCCGAACTTGATAATCACGATTTGATTGGCATGACTGAAATAACAATTGTACCTGGCATGGTGTGACCAAGAACTGACATGCATGATAACTTGACCTGCTACACATGACTTGATAGTGACCCTGAGCCGCAGGGCTCCTTCCTGTGCCTTGTCCAGCTATTTAATTATTTATTTATTTTTTTTCTCTATTGTTATTTGATCTTTATTGATGACTTGTGCCTTGTAACCTCAGCATAACTTGAGTCTCCTGATTGAATGCTTGTACTATACTATCCTACACATGTACCCTAAACACGATAGTGACTCGTAGTGGTGCACTCCTGATTAATGACCTGACATGACCTGATAGTGGCCCGTCGTGGCGCACTCTTGACCAGTAAACTTGACATGATAATGACCTGATAGTGGCCCGTCGTGGCGCACTCTTGACCAGTAAAATTGACATGATAATGACTTGATAGTGGCCCACTGGGCACACTCTTGACATGATAAACCTGACATGATACTCCTTGAAAGGCTGTTGCGACGGCTAGCATGACTTGATAAGATTGAATAACTTGGAACCGTGGACGATTGTGCTTGTACAAATGAACCTGTGTCTTGCATCATGTCTAGGATGGGACTCCTGAGTACCACGGTCAGGAGTACCTACTGTAAATGGCTAAGGCTAATAACTAGAATAATACAGTAGTTCATGAAGAGACTTTCCCAGTTACCTGTTGCCCCTTTGATCCCGGCCTTATATATATATATATTATATATATATACATGGGATTTGTTGCTATCTGTCGAGATGAGCGCACTTCCAGCCCGCCGTCGAGTATGGTACCTTAGGACACATGTATCTTACTACAGTGTGTCTGCTATATCCTGCTATCTTTTCCTTTTCTTTTGCTGGGGTCACTCAGGTAGCAGCAGGCGGGTAATTGGACTTGGAAATCTCTTTGCATCTTGCTAGTAACTAGGCCTGTGAACCCTAGTTAGTTAAAGTATCAAGCCGTACTTTTGCTTGGCCGTGATTGATTGAATGGAGTCTAACTCAGTCTAGTTGACTTGATCCTGCACAAGATTGTCACATGACCTGATTGTTCATATTCGTCTATCTTGTACATGATTGTTACATGTCCTGATTTCTTATTTTATCTTGCCGATAAATGGTGGGAGAAACCAAGTTCTGTTCAGACGAAGGGTTACAACCCCGGTCCTTGTTTGGTTTACGGGTTGTAACCTGGTTATCTGAATAGTCCCATGGTATCTTATCGTATATCACCTTCCCAGTTCTATTTATTTAACATGTTCTCCAGTTTACTTTATGTCAATGATGATTACTTACTGTCTTTTATGTTCGGGATAAGTGCATTGGTACTGCACGAATCTCGATCCTTCTTTACTTATTGTTTTCTTCCTTGTTGAATGCTAATGATTGCTGGTTTTAAGTTCATAGTTCGGCCTCCTTTGTGGTACTTGCTATTTGGGGTCTGACCCCACTGGTTTTGCATGGCCAGGTTCTAATAGAAGAGCCCGGAGGATCTACCGCACCATCTCGACGGTGACCAGCCGGAGCACCAGAGTGCCTCAGTGGGTTTCTTCTTCATTCTCCCACTGATATGTAAATTCTCCTCTTGTAACGTTTAGCCCCGAGCACGTGTTTAGCTCGTGTTTTGGTATTTTCCTTGATATTGTAGCCTACGGGCATAAACATGATATGTGTATTCTAGACTATAGCTAGTCCTTATCATGTACGACTAATACTCTAGCTAGTCCTCAGTTCTGTGGTACTGGCTTCATGATCATCATGTATATATGGTTCGGGACGCCTTACTATTGTATGTATGGTGATCGTACTCCTTGCTCTTGTATAATTGCCTGGGATTGAGATACCTAGGATTGTTAAACCATAGGATTGACTGATGGCTTGTAGAGTAACCCCCATGTCTTGACAGCTTATACGTGATGTCAGAGTATTAACGTACTTTGGGATTGCGTAGCTGGCTATGTCTGCCCCCGCTCTCCGGTATTCTGGTTCTGGGGCGTGACAATTGTGCGAGCTTACCCCTCTTACACACGGGGATAAGCCGTATCGCGTCGCTAGGACGCTATTGTACAACCAAGCCGGTCATAGACGATTACACATTCAAATTACATTGTTTTTAATTGTTGAATTGCTGGAAAATATTGTTTCAACTGTTTAGCCTGCACTTTTCCATTATTACTTGAAATATGAGATACATATTCGTACTTGCTCCCTCCGGACTGGAGACCACATTTTTAGGTGACGTTGAGGATGCTGAGCTATTGTACAATAGCTACTATGACCCGATTTTGTATCATGTGGTGTTGCCGGAGTCCCCTTGGAGGACGCAGGACCTGAGGCCGACGAGCCGACTGCTTAGCTAGTCGTTTCCAGTTTTTCTAGTTTTATTGTTTTGGAGTTTTATAGATTTGAAATCAGCATTTTATTTCAGTTCTTTCATTTCCAGTTGTACTTTTCAATTGTTGAATAAAAGTTTTTAAAATTTCCGTATATTCAAGTTGTGACAAATGTATAGATGTTGTTGTGAATACCTGCATATAGAACAGCTTACTGCCGCCGTCTCACAACGGTGCAGGCTGGGCATGATCCGGTTTGACCCAATAATTGGGATCGGGTCGTGACAGATGAGGAAGAAGAATTGGAAGATGAAGGTGAAGGTGAAAGTGATAGTAAAAATGAAGTAGAAGATGAAGATGAATCAGAAGAAGAATAAAAAGAAGATTAGTACGTATTTTTTATTTCATCAAACTATTATCATTAGTATTATGACATGTCGGTAGTATTTTCATTACATCATTACTTTCTAAGTATCATCACACCATTTTTATATCTATTAGATTTGCATTGATTATTTGTATCATCACACCATTTTTTTTATTTTTTTCAGATTTGCATATGGCGGGACGAGGCCGTAGACGACGTCGAGGATCTTCATCCCGCCCTCATACTCCTACTACTACTCCAGTTGCTGATCGTAGAGGAGTTAGTGAGGACGACTTCATTGATGATGATGATGGCTTCTCTCCGTCGTTCACCTCGTTCATTGGTAGGCGGAGCTAGTCCTGATATTTCCTCAGCATCTGTTCCTACTGGTATTCCCCTAGTTCGACTGATCCGACTTCTACACTGGAGACTACACATGTCGCTCCTACTAGGACGAATCCATATCCTGGCCTGTTGGTGCACCATAGAGTGTACATACGTCGACCAGGATTTACAGACCCTCCTACTCTACCAGAGCGACCAGCCAGCATCACTTGTCCCGAGCTATGGGCCGATGGAGCGACATAAGTATATAATTGTTATTACACACATGTAATCATACTCTCTTTATTTTCTAATGGAAGATTGTTCACTTATTTCAGGTTCTTTCTGCTCTAGGCTGATAGAGATTTGGGCGACTTGATGCGTCGTCAGTTCCATGATTTCTATCTGAACTACGGGGACATCCCATATGATAGAAGATTTATTTGGCTAGATATGTTGGAGGTATGCATAAATAAGGTTCTAAGCGGCGGTAGGCGGGTACGCGGCGGAAAGAGTCCGACTACCGGCTAGGGCCGCCTAGGTGGTCGATACATTTTGAACATTTTTATTATTTTACCACAGTTTTTGCATAATATGCATATTTTAAGGGTGTTCCATGCATAACTAAGTTGTAGAACGAAGATTTATGAAGTTTTAGTTTTGTAAAAGTGAACCATAGGCCCATAATGCTTACAAAATATTTTGGCCAAAATATCTTGTTAGGTATTGCTCCGCCTAGGCGTCTGCCTATGCCGCCAACCTCTGTTGGCCGCCGACTCAACCGCCTACTGAAAAGCGGTATGGAGAGAGACCGCCTACCGCCTAGGCGGCCGCCATTTAGAACACTGTGCATAAATAAAATCGTTTTTGTTTGCTACATTTCTTAAATGTTTGCTATTTGTTTTTATTTTTTCTTATTTGTAGAAGTTGTACGGATGGCCGGAGCACAAAGATCAGGCGATCCGGAAGTGCTACAAGTCCATCGCAAGCAAAAAGGTTGAGGGATATGATCAACGACCATAAGACGTTGGCTACACTCCCTGAAGATCATCGCAAGGAGTGATTGAATAAGGAGTTTTGGGAGGAAATGAAGAAGAAGATGGACACTTCGGCCTATAAGGCCGAGTACGAGAAGGCAAAGGCTGCCCGTGCTAAGGGTTGTCACCACACGGGTGGATCCATCTTAATTTGAGAGCATTATCGACGGATAGTGAGTATTCTTATTTGTTATTTGTTCAATTGTTTAATTTTAATGTTTAGTTACTAATTGTTGTTTGATTGTTACAATGCGAGGAGGTCGCCAGGACAAGTGGAGACTTGAACACCGTCGACTTTTCCAAAGTTTTCGAGCGTACCCATAAGCGAAAGAAGGATGAGAAGCTCGTAGATGATCAGGCAACCAAAGCCTATGTAAGTTTTCTCAGTGCTATCTAATTAGATTCTCTTTATACTTAACTATATTGATTTCACCTAAATAGCTAATCCTAACTCTAAATATCCTAACATAACCCTAATTAGCAATAAAAATCAAAGACAAAACTTAAAATATAAAAAAAACAATAATTAATAGTAACTGTAATACGAATATTAACTCTAAATATATTTACCTATATAAAAATAGGAAGAGTCGGGTCGATGAGGAAGGGAGTACTGGTGGAGGGTGCCGAGGGGGGAGCTGAGACTAGTCAGCCACGTACACCGACTGCGAGGTACGACTTGTGGATACAAACTGTCAGAAGAGGGAAAGGCAGCAATGTGTACGTTACCGGATCGTTGGCATCCCAGCCGTCCGTTTACTCCAGAGCTCCTACTCCACCTCCACCTGTATCTACACAACCCGACGTTACTTCCAACACCTACAGATTGGAGCAGGTTACATAGATATTCGTGGCCCTACAGAGTCAGATGACCCAGGTTCTAGACACTTGTGGTCTGGCTCCTGCTACCATTGCATGGGCTCCTGCTTCGATAACAGCGCCTTCTGCTACTACTACACCAGCTCCTGCTTCGACCACAACGCCTCCTGCATTGACTGTTTCAGACGTTGTTCCTGCCCAGGACCTACAACGGGTCATAAATTTAGTGATGATGCAGTTATATGCGTGCAGACAGCCGCCTCCGCCACCTCCTCCAGCTCCTCCACCAGCGGTTTGATATATTGGAGAATTTTGTATAATTTTTTGTTGTACTGGATCAGTTTGTATGATATTATAGAGTTTATGTATCATTTGAGGGATTTTATAAATGTAATTTTCTTTGTCGTTTACTCCATAGTTTGAGAAAATATTTGATTGTATAAATATTTGTGTTTGAGTTTATTGAATAAGTACTATATTTTTATTTCATATTTATTTCATATTTATTTCATATATATATATATATATATATATATATATATATATATATATATATATATATATATATATATATATATATATTATATATATATATATAGGTTTCAGCAATGCAGGAACCAATTATTTTGGCAATAATGACAAGTTCAGCGACTGATTACCGACGGATTATTGCAGGCCACCGACTCATTACCGACGAAAATTTCCGTCGGTAACGTGCTGCCTATGTAACCCCTTTTCCTGAAATTTTGAATTATAAATTTTATTATTATTATTATTATTATTTATTGACTTAAATAGTGATTTTTGGAATCTTATAAATATTTTAATTAAATAGTTATTATGATAGAAGGCTTTAATCATAGTTAAGATTTGGAGCACAAGACGATCAAAAATTGTGGCACGAAAAGTATAGTCGTGTGCCTTGACTAGTGTATTAGCCATGGTAGGAAAGACCGAGCCATAAGTGTGTCCCAACTAGAAAAACCAAGCTAAGTTGTGGCTGGACCCTATAAATGATTTAATTAGTTAATTATTGATATTATAACTTTTAGGAGACCCGGTTGTACCAATTTAACCCGAACTTGACCTGAACCCAACCCAAGTCCAGGTAGCCATGTAGTGCGACCAACGACGTCCATGTAGATATACAGATGTGTATATATATTGATAGTTCATTTGTATAGTCTAGTAAGTAATTTCTAGAAATCGAATAATAAATATAATATATACATTATTTGCTATTTTAATTTATATTTACCTTGGAAAAATATGATATATAATTTTCTTAGATATCCTTGTTCATTGGAGTATTAGACTATATATATTATATATATATATATATATATATATATATATATATATATATATATATATATATATATATATATAACCCTTTTTTATTTACAATAAAAATCATATAGACAATTATTAAAATGGCACACACACACACACACACACACACACACACACACACACATATATATATATATATATATATATATATATATATATATATATATATTTTGACAAAGGAAATTTTATTGAATGGAAGACCGGATACAACCAACCCAGAACTAAACACCCGGGCCCACCCGGATGACCAAAAGACCAAAATACAAATTCGAAAATTTGAAAACTGCACGCTGCCCGGGGTGAGGGGGCACGTGGCAATCAGACGCGAGGCCCGAGAGGCTGGACCGAGCGCGAGGCCCGATAGGGGAGTTGGGCCCGAGGGGAGGGGGCCTCGGGACCCTCACCCGCTGCCAGAGGGGAGGGGAAGCGCCACCGGGGACCCGCGGGGGGCACGTCGGGCAAGGGCCGCGCCATGGCGGATGGGGCGACGGCAGCGTCGTCGAAAGGCACCGGAGGAGCCGAGGCGATGGGGCGGCGGAGAAGAAAGGGGGGTGGTGGGGGCAGACCCACCGGAAGGAGGGGCCCAAACCGAGGAGGAACGCGACGCGCCGCTCGAAGCATGACCACGGCGGAGGGGAGGGGTGGCGGCGGGGACGATGCTCCGGGGAAGCCACGGCGGAGGAGCTCGCGAGGCTAGTAATAGGGTCTCGACCCCCACGCCGAGTGCCAGAGGGGCGCGGCCGACTGGGCTGGGGGGGAGTACCAGAACCACCGACGAGAGACGGGGTCCTAGAAGAGGGCCATATATATATATAGTAGTATTTTTACTTTGGGATTTTGATAATAATTACTAAAAGTATTTAGATTGTGTGTGTGTGTGTGAGTAAATGTAGATTGTATATAGTTACCTATAAAAGAAAAAGAAAAAGGGCACGGGCACTGTTCCAATAGTGCAATCCCAAACCGAGCGGACTACGACCCCCCCACAACTTCACACAGAACACACATATATATAACGAGAGAGATCGAGAGAAAGAGAGACTTAAACCCTAAATCCCGCGACACCGCGACACCCCAACACCCCCAACCCCTCCCCAGACAGCCTGTGTGGCCACTCGCCACCGTCGCGCATGGCCAGAGCCGCCGGAAACGCACGACTGCGCACAATCAGCCACAACAGCAACTATTGGCAACAAGCCAACTTCGCAGCAGGATTCCCGCTTGATCGCTCGATCATTTCACGATCCGTTTCTTTGAGTATGATCCCAACCTATACGCCTCTAATTTACTTCAAATAGTTCGTTTAATTTCCATCATGTGCGACGAAAAACGAGTTCCAAAATCGAGAAAAACTTGATCTAGTGGACGTTAGAAACTGTCCCAACGTCCCATGTTTGCGGTCGATTTGCGTCCAGTGTGTTACAATTTTTGAAAATCTATTTGAATAGCTTTTTAGACAACACAACCAGGATTAAAACCCTTCTGTTATTTTTAATTTTCGATAAATAGACAGTAAGATAAATCAGATGGAAAATTAGGAAAACCCACGTAAATCTGTTTACAAAACCTATAAATTTTTCCGATACGAGATCCGTCTGACAAATCGGGCGACTTGGTCGCAACCTGTGAGCATCGAAAGACGTGTACGAATGTTGCGGACGTTTGGAATTCGACGGAAATTGATTTCGCTATGTGTGCGCAACAAAATCGAGACGTATCCGTCGAGATACCCCGTATCGGCTCCTTTGCAAACTAGCCCACAACTTCGTGCACGTTTGTCATCTCGAGACGAAACTTACAACAACAGGACCGTGTCATTTTTTTTGGTCCTGTATGCCAAGTTTGGTCCGATTCTGAGTAGGTCGACCGGAATGCTATTTTGACGGGCTCACGACCCGATCCAATGGGCGAATTTGTGCACGGCGAATCCAACTTTGGATATACGGGTGGGTTCGCATCGTCAAACCGGACCTGTAGACATATAATTTGATGACTTTAGAGACCGTAGGTACTGGCATGCTTTTCGGTGCAAAAGAGGTCCAACATCGAATATCATTTTGACCCGAAATTACGATGTGCCACTATGCCCAGAATTGGACTTTTGTGTAGACATTTTTAGACATTTTTTTATGCCAAACTCATTGGTGATGTCTGTTTCAGCATCCGGAGACTATTGTGCGAGTTTGACTTTTGCGGCACGCTAAGTGGTTGGTAGTATTGGTTTCACCAGCAAAGGACCCCAGGCGAGTACATTTCTGATATTTTTCATATTTGATCATCTTTATGATTCATGTATTTAGCAGTATTTTACATTGATATTCTGTTGATTCTCGACGAGATGGGTACACGATATGGTAATTATGGATTCTTTATATGTTCGTGACCAATGTTTTACCGTGTTCGTGACCTGTTTGGATCCATGAGTACTAATCGGACGGAAAAATATATTAGTAGACATGTAAATATACCAAAAATATCTCATTTGTCTGATCGTGTCTGATAGCAGTCGCACAATTCACGTGCGGGGTGCCGGATTTACCCCTTAGCCATTTACATGTCGAAAGTGTATTTAAACTCACTAGTTAGATATAGTCTTGCTATATTACAGTTCATGTTTCAATCGTTTATTAGAGTTACTTCCTTGTCTTGAATGCCATGCTCTCATACTTTTACTCACATATTTCATACCATGATTCCTTGTTTATACACCCATCATGTATTTCAGTATTATTTATTATTTTATAGATTTTGTCAAATTACTGGAACTGCTGTTAGAATGTACTCGTTCCATTCCTGACTGGAAACCTATTTTTCAGGTTAGCCGTGACTACTTTTAGCCTTGGGAAGACATGGATATATGCTCAGGTCAACCTAGAAGACTAGTTAGATGTGTTAGTAGTTTTTGTAAGATATTGTATTCTTCTTCAAATGTAAAACTTGTAAATTTAGTAAAGTTGTTTAGTTTTGTGAATGAGCTAATAAAGTTATTATTATGTGGTTTTGAGCATAATGGCCTTGACAACATTCTATCGCCGACACTGCGGTCTAGGCTGGCTTGCGCACGCACTCGCATCCCGAATGGAAAAAAAAATGGGTGCGGGTCATGACAATCTAATACACATAGATGTACCAGATGTATTACCAACAGAAATTTCCGTCTGTAACCTTCTGAAAATTTGGTAATGTGGTCTCACAAATTTTTGTTACTAATCCGTCGCGAAACGATCGCAAGTTTTACCGACGAATAGACTACATTGCTAATCCGTCGGTAAGTGTTCGTCGCTAATTCCGTCGGTAAGTTGTCGCTGCAGCGACTACTTGCCGACGGAATTTTCTTAGCGACATTTAATCTAACGACGTCTCATTTTCGTCGGTATTCCGTCGGTAAAACTAAATAGCGACGGATTTATTCAGTCACTAATTAGATGTAATTTTGTAGTGGTGGTAAGAGCGGTATATAGACATAATGACATAATCAAGCTTATAGGGTGGAATGACATAACTAGGACCAGTACGCTTATTGGAGATATATGGCTGTTTGTTGTGGTGGGAGACTTGAAGGTTACCTTATTTGCCCATAGAAAAGTAGGTCGTCCAGTGCAACAAGCGATTCTCTCAGAATTTCAACATTCTCTCTTATCCTCTGGGCTCAGATGTATGGATAAGACTGGACATATATGGACGTGGAATAACAAGACAATAAACTATCCGGATTGTCGTTCAGCTTGACCGTGCTCTCTTTAATGTCGATTATCAAAGGGAGGTCCTTCAAATTCAACAACGCATGGATTCATATGGAAGGCTACGAGGAGGTTTTCAGCAAGGTTGGGAGTAGGTTGACTGGAACTGCTCAGTTCAAGATTGTTCAAAAGTTAAAAAATATTAAAGGCCTCCTCAAGACCTGGAATAGAGGCTGACCTCCTACTCCTCTCCAAGAACTGGAAGACAAGTTGGCTGACATTCAACTGAGGGTCCAGCTAGACCCTCTTAATCATGCCCTCACGAAAGAGGAAGTAGCCCTACAAGATCGACTGCACAAGGATACATTCGTAGATGAGGTTCATATCAGACAAAGAGCTAAATGCAGTTGGCTTACAGATGGAGATAGGTGCTCTAAATTCTTCCACGTTATTGTCAAGGCTAGACAGAGTCGGAATACCATACACGGATTACTTGATCGTGATGGAATTGCGGGATGATGGTATCCGGAATAAGGCGGTGCGGTATTTCTGGGATCTCTACAACCAGAACTCCTACCCGAATGTTTTTCTACACATTGATTTTAAGAAGATGGACTCTCGGCGAGGTAATGTTGTCGTACGGACAACGATGCCGATGGAGGAGATATATTCTATTGTTATCAATGCAGACACTATCAAATCGCCAGAACCGGATGACCTTGGGGCGGCCTTCTTCAAGAAACATTGGGAGATGACTAAGGTTTACATCCTGGATGCGGTGTGAGTTTTTTTTTTTATCTCTGGTAAGCTGCTCAAGGAGCTTAACCACACGTTTGTGGTCCTAATTGCTAAGGTGGAGGGGGCAACTGCGCTAGGAGGCTCCCGGTCAATAACGTGTTGTAATTTCTTATAGAAGATTATAACTCACCTCATGTGTGAGCGGATAAGGGATGTTATGAAAGAGCTTCTCTCCCCTAATCAAACGGCCTTTATCAAATGACGCTCCATCTCGAAATTTTTTATGATGGCTCATGAGCTTGTTAGAGACTTCAATAAGCAGGGAGGTAACAAAGCGTGTCTAAAGCTGGACCTCAGAAAAACCTATGATATGGTGAACCGGGACTTCCTCTGCCACATCATGATCTTTATCGGATTTGACAGATGGTGGATGGACAGAGTGAGGGAGTGTGTATGCTCTACGTCATTCTCGATTATGGTTATGGGCCAGCCGGAGAGATTTTTCGGAAGCAGCAGAGGCTTGAGACAAGGGGATCCCCTCTCTCCCTATCTCTTTGCGATGGTCATAGAATTCCTCACTTGCCTTTTGGATGATGCGATACTGGATAGATTTATTACCCCTATATTCCGAAAGGTGAACCATGTGGTTTCTCACCGCATCCGGTCCGCACTCACATTTATTCTTCCACATGAAATTAAATATGCTTCTCCCGTTGCTCGAACCTGCAACCTCTTGGGATGATGTGCCTCACTCTAACCACTCGAGCTAGAGATCATTGGCATATATATATATATATATATATATATATATATATATATATATATATATATATATATATATATATATACATCCCCGTGGACTCGATCCTCTGATCTCCAGCCACCGCTGTTGTAAAAATCCGACTAGTCGTTAGTCGGCCTTCGCCGACTCGACTAGGGGGCTAGTCAATAAAAAATTGGATCAAGCAATAATCGGACTTAGGCAGCCAACTATGCGGCTAGAACGACCTAGACGGCTGACTAGGCCTCGGTTCCAAAAAAAAAAGATCAAAATCCTACCTGAAATTTAATTTTTTTCAAAAACCTAAAAGCAACCGACAAAGAAGGAGAAGAAGAAGAAAGAAGAGAAGGAGAAGAAGTTTCAGAAAAGGTGCATACCAAAGACATATATTGCATATATTATTATTATTTTGTGCATACCAAGGTGCATACCAAGTTAATACTTTGATGACATATAGCATATATTGTATATATATTATTATTTTTACTGCAAATATATACATATATAATTTAAAAAACTCAAACCGATTAATCCGACTAGTCCCCGATTAATTTCTAGTCCCCGCGAACCGACTAGCGGCTGACTAGCAATTTTTACAACCTTGCCAGCCACCCAGCCGAGAAGCCTGATACCTTTCTCCACAGATACCCAGCGTCACCACTACCACTAGACTAGGGATCATTGGCTATATATATATATATATATATATATATATATATATATATATATATATATATATATATATATATATATATATATAGTAAACGGGGCATGAGCCATTGGAGCATATTCCTACATGAGTTACGCACATGTGGACCAATGAAAATGGTACTAGTGCACATCAGATATAGGAGTCCATTCATATTGGTCCACATACACTATATATATATATATATATATATATATATATATATATATATATATATATATATATATATATATATGAGGAGGGATATTGCACCAAACTTATTGCATCAATTATTGCACCAAACAATCTCAACCACACATTTATTTCAATCATGTGGTTATAAAGCATGCTGACGTGGCAACAACTTTATGGAATACTTTATAACCACATGATAAAAATAAATGTGTGGTTGAGATTGTTTGGTACAACAATTGATGCAATAAGTTTGGTGCAATATCCCTTCCCTATATATATATATATATATATATATATATATATATATATATATATATATATATATATATATATATATATATGCTGCGTCTAGATGGACAATCCGCGTTTGCGTGCCCCCCCCGAAACTCCTCTGCTGCGTGTCCCATCTCCTCACCCGCCCCCTTCACCTTCTTCCCCACTCCCCCCGCCGCCTCTACCCCCTTTCCCCCTCTCCCTACTGCTGATGTTCCCTATCCCCCTTCCCTGCGCGGCCCCAACCCTCCACCCTTCTGCTTCTCCGCCCTCCCTTCGGTGGGCTCCGGTAGGCGCGGCCGCTCGCCGCTGGCTCCGGGGTCCTCGGTCTCCATCTAGCCTTACCGAGCGGAAACCCCGACTTTGACTAGTGATGGCTGGACGACTGTGATGCGTTGCGGGAAAGGTTCAAAAGTTTCAGCTCCGCCGCAGACGCCTAGGCGTGTTCCTCCGACTGTGGGTCACCCCGATCGGGGAAGGGTGGCTCCCTTCTCCGTACGACCTCGGCCAACTCTTCCCGTGCCCCTCACCCTCCCTGAAGCTTTCGAAATCGGCGGCTCGGAATGCACCCCATGTATTCGTCAATGTGCTGGTTAGGGACTCCAATCCTTTTAAGACCTCGTGAGTGGCCCCCACCTCTTGGGCAGATCGATGCAGGCCTGATCTGGCGAGGGAGGACATTGAGATGCAATACGTGACGCCCAATATTAAAGAAGGAAGGAAGGTCTTAAAACTTATTTTGTAGAATAGTAAGTCCTACTCCTAGTTCCAATTTCTACAATTTCGGTCACATCCCACCCATAGCTACTAAGGGTTGGACCTTCCAATTTCCAAATTCTAGATTGTAGGAACTTATTTTGTAGAATAGTAAGTTCAAATTTGGCACCCAATTACTTTATAGATTCTAGATTTTACATTATTTTTTTCCACATCAATTTTTGACCACACAATCTTTGAGACCGGAGCTCACATTATTATTTCTATTATTCTCATACAAATCCAACTCGTTCTACATTTACTTTCTTTTTTTTTTAAACTTCGGCGCCAAATTGCATTGGAGAGTCCCAACTACTATGATGCTCTTAGCAATGATTACCAAACAGAGCTTTCCAAGTAAACAAAACCATCAAAATAATAAGGACCAACTAATTGTGAATTTTATAGTTTAAATTCATATCCAATTGAAAATTTTAGATCATATTTTTTTATTTTCATTATATCTTTATTGATAATTTGTGTTGGTGGTTATCTTTGTACTCATGTTTTGAATATAATAAATTTTAAAATATTTAAAATGAACATATGAGGACCTAAAGTCTAAGCTGATACACTAGCAAAATACATGGATTTACCGACGGCCTTATCCGTCGGTAGTCCGTCGCCAAAAATAAATACCGACGGTTTACCGACGGATATTTTGGTAAAACAGCCGTCGGGAATAACCTCGTCGCTAAAACATATCCGTCGCTACTCCGTCGCTCAGCGACGACTTAGCGACGGAATACCGTCGGCGTATTTAAATATATATAGCGACGGATTACCGACTAGCTTTCGTCAAAACATGTATCAGGATATAGGGTTAGCGACGGAAAACTCCGTCGCTAAAGAGTCGGCAAAACCGTATCAGTGATTTTCTGATACGCAATATCCGTCGCTAATCCGTCGTAAATTTGTCGGTAAAAGCGTATCAGAGATTTTCCCATACGGCAGGTCGTCGTTATGCCGTCGCTAATCCGCCGAGGTGTACGACGGATTAGCATCGTATTAGCGACAAAACATCCGTCGCTAACTGCAAAATTTATGGACATCAAACAGAACCAGGTCGACGGACATTCCGTCGCTAAACTGTCGCTCAATGTAAAATTCTCCAGGTAGCGACGGATATTACGTTGCCAATCCGTCGATACATTAAATTCCTACAGTTAGCGACGGATAGTCCGTCGGGACTTTGTCGCCAGTCCGCCGTAAGTTAGTCGCCAAACTGATGGCTTCTATGGCATTGGAATCTACTCATATAGGAATGAACTTGAACTGATGGGTGTTGTAGTCGATTTCAGCGAAGGATCGTCCTTTGTAGCATCTGGACTTCAGTTGCCAGCAGAGCCAGGAGATGTTACGGCGGAAACTGCTCTCATGTTACTTCTCCTCCTCCACCATGGCTCTGGACCCATCTGCTCCTCCCTTCTTCCCTTCTTCTCATTCGACTATCTCAGCCTCCTATTCGGCCTACTATTCCGATACCGATACTTTGAACCTTGATCTTAACCCAAACCTATATACTGATCGATACTAATCCGCTACGCCCGATACTAAGTATATACGGTCGATACTGATAGTGATAGTCGATACCGATAGCGATAGTCCGATACCGATAGTTCGATCGATACCGATAGTTCGATACCGATAGCGATAGTCCGATACCGATAGCGATAGTTCGATACCGATAGCGATAGTCCGATACAGATACACATGGACCTACATATCTATATATCACTAGTAGCCATACTCCTCTACATACTACTCTACACTAGGATCTAGTAACCATATACTACTCTACACACTAGCTACGTAGTCATACTCTAAAATAAGGTAAACTAATTTACCCACACATTAAAACCAACCCAATCAAATCTTAGGCAAACTATTCATATGATATCAATCGAAATACAAATAGGTCAAATAGGCTAGTTCTAGGTCAAATTAGGAGTCCAAGTCAACTCTGTCAAAACTAACCTTAATTAGGCTAAACTTCTACCTTAGCTAATCAAATATATATACTAGACTTCACGACGTGTGTCTGTGTGTGTGTATATATATATATATATATATATATATATATATATATATATATATATATTATTAATAAATTACTTAAAATTATGCCTATATATATATATATATATATCTGTGTGTGTGTGTCTGTGGGAGAGGGGGGGGAGGACTCCTGCGCGGGGACTCCAGAGTCCCTCCTACGCCCCCCTGCCCCGACCCCCCCAACCCTTGCCCGACCCCCCCCCCCCCAACCCCTGCCCGACCCCCTCTCCCACCCCCCTGCCCCCCCTGCCCCGACCCCCCCCCCAACCCCTGCCCGACCCTCCCCCAACCCCTGCCCGACCCCCTCTCCCACCCCCCTGCCCAGACCACCCCCCCACCCCTGCCTGACCCCCTCCCCGACCCCCCTGCCCCCTCTCCCACCCCACCCTTGCCCCGACCACCCCACCCCCTACCCTAACCCCCCTGCCCAGACCACCCCCCCACCCCTGCCCGACCCCCTCCCCGACCCCCCTGCCCCCGACCACCCCACTCCACCCTTGCCCCGACCACCCCACCCCGTACCCGAAACCCCCTGCCCCACACCCTCTCCGACCACTACGACAGCCCCCCAACCCCCCAAATCGTAAAAGAGAGAGAGAGAGGGAGATAGAGAGAGAGAGGGGGGGGAGAGAGAGCATACCTTAGAGAGAGAGAGGGAGATCGCCGGTCGAAGAGAGGGAGATCGTCGGAGAGAGGGAGAGGGAAGAGAGAGAGTGTTTTGGGGGGGAATGAAAATCCCCCCCCCCCCCCCCCCCCCGTCGGTTCAATTTAAGTTAGGGTACAGAAATTAGCGACGGAGTAGCGACGGATTATTCCGTCGCTAAGTCGTCAGTAAATCTCGCGCCAAGTAGCGACGGATTATTCCGTCGCTAAGTCGTCAGTAAATCTCGCGCCAATATTTTAGGCTTTTGCCGCCAAAATATGCGACGTTCTAGCGACGGATATAAAACCGTCGCTACTTGGCCGACGACCTATCGACGGCGTAGCGACGGATATGGACATAAAAAAATAAAAAAAATTGTCCACTGCTTTCCGTCGGTATTCCGTCACAAATCCGTCGGTGATCCGACGGTAATAGCGACGGAAAATTTCCGTCGCTAAATGGCCGTCGCTAAAATACTGTAATTTGGTAGTGATATAATATTCAGGATCTAGTACTAATTAGTGAAAGGAAAATGTTCTGTCCACAACCACATGCTTACAACCTTCTTACAACCCCTCTCTCTCTCTCTCTCTCTCTCTCTCTCTCTCTCTCTCACCTCTTACACATGGATCCCACCGGGTCCCACCTCCCCTCTCACCTCCCGCTGCATGTACTTTATCCGGCCCCACCACTTACCCCACTCCTCCAATCGAAGTCCGACACGTGGAGATTGTAAGAAGATTCTAAGCATTTGGTTGTAGGCATAACAAAGCTCTCAGTCAAAATAATAACTGTTAGGGGGTTTATTCTGGTAAGTATTCCAGTTGTGGCAATAGAATAGAATAGAATAGAATAGAATAGGAGATGAATGGTCTGAGCTATCTAGCTTAGTGGTATTAGAGTGGACATCCTGCGGAACCAGAAATCTGAGCTGGAGTGAGCTGGAGTAGATTAGGGTGGGCTAGGTATAGAGTGACTCACAAAAAAATAGCAAATAAAATATGCATGGAAAAATAACTGTTAGGGGGTTTATTTGTTACGTTACATCGTTCGAAAAAAGAAAAGAAAAGGAGAGGAATGGGAATAGAGAGAGAGTTACGTTACATTGTTATCTAAAAAAAAAAACGTTACATTGTTTGAAGCGGAGGAGGTCGGAGAGCTGCAGATGAGCGGGGGGGAGGTAGCCGAGGCGCAGGCGGGAGGCAAGGAGGGAGCGCATCAGGCGGCGGACGAGGGCGTCGGGGAGGATGTTCTGCTCCAGCCAGGCCAGCACCACCTTCACCGTCGCATCGTAGGGCATCTTCACCAAACTCGCCATCTCACTCAAAACACTTCCTTCTTTTTATCACTACTGCTAGTGCTCTGCTTGCTATAAATGGTAATGTTATAAAGAGTGAGAGGGAGACTCTTTGGATTGTCAATGTTGTGTCTGCCTACCTATGTATCGCTTTCTCGTGTCCTGTGAATCGTACGCCCTGCCTACCTATGTATCGCTTTCTCGTGTCCTATGAACGTACGCCCTGCCTACCTATGTATCGCTTTCTTGTGTCCTGTGAATCGTACGCCCTGCCTACCTATCTATCGCTTTCTCGTGTCCTATGAACGTGCGCCCTGCCTACCTATGTATTGCTTTCTTGTCTCCTGTGAATCGTACGCTCATCTATTACCATTATTGGATAAGTCTAAACCAACCGAGTGGGGCCCAGCGCCTCGTGTCGTCCCCTCGTTGATTTGGGGCCGTGAGATCCATATAAACCAGCCACCCTGTTAACCCGAGAGCCGACACGGAACGAAGCACTCTATATTATTATATGAGACGTGGCCATATTTCAGCCGTTGTATTTTTTTGTATTTTTAGAAAAATTACAAAAAGCACTCTATATTATTATATGAGAACGAAGCACTCTATATTATTATATGAGACGTGGCCATGTTTCAGACGTGGCCATGTTAACCCGAGAGCCGACACGGAAAAATTTAGTTGCACTCTATGTTATCATATGAGACGTGGCCATGTTTCAGCCGTTGTATTTTTTGTATTTTTAGAAAAATTTAGTTGCAGCCTATATTATTATATGAGACGTGGCCATATTTCAGTCGTTGTATTTTTTGTATTTTTAGAAAAATTGAGTTGCACTCTATATTATTATATGAGACGTGGCCATGTTTCAGCCATTGTATTTTTTGTATTTTTAGAAAAATTTAGTTGCACTCTATATTATTTATCATAATTCAAAATACACTCCACCGTTTTATCATAATACATAACATTTTCTACTTTTGTCAAAAATCGCCTGTGACTAACGGTTAACTACTTTAACCAAACATTTAGGACAAAAATACCCCCTTCTCATCATCATCTTTCATGCGCCCCCATTTCTGCCGCGACCATCGCTGCCCCCCCCCCCCCCCCCAACCACCACCACCAACGTCAGCCATCCCGCTCCCAACCTCCCCCCCCCCCCCAACCACCACCACCAACGTCAGCCATCCCGCTCCCAACCTCCGATTGGAGGTCGCCACCCCGTCCTCGTCGCGCTACCTCCTTCCTCGTCGCGTTGTGCCCCCTCCCTACCAACTCCTACTGCTTGTCGTTGTTGCGCGCTACTAGCTATTGTTGCTTGTCGCTGCTACTGCCGGAGGGGGCGCTGTGGGGGAGCGACAGAGGAGGGGGAGCGGACAGGGGGCGCGGCGAGGAGAGCGCGCGCCACCGCTGGCAGGAGAGAGGGACGCACCGAGGAGGTGGGGAGCGGGTGGGAGGCGTGGCGTGGGGTGCAATAGGGGCGCACGGAAGAGGAACCGGACATGGGACGTAGCGAGGAGCGTACAAAGGGAGGGAGAGCGGCGACGGAGGGGAGGGGAAGGAGAGAGAGGGTGGGGGAGCTCCAGCGGGATTGCGCACGCGTCGTGCATGGGCAGCTGGCGGAAGCACGTCTTGCACAACGTGGAGGGGGGGCAGCGGGGGGTGTGGGACTGGAGATGCAGGGAAGAAGACAATGGAGGGATGATATTTTGGTCAAAAAATGTTGGTCAAAGAAGTTGACCATTGGTGGAAAGTGTTATGTATTAGGGTATAGCAGTAGGGTGTACCTTAAACTATGGAAATAAAGTGGGTGTAACTCAAATTTTCTCTTGTATTTTATATTTTATATTTTGTGGCAGTCCAATCCAAATTGATCATCGATTAGCCTTGCCATGCAATAATGGCCCAGCCCATGCTACAACTATCAACGATCAACATTTTAAGCCATCTTAATGGGCTTTATTTGGATCATCAAGATTTGCCTAATATTATTAGAATATGTATCATCGCATGAGCCCTTTTATTTTTAGAGAATATTGAATGGGCCTAGAATGCCAAGATTTGGCAAGCGCGCACACACTCTTTGGGCTTTAAGCATTAAAATTTGAGTGTGTTAACTACACAACTACCTATTGAATGAAGAAATGAAAACACACCTAACAGCAACAATAGTTGGCAAGAGGTTGAGGATGAAGAGGTACAAGAGAGGTTGAGGATGTGGATAGTGATGACTTGCTGAAGACGATGATAATGAGGATCTTGAGGTGCCTCACACCAAGGCGGAACCAAAAAATCGAGTTTGGGTAGACTAGAGTAGACTAGGGTGGGCTAAGTGTGGACTAATTGACATGAAAAAGTTCCAAAAAAAATTATATACATGAAAAAAAAGCTATACAAAAAATTGTGGTGGGCTGGAGCCTACCACAGCCTCCTATGTGGCTTCGCCCTTGCCTCACACTACTGTGGATTCTAGAATTTTGACGGATATCTTTTTGAAATGTTTAAGGGTTTTTTTATGACTAGTAGTGTCCTTAAACTTTAATGGTTACTGTTTTGAACTATCATATAAATAAATCATTTGCATCTAGAGATCGACATAGGAATTTAAGAAAGGGGGTCAACTTCAAATGTAAAAAAATCCAGAAATAAAATTATATATATATATATATATATATATATATATATATATATATATATATATATATATATATATAGAGAGAGAGAGAGAAATATATATATATATATATATATATATATATATATATATATATATATATATATATATATATATATATATATATATATATAGAGAGAGAGAGAGAAATATATATATATATATATATATATATATATATATATATATATATATATATAGAGAGAGAGAGAGAGAGAGAGAGAGAGAGAGAGAGAGATAATTTCATTGCTAATAATTGTTTACAGTTTTATTATTTACATCATTTGATTAACATCAAACTCTATGTTGTGCAGGATTCCCATTGATGTATTGAGCAATCCTTCAAATAGCCGTTTGTTCCGTTCTCGCCATAAGTGCCAAACGCTCGCGGCAAGCCTAACCCGTGCCTCCTTGAACCATCTACTTCCTCTGTTCTTTAGATTGGAGATCTGCTCGATGTGCGCATAAATATCCCGGGATCCCATGTAGTTAATTTGTAATAAGTCGCACTGATGTTGCCATATGGTACTTGTAAAGGAACATGAAAAAAATAAGGTTTTTTGTAAGGGCACATCAAAAGTTGACCAGGCTAGTCAGGATTGGGACTAGCCCAGGTTTGAGGGAAAATTACTCAGGACATCCCATTTTCTTACTCCTTGGGCTGTCCCAACGCCCACCCCCCCCCCCCAAACCCCAAATTTGACTTTCATTTACAAATTCCACTCTCTTCCAAAACTCTATTTTCTCTCATCATCATCATCATCATCTTCTTCTTCTCCACCATTTTCCCACTCCCCAAGCTATACATCTTCTTCTTCATCTTCTTGTCCATCATTTTTCTACTATAAATCCTAGTTTTCTTCTCCATCATTTCCATCAAAATCCTAGTTTTCTTCTCCACAATTTATATTCTTATCATTTTCATTCCTCACAAAGAATGCATGAAAATAAACCATAACATGTTTATTTCATTCTTTCTCACAAAAAATGCTGAAATAAACCCTAAAATGTATATTTCACTCTATTATCAAGATGGAAATAAACCCTAACATATATTTTTTTATTCGGCCATTTCGATTTTAGAACTGCCACAATTCCTGGCAGTACTCAATACTTCTAAGACTGCAAGAAATTATGACAGTCTGGCTCTACAACAAGTCCCTTTAAGGACTGCCACAATTCCTGGCAGTCCTC
Source organism: Iris pallida (assembly GCA_029216955.1). Classification (NCBI taxonomy): domain Eukaryota; kingdom Viridiplantae; phylum Streptophyta; class Magnoliopsida; order Asparagales; family Iridaceae; genus Iris; species Iris pallida. The sequence goes on along the minus strand of JANAVB010028196.1, from coordinate 2,054,933 downwards.
AATACTTCTAGGACTGGCAGAAATTGTGGCAGTCCTGCTCTACAACAAGTCCCTTTCAGGGCTGTCATAATTTCTTGCAGTCCTCAATACTTCTAGGACTGCCAGAAATTATGGCAGTCCTGTTGTACAACAAGTCCCTTTCAGGACAGCCACAATTTTTGGCAGTCCTCAATACTTCTAGGACTGCAAGAACTTGTGGCAGTCCCGATATGGACTTGCTATACAATAAGTCCATTTCTTCAAGAATTAGGGTTTCATTTATAATTTTTTCTACAACTAGAATTTCATCCATGATTTCTTCTACTAATGAGCAAAAATTGATTAATAGATTTGATAACCCAATTTCTTCTACAACTAGGGTTTCATTCATAAACTAGGGTTTGGAGAAAAAAATATGAGAAATTAGAAGAGAGCAAAAAAAAAACTAAGATTTGGAGAAAGAGATATTCTTTTTGTTTTTCTTTCTTCATGTTCTTGTTCTTGTTCTTCTTTCTTCTTCTTATTCTTCTTGTGAGAAAGTTGTTCTTTTCCTTGTGAGGAAGGAGAAGAGAGCAAAAAAAATAAAAAGTTGACTTATATACTTACATATTTTTCAATGGCAAACTTGTAAATAAACCAAAGTTAGATTTGGGCTATTCCTAATCAACTTTTGATGTGCCCTTATAAATAATCAAAAATAAGTGGGAGAATGACTCAATTGTATTGCTGCAGAAAGCACATCCAGGATTTTGAATGTGAATGCCAAACCGTGTGAGGCGTTCTTGAGTCTGTAACCTCCCTTGTACAGTATTGTACATATTTAACTGCATCTTAGAAGCTAATCCCTTTATCCAAATGAATTCCAAATGAGTTGTTGGGTTGCTTACCGGTCGGACCAGTTCATACACCTTTTTAAACTCAAATGTACGAAAAGTAGTAGCATCCCACATCCACTTGTCTTCTTCCAACTCTGCATCTATTTTCAGCTTAGCAATGGATGTCGAACACAATCGCCCTATGATATGCGCTGAAGGTTGCCATTTTCCTTCCTGGATTAGTAAGCTAACTGTCACGACCCGCACCCGGTGTAAGGGCACGAGACGTGGGTACGTCCAGCCTACGCCGCAGTGTCGGCGGTAGAACGCTGTCCTAGGTCACAAACATATATCTAACACAATATAAATATACCTGTACAGAATATACTCTCCAATCGGAGGACAATGCTGAAAGTACAACTCAATCACAAATCTAAGATGGATAAGTAGCACGATAAGGTAGATACGAAATCACAGAGTGCAATACAAATAGAAAAAAATAAGTCTAAGTGTTTAACAACACAAAATCCCAACATATAAATAATACATCTCATGAAATGACAGCAGAAAGTAAAATAAGATAAAGCTTAGCAGTCTATCCTAGGCAATAGGGTAACATCCTCAACGCAAGCTGGATCCTCCTAAGGGTCCAGGTCGCAAGTGTCATCTATACCAGCTCCATAATAGGTGGGACAGAAATTCTCTTCGTCCTCTGTAATATTTTCAACAGGTCCAGTCAGGACAGGAGCGAATACATAATCTCTGAAACAGGCTCATAACATGGCAGGATATACAATACAAGCAATAGAATAAAATACATGAAACGTTGTAAAGAGATGTACATGAGTAGTGAGTAAGATAAACTGAAAACAGGAAATATGTATGAAAAGTAAGACTGTAAGTAAGTAATATAAGTAATTTAGAGCACAAGATGGTTATGTAATCGGGTTAGGTTTGCACATGATTATTCTAAGGTAACTCCATTATACATGAGGGTATAACAGACATGTACATGATTACACTACTTGGGATTTAACCACATAACCACTTCTACTCCCCCGTCCCCAATCAATACACAAGGATCCATTCAAGTTACGTTATTGTACATGATTGTTTTATATATTAAGCACATGTGAGCATGAGAGTATATGAGAGCACATGAGTATACATGAATAACTAGAGTACAAGGAGTACATGATGTACATAAAAAGCACATGACATGAAGTACCCGATACACCCGATAAGGGGATAATATCTCATAAAAAGATTCATATAGTACTAATATGTGTGAACAATGTGTTAGCATCAAGTAAAGTAATCTAGAGCAAGAATGTAAGAACTAACAAGTATGAAAACGATCAGAGCATGTACTCGCCTGATATCCTGAGCGACTGGTGAGAACAGATGTCCGCACTGAAGTAACTGAGTCCTATTTAGAGCAACACTGGTTACAATGTGTTCAAGATGTAATAAATGAAGTTTACAATGCATTACGCATGATTCTAGGCCATTCTAGGTCAAAGTTATCTCTGGTCAACATTCTAGTCAAACTAGGTCAACTATCTAGGGTATAGTCAAACTCCAGTCTACAGTATCACATGGTCTATTTGGGTCAATTCAAGGTCATGCTATAGCTGTCACGCCCCAGAACCAGAATACTGGAGAGCGGGGGCAGACACAGCCAGCTACGTATATAGAAGTGTGATCCACCTCCTGTAGGACCTAAAAATCAAGTTGCGCCATGAACCTACTAATCAGTAATCAAGTTGTGTCCCAAAAATCAAGCTGCGCCACTGATATGAAGCTCAGAGATCAAACTGCGCTACTGAACAGGTTGCGCCATATATCAGACTGCGCCCAGTCATATTACGCCAAAATCTACATGGCGTCTGACATTTAATAGCCATCATTACCTGACAGCACTGACAACTGACAACACAGTGAACGAGAAAAATCTTTTCGAATCCCTCGAATTGTGCCGCTCGAGGAGAGTTGGTTGACAACTATCCTGTACGCCTTGTAAGTTGCGCCTAGGCGCAATCTAAACAAAATCCTTAGTTGCGGTTAGGCGCAATCTGAACAACTTCTGCTCAAAAGCTGCCACGTGTCTTAGCGCAGCCCAATCAGGCGCAGTTTAACTCGTTGACTGAAGCTCGCGCAACCTAATAGAGTTGAGATAATTTTCATTTCTAAAGCAGGATGACATGGCGCACATGCCACTAATCTATCAAGACGTGTCAACTATCCTGTACACGACCAAGTGCATCTCAATCATATGATGCCACGCGTCTAAATACAGTTAGTACACGACTGATAACTGAATAAAAGTTGGCACAACATGAGGTTGGTGTAACCCAATATGGCGTAATCCAGCCTCGCGCACATCAGAATAACTGCTAAAACAGTTATTTCCTGAACTCTATAAATAGAGTTTCCAATCATTGTTGACACACACACAGGAAGAAATCAAAAAATCTTGTAAAATTGTTGCTGCATTCTCCAAAGGCTTTAGTCTTCAAGTTTACATAGTCCAAGGGATAAAGTGATCGTCTTCTGATCATATTCCTACAGTTGTACTTCCCCAGAATTTAAATTATACTCTTGTACTCTTTTTCAAAAGTTTGTAATAGAACAACTTTTTATTTTTTGCAAACAAAATGGCGACTCTGTTGGGGACGACTTTCTCCTCCGACGAGAAGGTGACAACTCAATGTGCTACTGCGTCGGCAAGACGCAGAAGACTCTGGTTGTTCAAGTCAACCAGACAGCCTACGAGGATATGATTAATACCAAGAGCAATAAGCGCACTGTGGCTATCGCCAAGAACAGGACTGTGTGGACTCTTAAGTCTCCTGCAGTTGTTGTTGCCCAGGCGCAACTTGAGTGCTCAGTGGCTAAGGCACAATCCGCCTCAGTGGCTCAGGCACAACCTGCTTCTGTTGGCAGAGTGCGATCCACTCTTCCTGCTGTCCGCACACAGTTTACTACTCTCTTTACTGCCAAGGCGCAGTCGGTTCAGGCTGTTGCTAAGGCGCAGTCTACCCATGTTGCTGCCAAGGCACAACCAGTAGCCTATATTACTAGGGTGCAACCAGTAGCCCGTAGTGCTATGGCGCAACCCAAGCAATCAGTAACTCAGGCGCAGTCTGCTGCTCTAGCGCAACCTAAGGAAACTAGTCTTTTGGCTATTCCTCTTCCAATTCTCCAGTTCTGAACTTGGAGAAACAATGTTCTAGTGCCAAAACTAGACAGAACAAAGGAAAGAGTCCTTTGACATTTCCTCAACTGGAGCAACCTGTGCCTAAAGTGGTCCCACAACAGAACAGAGGGGAACGCTTTTTAGCTAACCCTCTACAAAATAAAGGAAAGCACCCTTTGGTCTTTTCTCAAACTTTTCTGGTCTATGACTCAGAGGAAGACACATCAGATTCTATTCCTTTAAACAGAGGTCTTCGGATCTCTGATATCGAAAAGAATACTGATCAAAGAAGCATCTTGACTACCCCTATGGGGTCTGGTCAAGATCTTCCTACCTTACAAATTTCAAGATCTAAGCAAAGAAAATTGAGGGTATCACAAACAGAGATACCTGGAGCAGAATTTTCTGATTTACGTGCTTATCTCAATAGACGTCAACCAGTATCAACTTTGGTGAAACGCCAGAATCCTATGCCAAAGGCCAATCTGTATCAGAAGCCAAAGTTTGAAAAGAAGGACCCAACCACTTATGCTAATGAGTTGAGTACATCTTTGTACACTCAAGGAACTAAACATCTGAAGAATAGGAGACATGTTCATAACATTATTAAGGAATATATTCCTCCGACCTCTTCTCGTCCTGTAGTGGTAACTGATCTCTGGAAACGTCTTACACAAAGACGGGAGGTTGCAGGAATATCTCCTTCACCTCTAAATCACTCTTCAGATCGCCACTGCCTTCATGAAGTCTTTATCAACTGTTGCTGCCAATCAGCTCGACGATCTGTCTTCGATCGTCTAAACTATGCTTCAACTCCTAAACATATAATAGAAGATGAAGACGAGCTATTATATGCTTCTGTCAATATGACTTCTCAAGGCACTGGGGTGGGAAACATCCAAGACGTAATGCATCCCGTAATCCTAGTCAACAATACTTGGATCGGATTCATGCATCCAGTAAAGGTGTCTTTCAATACACTAGATCGAGAAATCGATATTTGAACCAAGGTGTCTTTAATCAAGAAAATCTTTCCATCGCTCATGTAGGAGAGGACTCTTTTTCAGAATTTAATGCAGATAGTGAAAGTTCTGAACAAACTATCTCATCAATAGCAGCAAGAGAAGTGACGACATATACCATTATGGAAGATCAAGATGCCTCTACTTCAACCAGTCAGGAGCAACAAATTGTTGCATTAGAAGACAAATTGAAGACCATGGCAGAAATGGTTGCAAGTATGCACACTATAATCGTGGCTCAACATACAGTACCGTCGATTGTAAATCCTGCTACAAATCCTGAGCTTATAGCATCTTCTCTACCTGTTAATCTGGGGGTACCACCTCCTTAGGTTGCTTCTGTGCCAATTCAAGCTGATCCCAGTCAGTCTGGTGCTAGGGGTGGTAATTACCACACTGTTCCTCCTCCTAACACTTCTAACCAGCCCACAAATTCCCAAACATCAGGGAATGCTAATGAGGTTGTGAAACTCTTACGCACTCAGTTTGAGGCCTTCAAGCAGAAAGATGGTCTACAAAGATTGGACATAAAGTAACCATATCCTACAGAGTGGAAGGAGGTTCCATTCCCTCCTAAATATAAGCTTTCGACCATTATGTTGTTTGATGGCAGCACTTCTCCAAGTCAGTACATCATTCACTTTGAGGTGATGACTGACCAATTACAGCCAAATGATGCTCTCATTACCAGAGTGTTCGTCGATTGTTTAGTCGGCGCAGCATACGACTGGTTTCGTAGTTTGCCTCATGGCAGCATAACTTCTTTTGCTGGTTTCAAGCAATATTCTTGGAACGGTTTTATGAGGGAGTCAACGACATGACAATGTCTACCCTTATTAAGATTAAACAAAGGCACAATGAATCCACGGAGAGTTTTATTGAAAGATTCTGCCGAGAGGCACTCAAAATGCCTTTAGGAACTCCATCTGCTGTAACAATAGACACTTGCAAATCAAACTTGTTGCCTATTATCAGTATGTGGACAGGATCTACACAATTTCAGGATTGGCCTTCTTTCATTGTGAATGCCAAGGCGGCAGAGGTCAGTGCCGAAAAGTTCAAACAGTTAGGAGTTTAGATGACTCATCCTAACCAAGACGAACATTCTACAGTACCCGGGGATAATAATCGCCAGAATAATCGCAAGGATAAAGAAACACTGGCCATCAATCTTAAAGACAAGGAATCTTTGGCTGTCAATGTTACTCAGACAGCATCCACTCCATCAGCACCACTGCCGAAAATAACTCGTCCAAAAGAAGAGTATTCTTTCGATGAAGATGATACTTTGAGTATCTTTGATTGCTTGATCAAAAATAATAAGCTTCAGCTGCCAGAGGCAAAAAGGCCAGAAGAAGTGGGTAAAACCGATCACCCTAAATACTATGTTTATCACAGATTTATAGGGCATCCAACCAGAGCATGTTACGTGCTCAAGGGAAAAATCCAGGAGTTGGTCAACTCTGGAGCAATTACTCTGTAGCAGGATGAGAAGACGGTGACTGCTAATGTGGTTTATCTACAATTCGATGATTTTCCACCATAACTTGTACAAGATGGTGTTGTCCCCATACCAAGAACTACTCTTGAAATTGTGAATCTCCCACCTCTTCAAAATGAAGGTCTTGTTCCACTATCGACTGACAGAGGAGAAATCATGTAGATTCATCCAGATCTGGTAGCAGAGTTTGAATCGCCTTCCTCTTCTAAGCAAAAGAAGCACTCCAAATCTAAATCTAAGAACTGCAATATGGTATCCTTTGAACCAGTAACAGAAAAAATTCTAATGGACACTAGATCTGGGAAAACCTATCTTCGAGAATATCTCAAAAATCTAGAGAATCCTGCTCCATCTCCTGATGCTCCTCCTTCACCATCTTCTCCTGCTGAGAATATACCATCTACATCCTTGCCGGTGGTTGAACCATCTCCTCCTAAACCGACATCAGCAGACAAAGGAAAGCAACCTGTTCATTTTGACAAAGTATTAAAAAAGTCCTCGTCTCTTGGTCTTGAAAAGCCATATAACTTTGACATATTGGCTCAATTGGCCAATACTCCAGCAAGATTATCAATCTTTGAACTCTTACGTCTCTCAAGATAAACTCGAAAGACGTTAAGTAAAGCCTTGATGCAGGCTGACGCTTATCTTACTCTTCTCAAGAATCCTGAAAAGGAACCAGTCAGCTGTGCACATTGTCATAGTGTATTTGAATTATTGCCCAACATTACTTTTACACAAGATGACATATTGTTAGAAGACAATCGTCATGATCGTCCTCTCTATTTCACGGTGTGTGTGGACACCATGAAAGTCGATCGCATTTTGATTGACCCAGGGTCCGCACTTAGCATCATGCCGATGTCTTTACTAGATGCTTTGAAGATCCCAGTGCATAACCTTTCTACAACTATCACTACCATCTTGGGGTTCAATCAAGGAAGAAGTGAACCTTTGGGGAAGATACGCCTAAAATTTTAAATTGGCAATTTTCGTACAAAGGTAACTTTCTATGTTATTGACAATCATGGCTCATACAATACTTTGTTAGGAAGGCCATTCCTCCATGAACACAATATTGTACCTTCTACTCTCCACCAATATTTCAAATATGTGGATGGTAATGGAGAAGTCCAAAAAGAGGTTGTAGATCTGAATCCTTTCAAAGGAGTTGAAGCATACTGCAACGATTCTCGCATGTACAAGGAGAAATTCATGAAGGTGGTACTTGCAATGGACACAGATGAAGAACAGAAAAGTGTGCCGAATGATACTCTGGTGATCCTGGTCAAAGGACGCACCTCATGTCCTCGGTCTTCCAAACCACTGACTATCTATCTTCCTTCCCATGAGAAGCAGCCTAAGGGTGATAGTCAGGAACAAAGGGAGCTCACCTCTTCTGAGCCGCTTGTAATCGACCTTCGTCGTAAGAAGCCCCCTCCTCCTTCTCGTTCTTCTTCTCCCCCTCTTGTCATCAATCTGACTAAGCCTGCTAAGGCTAAAGTTCCTGTTGTAAATGATGGTGTAAATATCAATAAAGCATCTCCTTTGCAGTATACTGATGTCTCTTACTATACTCAATGTTATTTGGATATGCTAGATAGCTTTAAACCACTTACAATAGAAGTCGTATTATCTCTGCGAAATGTGGTATCACTGGATTCAATACAAGAGTCATACTTCTTAGTACCGTCTCGAAAGAAAGATGAAAAGCCTATATTCTTCAACAAAAGAGAGGAACCAAAAATTATGCTCTATAACGATAATAGAGATGATACAGGAAGGCTATAATTATGTCGCTATAGTCCACAATCTAAAGCAATCATCCGTAAAATGGGCTATGATTTCAGAACAGGTCTCAACAACGGTAAAGGGAGGCAACTCCTCTTCGTATTGCTGTTCCAAAAAGAAAATCACAACAATACCACAGTAAAACAAAACGGGGACTAGGTTATGCTTCACCACTTCCAACTCCGAAATTCTCCGAATCTGATGAAGAAGAACGATCTAACTCTTCTGATTCTATCTCATGGGATTCTGATACCAGCATTAGTCATGTTCATAGGGTGATAGTATCTTCTAATATGGTGTCTGCCGAATTTTCGGAAGATGACGAAGATGACATTGAGGAAGCTCCTAAAATGGACCCTTGGGCACAAAGGATGGACAATCAGTAGGAACTTCATTTTGAACAACGAGAGCCATCTACTGAGGATCAACTAGTCCAAATCGATATTGGAGAGAAGGGCGTATCACGACCAATCTTCATTAGCAAAAATCTCTCAGAGGATGATAAACAAGAATTAATTCACCTTATTCGTGAATATATTGATGTCTTCGCCTGGAGTTATAAAGATATGTCGGGATTAGATCCTCAAATTGTAACTCACAAGTTTAATATTTTGTCGAATGCCAAGCCGGTAAAACAACAACAACGACGATTCAAGCCTGAAATGATGTATGTAATTGATGATGAAGTCAAAAGCTTATAGCTTGTGGTTTTATCAAAGAAGAACAATATCCTGACTGGATAGCCAACGTTGTTTCAGTTTTGAAGAAAATCGAAAGGTTCGAATTTGCATAGACTTTCGGTATCTCAATGATGCTTGCCCTAAAGATAAATTCCCTCTCCCAATTACTGATGTCATGATCGACAATACATGTGGATTCGAACGAATCTCTTTCATGGATGGGTTTTCTGGATATAATCAAATCTGGATGAATCCTGAAGATGAAAAATATACTTCGTTTTGTACTCCTCGTGGAGTGTACTGTTATACAGTCATGCCGTTTGGTCTTAAGAATGCATGTGCAACTTACCAGCAGGCTATGAGTACTATCTTTCGAGACCATCTGCGAAAGACTGTCGAATGCTATGTTGACGATATTGCTGTCAAAAGTCATCTAAAGGAAGATCACATTCAAGATTGAAGAACTATCTTTAATCTAATGCGCGAGCATCTTTTCTTCGAAAATTGAAGTGACTGTTCATTCATTCACTTTCTTTGACTTATCATTCATTTGGTATTTATTGTCTCTTGTTTTAAATAATAAGAATTCACGTCCTTTACATCTCTGAGTTCCGATTATTTATATCAGCAACTTGTCACGTTCTTATTACCTCTGATAAAGTTGTCTATTGAAATAACAGTATTGCTAAAACTTTATATTCTGCCACGTCCATATTACCTCTGAGCAGATATAATAAATATTGTTATTTTCTAAATCATGAAATATATCATGTCCAGTATCTCTGAATATATTTTCTATTCTATTACTTATATCTATAACAAGATATGCAACAAGTAATGGAACCACATAAAAATTCTTTATTATTTCTTTTTGCAAGAATAGAAAAAGAGTACATTATAGAAAGAAACGACAAAATTTGTCCATTTTTACTCCGAAGGATAGGTGATAAGTTCCGTAATTTGTTTTTTCAGGACTTGAACTCTTTCATCGCGAGAATCTATCACTCTCTGCCTGGCTTCAACTCGTCCTGATTCAGGATCGAAAGGTTGTAAAGTAGCAGTTCGACGTGTTAGTTCTTCATTCTGAAGACGTTAAATTTCTTCTTCTGGTCCTTCAAAACCTCTACCTGATCAACATCAGATTGGTACAATTTATTTTCTTGTTCTATGTTCTGCTTAACAATCTGGAGTTCTGCCTGAAGTTAAGCAATTTTGGCTTCCAAATCAGCAGCCTTTTCTTCTTCCTCCGTAGCTTTAGTCTTATGACTCTCAGCAATAACAGCTGCATCAGAGATTTGAATGTCTAACTCGGAGGATTGTTTAGTAAAAGCCAGCAGGAATGCTTCAAAATCGGCTTTACTAATTTCTGCTTCTCGAACCATAGTTTCATATTCCGTGTTTACTAGCAGCTCGATATCTCTTTTTTTTTAGCTCCTTGTAAGCCTTAATGGAGCTCTCTAGCTCATTCGAAATATGTTCCAAAAATGAAGCTTGAGCCTCGTCTCCTTGACTACGGATGCCTTCAACCAAGAATGTAGTGGGAGTTCTGACGGTATTGAAAGGGACATCCTCTCTCTCCATAACTCTATGAACTAAGGGCTCCAGAGACATAAAGAAGACTCTTGTGAAGGAGGCCACCACAAATTTGTTAGCTGCCAGGGCTCCTAGAGTGGCTACTATGTTTGCAGAAGTCTTCACAGCTTTAGCAGGTGGGGGTACTTCATCTGGAGCGCTAATATGTGAAGAGCTTCCTTCTCCGGCTACAGTTCCAATAGGTGCTTCTGCAAATCACATATGTCATTTATGTTGATAACATATAATGCTAAAGGCGTTATGACAAAACGTTTATATTTGGAAATTTACCTGAGCTGAGTACATTATGAGGAGTCTCAATAGATTTAACTGTCTCGGACTAAAGCTTTGACAGAGTCTCTGCAGACATGGTAGCCTGACTACTCCCTGCTCCCGATTCAGTTGGAGGTGGCAGAGTTACTGGAGTTTCTTTTACTAATTCTGTTGCGACCTTAGACCTTTCAGGCTGCTCAGTGGTTGTGGGTTCATTAACCTCAGAAAGATTGACATGTTCCTTATCATGAACCGCATCCTCCTCGTCTTCAGCAGTTGAAGGATCTTCATCAACTGGGAGTTCCTGTGATGATGGTGCACTCACTAAAGTTTTTTTTAGTGATGTTGTTCCAATCATCATCATAGGCTTCATCATCAAAATTACAGCCAGTCAATGCATCAATTATTGCCTCTTCTGAATGAGTAGATACTTGAACTTGTGGAGTATCTTGTGGAGGCAAGTCTTGCTTTGGTGAGGAGGCTTTTGGACTCAGAGGAGTTGGAGATGGAATTGTTATCCCTGCTGCAGCAAGTACATTGGCAGGAACATTTACTGTCATAATGGTAATGGGAGGTTGAATATCTGTCAAAGTAACCAAAATAAAGAAAATCAATTTAGATATATATATATATCTTTTATAGAATTAACATATGAGGTTATGTTACAATTTTGATATTAGCTTCCAGAGATGGTTCTTCTTCAGCAATTTCCAATTTTCTTCTGACTTTTTTGGGCATTGATGCGTCTGGTTCTGCAACAGCTTCAGTACGATCACCCTCTGGATCAATCAAGGAAGTAGAAGTTTCTCCTTCTGTAATCTTCCCCTGTTTCTGAATAGAAGAATGGGTAATGTCCTTCTCTCCAGAAGAAGAACTGAGAAGCAACTGTTTTGATTGAGAACGAGTTGTTCTCGTAGTCACTAGTTCATTGATAACCAGTGATGTTCTTTTCTTCTTCTCCAGAGCCCTTGGATAATTATGTGGATTATCTTGTTGAGGAGAGGCTGTCGTCTCCTTAGTCTTTCTCTTCTTCAAACCTTTAACAGGAGATTTTTCTTTCCGTATATTTATGGATATATCTAGAGGATCTTGAACTGGGTCAGCAAAATTCATTAAAATTGATGCCTCCAGAGGTACATCGGCAGGATCTCTGTCTTCTACATCCCAAAAAGACTGAAGAGTACGTTTTCCTTGTTTAATTCTCTTTTCAGTTGCGAAGCTATGTGCAGGATGGAAGTTTTCAGCAAATGTGTTCGCTGAAGTATAGAAGTTTGCGTATGAATATAACATACGCGGGCCTCGCGGAAGTTTGTAAGGCATAGAAAAAATAGCTTTTGTGTCCCGGGCGTTGTAATAACTCCAAGCCCTAGCCCCATCAATGAGAAAACCCTTGGCTTTTAGGCAAGTGGTTTCATTACCTACATGAAGCTGATCGTACCCGAACTGCCGTACAAATCGACTCGGCAAATACTGTTCTAAATAACATTTTTCTTCGAATCTATAAACCAAGTGGGAAGGCATGATCACCTTAAGCCATGAAAAGATGTTTGGACTTAAACGGAGTGTTTCTTCAGGTAAGTCCATCATTTGTGGAGGCATTGTTTCGTACCCTGAAGGGGGTCCAATACACTGGAAACTCCATCCTGACCCACGATTCAAGGCAAGTCGGCACTCCGAAAGAGCAGTATATTTCCAGTGAGCATTAGTAAAACGCCCGATGAAGTCTCCATCAGCAGTTCCCATATCCGGGTTCATGAAACAAGGATGATGTAGCAATAACCATCCGAACAAATAAGTATATGACATTTCAGTGCGGGGAAAATCCGACGGATTATCCTTATCTTGCAACATAGTATCCACAAAAAAACGTAATCCTGCGTTCAGGCGACAGGTCATGGCTGATAAGAGATCCATCTTGTATCCAAATACAAGACGTGTTGCAGCGAACAGGACACCCCGGTGGAATCTGTCAACTGCACTGGCTCCCGGAACTACAAAATGCCGTAGCCATAAAGATAGAAAGTCTACCAGCTGGGCTTCTGGGGACATAGGTCTGTAACCCTGTCTAAGGTAACTCTGGAGAACATCGCCAGCCTTAAACAGACTCAAGTCCTCAGTCAATGTGACATCTCCATGATTATGTTTTTCCATCAGATATTGCATATCACTCCTATCAAAAGGTTCAAAGAAACGAGGAGTACAGGCTTGACTGTCCAATGGCTTGTCCTCCCACACATGACCCAAGAACAGATATGGCATCCATTTGGTGATGTAGCAAGTACCCGCAGTGGCACTTTCGTAGTAGAGTGAGCAAATTTTGTAGTGACATAGCTGCTCTTGGAAAGCTGTGATCATCTCGGGATTCTCCTTTGCCAGAGCATCCAATTCATCATTTGTGGGTACATATTCTTCATATGGGTTATCACCCATTGGTAGACGAGAGATATGTTCCATCTCGTTAAGAGTAAATCCCATTTCTCTATGAGGCGTCATGAAAATCCCAGTGCTTTTGTTTTATCTCTCTATTAGAGCCAAGAACATGTGAGGGTTCTGTAATGACCGTGGTTCGTATTACGTATTTGGAATACGTATATGTATCTTGACTCGTATTTTATGTCTCCTGGCTTGGTCTATTTTGGGTTGGCTTGGTTCAGCTTGGGTTATTTATTGGTTCATCATGAACCAAGGGGAGAACCCCTACCTACCACCACCATCACCATTTATTAACCCATTCCCTCATTCTCTCTCTTCATTTACTTCTTCTTCTCTACCATTACTTCTTCAACCACCAGGAGGGAGAGAGAGAGCTTAGGCAAGTGTAAACTTGTTTCATGACGGATCTCAAGTTTTATTGTTCCATTCTCTTCCTTACTTGATTCTAAGCCTCTTTAGAACTTGACATTTTTGGATTTGATGGATGGATTCTTGTAGATCTAAGTTTGTAACTTTTCAGTTTTCTTGGTTTTGATCTCTAAAACTTGGTTATTTTCGAAAACTAATGGTTCTATGTTGTAGAGAATTCAATTTCATACGGTTTTGGCTTTGTTTCGCTTGATTTTGACTTCGGATGAGGAAGTTATGGCCATAGCAAGTTTTCGAAACTTTTATGGCTGAACTTGCTGATTGGGGACGATGACCCCCCATGCGCCTGGGAGGCCATGCGCCGGGAGGCCATGCACTGTGAAGTCCCTGCAACGCATCCCTTAACTCCGAGCGTGTCATGCGCGTAGGTTCCCTACGCGCATGTACTGAAGACGGAAGGTGAGTTTCCCACGCGCTGATTGTGCATGAATTCCCACGCGCCGATGTGCAGGAATTCCCACGTGCCGATTGTGCAGGGATCCCATGCGTCGATGTGCATGAAGTCTTACGCACCGATTGTGCAGGAATCCCACGCGTCGATGTGCAGGAATTCCCACGCGCCGATGTGCAGGAATTCCCACGCGCCGATGTGCAGAAACCCTACGTACCGATGTGCAGGAATTCCCACGTGCCGATTGTGCAGGAATTCCACGCGCCGATGTGCAGGAATTCCCACGCACCGATGTGCAGGAATTTCCACGCGCCGATGTGCAGGAATTCCTACGCGCCGATGTGCAGGAATCCCACGCGCCGATTGTGCAGAAATCCCACGCACCGATGTGCAGGAATCCCACGCGCCGATTGTGCAGGAATCCCATGCGCCGGAATTGCTCTAATTTACTGTTTTTGCCTGTTTAAGTTGTTTTGTAGCTAGAATCTTGAAAAACTCAAAACATGAAAGTTGTAGATCTTTTCTTTGGCTTCAAGAATATGTCACTAGTTATTTTATGCAAGTTTCTCTCATTCATGATAAGGTAAGAATAGAACACGATAATGGCCTGCTGTGGCGCACTCTTGACAAGCAAACTGACATGATATATCATGACATACTGTTACGATAGCTAGCCTGACATGACAAGTATGAAGGACCTGGACACCGTGGGCGATTATGTTTGTATAAATAAACTGGTACTGTCTTGCATCATGTCTAGGATGGGGATCCCTGAGTACCACGGTCAGGGGTACCTACTGAAATTAACTAAGGCTAATTAACTAAAATGATTCACTAGTCATGAAGAGATTTCCAGCTACAAGTAATCCCGTTATCTGGGCGCATTTAGTGGACTTGTAGCCTACCGACGAGTAGGGCACATTTCCAGCACACAGTCACGTGTTGCATTCTTCATAAACGGACATTCGACCTGGATAACCGGATGGTCTGCAGGACTTGTGGCTGTTGGGATAATCTCACTGTAACTTGCTAGTAACTAGGCCTGTGATAACCCTAGTTAGTTAAAAGTATCAAGCCATACTCTTGATTGGCCGTGGTTGATTGGATGGAGTTTATTCCAGCTTAGTCTTATCCTGATCCTGTGCAAGATTGTGACATGACATGATTATTGATGCTTGCCTTAACAATAACGATCTGGGGTCCATTTTTATTCAGGTGAAGGGTTACAACCCCGGTCCTTGTTTGGTTTAAGGGTTGTAACCTGGCTCCTGGAGCAGTTCTGTTTCCTCTCTTCGTTTATTGTCTTATTGCAACCCCATGCTATGTTCGTCATGTTTTACCTTACCTTAATACCATGATTATTTATACTGGCCTTAGCAATAAAGATCAGGGGTCCAGTTTTGTTCAGGAGAAGGGTTACAACCCCGGTCCTTGTTTGGTTTAAGGGTTGTAACCTGGCTCCCGGAGCAGTTCTGTGTCCTCTCTTCGTTTATTGTCTTCACTGTACCAATAGTATTTGAGACGGTTTCTATTCAGGTGAAGGGCTGCAACTCCGGTCCTTGTTTGGTTTAAGGGTTGTGACCTGGCTACTTGAATGGTTTCCTCGTACTCAGTTTACTGTTGTCATCTCTATTATTATCAGTTCTTTATTTATTGTCTTTAATATTCTATTGTGATTTGTTGGTTTTAGTTCCTAAGTGAAGCCTCCTTTGTGGCACTTGCTCTTTCTGGGGTCTGACCCAGCTGGTTTTGTATGGCCAGATATCGGAGCAGCTCCAGAGGATCTACCTACCTTCCAGCTAGATGGTGACCACCAGGCGTAACCCTGGCAACGAGTGGATTTCTTTTGTCCTCCCACTTTATTGTAAAATTATTCTTTTGAGGCATTTAGCCGACGAGTACGTGTTAGCTCGTATTGCACCTTTACTTACTGTCTGCCTATGGGCTGTAACATGATTGACATATCCTAGGGTTGATCATGTATGACTGAACTCTTGCTAGTCTTGACATTTTGTACGACTAGCTTCATGATCATCCAATATGTAATGTATGGGACGCCTTGCTATTATATATTTGGTGCTCTGACATCTTGTAACTATTATTGCTTGCTTGAGATTGAGACAATAGGCTTGCTCACGACCATAGGAGACTGTTGGCTTGTAGTTAAACCCTCATGTATCTAGACAGTTGTGACCGTATAGCGAGGTGGGTTGCACTTCAATATACGTAGCTGGCTATGTACGCCCCTGCTCTCCAGTATTCTGGTTCTAGGGCGTTACAGGTTTGGATGAATGCCATATACTGTAGTGCATATGGCATTATAGAGGCCCAGATCAATGAGCTTGTCTTTGAATTCCTCCAAAATCCATATGGACAAGCTACTCCAGCGCTTCATCCCAGGGTCTACCAGGCCTGTCATACGCATAGCGCGGTCTGGATATCTTCCTTCAGCTTTTGTAAATATATTTACAAAAATAGGTATTCTGACCGGAAGGAGCAGGGAAGAATCCTCGGGAGGGATGCAGCTCGGCCTTAAACCTCTTAAATGTGTACTGTATTTTTTAGAAATACTGTAAAAAAGGTCTCTATTCCTCGGACCCACTTTATAACAGATTCTGCCGATTCTCGCTTGCTGGAGAGGATTCAGATCCCATGACATCCTTCTAGGATAGCTACAAAAGCGTATTGGGATAATGCCATAGATCTTGATATTTCTGTTAGGTATATGGCTTTGTCCTCCTTTAAAAAATTTCTCACCTCTTTTCTTGCCTTAGGCTAGAAGGTCTTCTTGATAGCATCCCTGAATAAAAATACAGGTTTTTTGTGGACTGTAGTATCCAAGCTCTGAAGGGGTTAACCGTTCATTAAGTTCAAAAGGGTTTGATTATCTTGATCTATGAGCAGAGTTCTTCGTGCTTCAGGACCATCGTATTGAGGGAAAGTGACATGAGACAAATTCTCCCTATACTCTGGGACATTAAATGTTGAAGCAAATCTTTCAGCATTTGGGTCTTCCCTAAGATTAACTGCAAAGAGATACATGAACAAAAATTAGAAGCAAAACAAAGGTGTACGACTTATTGAGTTGCATAGACTTTCTGAGTTGCGCCACGTAATGTGTTGCACGAAACTTAAGTTGCGCAACAACCCAAGTTGCGCCACATGCTATGTTGCACGAAACTCAAGTTGCGCAACATCTCAGGTTGCGCCACATACTGAGTTGCGCCTCAATTTTAATTGTGCAAATATTTTTAACTTTGCGCAACAGTATGCGTAACACGGTTTGTAAAAACGAATATTGTTCAAGAAAAGGGCAACCACGCCCTAAGAAAGGGTGGCGCAAAGTTTGTGATACACCACACTCTAAAAAGAGGGGCACAAATCAATCATTGATGAAATCATCGTTCATAGATCGAATCGGCTCGCCCTTAACCACCTTCCATTGCTGGGTTGGCTATCTCTCGACGAGAAGAAGGCGGCGCATATTGTGGCACATGGGTGGACGGAGCACGAGTTGAAGGGGGTGGCGATGGCCTTCCCTTTGTCAGCAGCAGTCTTTTTGGGGGCCATGTCGTCGAGAAGATGGTCGAAAAAGAGGGTTGCAAAAGTTCAAGAAATTTTCTCAGAAGATAAAAAAGTGAAAGTAAAGAATCACAGTGGATTAAACGGGGATTATTTATGGCCAAAAAGTCGGAATCCTAACAGTCATCCCAAATCGTGCATGACAAATCGTAACTGGTCACAACAGACTGCGCGAGACTGGCACAACTTGACTCGGTCAAAACTTTTCTAAATTCAAAGTATTTCAAAACTTTGAAATGTTTTTAAGTTTTAAAAACTTAGAAGGGGGTCTTGTAGGGCCTAAAAATCAAGTTGCGCCATGAACCTACTAATCAGTGATCAAGTTGCGCCCCAAAAATCAAGCTGCGCCACTGATATGAAGCTTAGAGGTCAAACTGCGCTACTGAACAAGTTGCGCTATATATCAGACTGCATCCAGTCATATTATGCCAAAATCTACGTGGCATCTGACATTAATATCCATCATTACCTGACAGCACTGACAACTGATAACACAGTGAACGAAGAAAATCTCTTCGAATCCCTCGAATTGTGCCACTCGAGGAGAGTTGGTTGACAGCTGTCCTGTACGCCTTGTAAGTTGCGCCTAGGCGCAATCTAAACAAAATCCTTAGTTGCGCCTAGGCGCAATCTGAACAACTTCTGCTCAAAAGCTGCCACGTGTCTTGGCGCAGCCCAATTAGGCACAGTTTAACTCGTTGACTGAAGCTCGCGCAACCTAATAGAGTTGAGACAATTTTTATTTCTAAAGCAGGATGACATGGCGCACATGCCACTAATCTCTCAAGACGTGTCTACTATCCTGTACACGACCACGCGCATCTCAATCACATGATGCCACGCGTCTAAATACAGTTAGTACACGACTGATAGCTGAATGAAAGTTGGCGCAACAGGAGGTTGGCACAACCCAATATGGCACAATCCAGCCTCGCGCACATCAGAATAACTGCTAAAACAGTTATTTCCTGAACTCTATAAATAGAGTTTCCAATCATTGTTGACACACACACAGGAAGAAATCAAGAACTCTTGCAAAATTGTTGCTACATTCTCCAAAGGCTCTAGTCTTCAAGTTCACATAGTCTAAAGGATAAAGTGATCGTCTTCTGATCAGATTCCTACAGTTGTACTTCTCCAGAATTCAAATTGTACTCTTGTACTCTTTTTCAAAAGTTTGTAATAGAACAACTTTTTGTTTTTTGCAAACACCTCCATATACGGTCACGGCTGTCTAGATGTATGAGGGTTTATCTACAAGCCATCAGTCTCTTAGGGTCAAGAATAAGCCTAGTGTCTCAATCTTAAGCAAGCAACAATAGTTATAAGATGTTAGACCATCAGATACTCAATAGTAAGGCATCCCATACATTTCATATACAGATGATCATGAAGCTAGTCGTACAAAATGTGAGGACTAGCAAGAGTTTAAGTCATACATGATCAACTCTAGGACTTGTTAATCATGTTACAGCCCGTAAGCAGACAAGAAACATAAGTATTCAACACGAGCTAACACTTGCTCTGCGGCTAAACGTCTCAAAAAATAATTTTAAAATAGAGCGGGAGAGCAAAATAAAATCCACTCTTTGCTAGGATTTCTTCTAGTGGTCACCATCTGGCTGGAAGGCAGGTAGATACTCGGGTGCTGCTCCAAAATCTGGCCATACAAAACCAGCTGGGTCAGACCCCAGAAAGAGCAAGTGCCACAAGAGAGGCTTCACTTAAGAACTAAAAACCAGCAAGTTAGAACACAAAGCATAAATGAAATAACAAAAGACATGAGTTAGAGAAAACAGGGTGATAAACGATAAGATAACTAAAGGACTATTCCGGTAACCAAGTTACAACCCGTAAACCAAACAAGGACCGGGGTTGTAACCCTTCGCCTGAACAGAACTTAGTCTCTAACCAATTATCGACAAGAGTAAAGCATAAACAAACATGTCCTGAGATAAGCATGTACTGGATCTAGGCAAGAGTAGACAAGATAGGACTCCATCCAACATTTACGGCCAAGCAAAGAGTATGGCTTGATACTTTAACTAACTAGGGTTATCACAAGCCTAGTTACTAGCAAGATGCAATGAGATGTTCCAGCAGTCACAAGCCCTGCAGCTATCCAGGCGAAGTTCATGTAAGAGTTGGAAGTGGATACATCGCCCAGGAGACAAATGTATCCCTTGTTCATATAATAGTGGGTACATCGCCCAGGAGACAAATGTACCCTATTAGGTGACTTAAGGGTACAACACATGACAGTGTGTATATTACTTGTTTCAAGAAGTGCCCCGCATAACAGTGTGCATGTAAATGTGCCCTACTCGACGGCAGGCTCTAAGTCCATCAGGTGTGGCCGGGATAACAGGACCGCCTGTAACTGGAAACATCTCTCTCTATACGAGCTACTTGATCAATCTAGTCATTAACCTAGTCATATTCAGTATGAATCCCTGACCGTGGTAACCAGGGATCCATATCCTAGACATGATGCAAGACAAGACTAGACTGGTAGCTTTTACAGACAAGGTCCAAAGCAATCACTCACGGTGTCAAGACGAGAATGTTCTTAGCATGTCAAGTTAGCAGTCGCAACAGCGTTCAAGGTTACATGTCAAGATTACTTAGCAGGTCAAGATAACCATCGCAACGGTGTTCATGAGTTTATGTCAGGATTACTTGTCAGGGGTGCACCACAGCGGGTCACTATCATGTCATATTACTTGTACTTGTTACTTGTTAGGGATGCGCCACGACGGGCCACTATCATGAGTTATCACAAAATTATGTCGTGTACAGATTATTATTACAATATTAACATATCATGATTATATCGAGTTCATGTCAAAAAGGCGTAAGGATATAATAAGGGGTGCCATGCGCCCAATAAAGGTGAATCTAGGGCAATAGATGCCAGGGCCATACTGCGCCGGGCAAGGGGGTAAGATACGCTAGTGCTAAGAGCCTCCGGGCAGGGGAGTACGCCAAGGAGTACGCTAAGGAGAGTACGCCAAACCAGAGGAGTGCGCCAAGGGAAGTATGCATAAAGGAAATACGCGTAAAGAAAGTACGTATAAAGGAGTACGCCAAGGGAAGTATGCCAAAAGAATATGCCAAGGAAAGTACGCGTAAAGGAAGTACGCGTAAAGGAATACGCGTGAAACTTGTTTTACGCCAAGGCAGGGTAGACTTTGTTTTACGCGTAAAACATTCTTGACTTGCGTAATCCAGATTCACGCTGACATGAATAAACGTGGGCGTAGAGTTTGATACTACGCTGACACGAATAAACGTGGGCGTAAGGAACCTCCAGAACTCCAAATTCCATAAAACCTTCAATCTAAGCCAAAAATGGGACTTCCATAGATAAAAAAGGGGTATAACACAAATCTCAACAACCTGGAATGATCAAAACTTGAAAATAAGGATGTTTGATAGATCAAAACCACAAAAATCCGAGAATGGCAAATTTCTAGATCTACAAAAAATAAAACTTTAAAATGCAAAATGTCAAGTTCTAAACTATCTTAGAATCACGAGAGGAAGATAAATGAACCATAAAAATGGGTTCTCATATGGAAGTAAGGTGCAATTGCCTAAGCTCTTGGTAGGTGGAGAGAGTTATGAAGAAGAAGAAGGGGTAAATGAAAAAGTAAGAAAGTAATGAAGAGAGACAGAAAGGGTTGGTGGGTTTATAAAGGGGGAGGGTTCTCTCATAATGAACCGAAAGCCCAATCTAACCAAGCCAAACCAAAATAAACCAAACCAAGCTAAACCAAGACCAAACCAAGTCAAAACCAACCTAGACTAGGCAAGCAAGTCAAGTCCAACTACGGGTCACCTGACAAACATCAGAGATCTCGTATACGTATACGAAAATATATATAACAGGAAACGAGAGTGACAACAAGGTCAGCTACGTAATACCAAAGTACATCAGTACTCTGAAACCATGTATAAGCTGTCAAGACATGGGGGTTACTTCTACAAGCCAACAGTCGATCCTAGGTCAAGCAATCCTAGGTATCTCAATCACAGGCAATTATACAAAGTACAAGAAGTATGATCATCAGACATACAATAGTAAAGCGTCCCAAACCATATATACATGGATGATCATGAAGCTAGTAATACAAAATAAAGTACTAGGAAGAGTAATAGTCATACATGATAAGCTCTAGCTATAGTCTAGAATACGCACATTATGTTTTGACCCGTAGGCTAAATGTCAAGAACCAAAACACGAGCTAAACACGTGCTCTGAGGCTAAACGTCACAAAAGAATAATGTACATAGCTAGTGGAAGAATGATAAGAAATCCACTCAGGTACTCTGGTGCTCTAGGGTAGTCACCGTCGAGTAGATGGTACGAAAGATCCTTCGGGCTCCTCTATCAGATCTGGCCAAACAAAACCAGTGGGGTCAGAACCCCAATAGCAAGTACGACAAAGGAAGCCAAACTTATGAACTAAAACCAGCAATAACTAACATAGCAACAGATAGGGACATAAATAAGTGAATGCGGCTCAAGACTCGTGCACTACCAATGCACTTATCTAGAGAATAGAAAAAGCAATAAGCAAGACAACTTGGAGCATAAAGTAAATCATGTGTGACATAATGTAAACTGTGGACTTATGAATTAACAGAGAACTTGTAACATAACTAAACCATGTAAGAGAAATGATACATGTGAACATGTACAATAACTGGAACCTGTGAGCATGTTATATAACTGGGACATGTGAGTATGTACGAACTATAAAGAACGACAAATGATAAGATGACTTAGAAACTATTCCGAAACCCAAATTACAACCCGTAAACCAAACAAGGATCGGGGCTGTAACCCTTCTCCTGAACAAAACTTAACCTCTAATCATTGTATCTCATAAGATCATGTATAACGTGTGAGTACTGAATAGGACGACAAATGATAAGATGACTTGGGAGCTATTTCGGAAGCCAAGTTACAGCACGTAAACCGAACAAGGACCGGGGTTATAACCCTCCTCCTGAATAGAACTTAGTCTTCTAATCAGTTATCGACAAAAGTAAAGTATAAATAATAATGTACTAAAATAAACATATGGACACTGCCTAGACAAAACTAGACTGGACTGGACTGACTCTATCCATCGATCACGGCCAAACAATGAGTACGGCTTGATACGTTAACTAACTAGGGTTATCACAAGCCTAGTTACTAATAAGATGCAATAAGATATTCCCATCAGACTATCCAGGTTATCCAGACGCAAGTTACATGAATTTATAGTGGATACATCGCCCAGGAGAAATGTATCCCATGTACATATAATAGTGGGTACATCGCCTATGAGACAAATGTACCCTAAGAGAGTTATTAGGTAGCTTGATTCGTGCAAAACATGGCAGTGTGCTGAAAATGCACCCTACTCGTCGACATGCTACAAGTCCACTTTAGTCGCCCAGATAATGGAATCGCCTGTAACTGAAAAATCTCTCTATATGAACTACTTGATCAATCTAGTCATTAACCTAGTCAGATTCAGTATGAATTCCTGACCGTGGTAACCAGAAATTCATGTCCTAGATATGATACAACGAGACATGTAGCTTGTTCACGCATACACAATAAATTCAACCACGGTTTCCAAAAGAGTTACATTAGCAAGGGAAAATAGTCGTCGCAATAGCATCTCGATTACACATGTCATGTTTAGATTTACTTATCATGTCAAGAGTGCATCACAACGGACTACTATCAAGAATTATCATGTCAAGGTTGTTTGTCAAGAGTGCGTCTCGATGGACCACTATCAAGAATTATCATGTTAATGTTTACTTGTCATGTACATAATATGTGTCAAGAATGCGCCTCTATAGACCACTATCATGTAATCAAAGAAAGACATGTTCAAGACTGCACTACGATGGATCACTATCTAGATAAGCAAAAAAAAAGACGTGTAGCATGAGTGCACCACAACGGGCCACTATCATGTAAAGCAAAGAAGGTACGTGCAGCATGAGTGCACCACAACGGGCCACTATCTAGATAAGCAAATTGTAGACTTAAGGATACTAGGTAAGAAAGATCTTGATAAAAGGCGCATCATAACATGTGAGAAGGAATAGATAAAAGTAACTACTTGGCATAAAACAATAATAGAATCTGTGCTAGTGCTAGGTGTATAAAGGGCGTACAATCATTCTCTAACTGTACCAGATCATCAAATCATGTTAAGAAATTTATTACAGTCGAAAAAACCTCAAAAACGTCAAGTACAGAAAACAAGCTAAAACGATTAAAACTATCATTGAAATTATCAATCGTATATGAACTCCAATTAAAGTGAAACAAGAAGATTCTTGAAGCCAAGACAAAGATCTACAATTTTCATGTTTTAAGTTTTTTAAGATTTGACCTACAAAATAGCTCAAATGGGCAAAAATGGTCATTTGGAGTCACGTTGCACGCAAGCACGGCGCTCGACGCGTAAGTTGCGCTGCGCGCGCAAGCACGGCGCACGTTGTGCGACAGAAAATAGCCCGCAGTGCGCAAGTTGCGCTGCGCACGAGGGCAAAAGTGCCCACGGCGCACGTTGTGCGACAGAAAAATGTTCGGGACACGCGGCGTGCAAGTTTTTCTGTGCGCGAGGGCAAAACTGCCCACGGTGCACGTTGCACGCAAGCACGACGCACGGCAGAAAAATGCGCGGGCACGCGGCGCGCAAGTTGCGCTATGCGTGAGGGCAAAAGTGCCCACGACGCACGTTGCGCACAAGCACAGCGCGCGGCACGCGGTAGCGAAAATGCTTCGCGCGGTACCGTTCATCGTCCCGACAGCACCAAAAGGTGTGGGGAACCCATAAACACAAAAATGGCATAACTTTCTTATATGAAGTCGAAATCCAGCGGTTGAAAAGCCAAAATTGGGTAGAATGAAATTCCCCACAACATGGAACCATTAGATTTCGAAAATATCAAACTTTAAGAGATCAAAACCAAGAAAAACGAGAAAATCTTAAAACTTAGATCTACAAAAATGTAACCATCAAAACTAAAAACTCCAAGTTCTAAAGAGGCTTAGAATCATGAAAGAAAGAGAATAAAACAAACAAAAATAACATTGTTCAAGATTTGGCAAGATGTACTTGCCTAGGTTTTGGAGGAGCAAATGGAGAAGGAGTAAATAAAATGAATGGAGGAGAGAGAGAGAGAGAGAAGTTAGTTTTTATACAAAACCCTTCTTATCTAAAACCAACCCAAACCAAGCCATGCCAAGTTAAACCAAACCAAGATAAACCAAGTCAAGATTAAACCAAGTCAAGGCTAAGAAAGATAAATCAAAACACGGATCACCTAACAAATGTCAGAATCTCGTACACGTATACTAAAATATGTATAACCGAAAATGGGAGTGACAGGCATGCCGTCGATATACACTGGTATACTGGCGGTATGCCGGTCAAGGGAAAAAAAATTTATAAGTTGAAAATTTTTAAATCGTTCTGAAAACCAAGAAATACGAAGTACAGTACAAAAATACGTATCCGTATATAAATACTGATACTGTGAGACGAGTCTCACAATAGCCTAACACAAGTAGACTAGAAAACCAAGGTATAATATACATAGATATCAAGCATATATACAATACCACTACATTACCTCTCTCTCTCTCTCTCTCTCTCTCTCTATATATATATATATATATATATATATATATATATATATATATATATATCTATATATATATATATATATATATATATATATATATATATACTCTCAATATATATAACTATATCTATACTATATATATACCAATATAACCCAATCCCTCATATAGTTTCTATATACATACATACATATATAGAATTATATATATAATATAACCTCACATACCCAAACCCATGTTCAGTCTCAGAAAACTGGGACTGGAAACCCAAACAGTAACCCCATATATGACATCTCAAGATATCTATATAACTCATATGCAAACCCCCAATATAACTAACTCTCAAACTCCAAATACCTATAACCCACATATGTATATCTCATATATACATAATCTAGACTCTCACAATATGCATATAATCTAAACCCACAGTCCTCATATGCATAAACCTATAACAAACTCAAATATAGAAATCTGGAACCAAACTCATAAATATGTATATCAAAGCAAACTCAGATGGCTGAACCTAATACCTCATTCTTGGGAAACTGAGAAACTCTCAAGTAAGCCTGGGCCTAGACTTAGCTAGCAAACCCCCCCCCCACACACACATATATATATAATGTATATATATCAAACTCAATTCAAAATACTATACAAAACTGTTATTCACTTGAACTCAGAAAACTGAACTGGATCCAAACCCAAATCTGTATCAAATATAACATATATCTATAATATAACCCACACAACTGAAATGTATAATATCAAACCTATATAACACTAACAACCAATCTCTAGCAACTCAAGTGCAGATAACAAAGGGTGTGAATGGGTGTCCACTGTGCATGCAACAGAAGGGGTGTCGGGTCTGCTGTACAGTAAGAAAATATGGTATGAACATGTTCTATTACTGTGTGTGAGAGTGAACAATGGGGGATGTGAACATACATAAGTGTCAAGAGTGTGTGTGTGTGTCCCCAACAAGGTGTCAAAGTGTCCAAAACAGAGCCAACACATGGTATCAGACAGTGTACAGTGTGTGTGAGTGTCACAGTATGGTACGTGTGTGTCGAGTGAGATTGTGTACGAAATACCCAGTGTTGTGTCGTGGGGAAGTGTCGAGGTGTTAACCCAATGTCAAGGTGTCCACTGAACCCACTGAAATGTGTCCAAGTGGTGTTGTGTGTCACGACCCGCACCCTAGAGTAAGGGCCCGAGAAGTGGGTACGTCCAGCCTACGCCGCAGTATCGGCGGTAGAACGCTGTCCTAGGTCAAACATCTAACAAAATAACGGTACCTGTACAGTATATACACTCCGAATGGAGGTGACATAGCAAATATAGTCTCAATCACATCTAAGGTAGAGCATGATAAAAGATAGATAAAATATAAATTCACAAAGAGATACCGCAGATAGAAGTCTAAGTGTCTAAGATACACAAACCCAGAAAAATATCTCAAATCTCAAATACAGTAATCTATAAAGTAAATACAACTTAAGACAACTAAAATAACTATCTATACAATCTCTACTGTGTCTCCTCTAGGCTAGCAGGCAACCTCCAAGCTATCTGTAAAATTTATCAACAGGTCCAGTCAGGACAGGAACGAGCACATCTCATCTAGAAAACCCAAGTAAATGACAGAGAACTATAAAGCAGTTATAGACAGTTGTATTGATGAATATGGCAGTTTATATTCAGGTGATGGTAAGAAAGACAGATAAAGTGCAAGAAAAGTAAATAACTAAACAAGAGAAGAATCATAGCAATGGAGACTGTAAAAATAGAACTAGCTGAACCAGGATAATATGATATAAAGTCCAGACAGCAATGAAGACAAGTGTAACTCCAATGTAAGTCCAGTACAAGATGAATCTAATACAAGATGAATCCAGTAAGAACGATTCCAGTTATAGTGATCAATAATTCCAGGGTGAGTCTAGCCTATACTCTAGCAGTGTGTTTTAAAATACCAAGATCGACATGTAAACGACTATAGGTAATCCGGCACATCACACACCTGGCCGGGTGTGAGATGGCTATCATTCCAGTTTGATTCCAGCAAAGGGTGATTCCAGAAATAGAGTATGTCTACATGTCTTACTCTAGTATTTCCCCTCCCAGCAAGTGAATCCAGAAACCTGACACAATGATTCAAGATGAGTCCAGCCAGAATATAATGATACCAGTAAATGATTCCAGAATAATTCCAGTAATAGAGGCCAGATAATAAATGTGTGTCGTATACATGAATCCAGAATATCCATACGTGTTGTAATAGAGAATTGCATACAACTAACTAGTACTGAAGTACAGTAATTGACAAATAAATGAGAGAACTATCAGAGAATGTACTCGCCTGATAACCCGAACAGCTGATAGGTATAGAGGTCCAAACTGAAGCCATATAGTCCTATTTAGAGCAACACAGGTCAAGATGTATACGAGAGATGATAAATAAAATGTACAATGCATCTGCATGCTGTCTAGGTCAAACTAGACTAAAGTCAACACTTGGTCAACTCTAGTCAACCACACTAGTCAAATTAGGTCAACTAGGTCAAGTCTTAGCCCAAACAAGTCTAACAAGTTTCACTAGGCCTAACCAAGCCTAGGCTATCACTCACACAATCACAAGACAATGTGAACCACAACAATGCATAATATAAAATAGATAATATATATAAATACATACCTTCATACATATATGCATATCCACATTACATACATATTTATATATATAGGCATATGTTACATCATGCATATTTACATAGTTACATAGATATATACATTCATGCACATTTACATACATACTTTTATACATTATATATGTTAACATTCATTACAATGCATTATATTTTACTTATACCTTTGATTGATTGATTCATTCATATATGACATTCATTCATGCATATTACATACTTACATGCATCTATACATTATATACATTGTATATAACATGTAAAAATAGAAGAGAAAAAAAAGAAAAAAAACTGAAATGGAAAGGGAAGGAAGGAAAATGTAAGAAAAAGGAAAAACAATGGACATATACATGCTTGCATCATATATTCTACATTACCATACATGCTATCATTATATATTGTATTATATTATTTATATATTATGCATTCATATCTATCATTACATATATATCTTGCATTCATATCTAGCATTCATTATATACTTTCATGCATACATTGTATATCATTATTTCATTCATGCATTGCTTATATGCATTATATTAATTGCATTCCTACATGCTTGCATTCAACCATATATATACATTAATGTAAAGAGGATATATATCATATATATATCATTTCATTCATCTAACATATCATGTATTACATACTCTATATTCATTTAATACCCATACTACATAGGCTCATAGGTTACACAAAATGCATATATCGTATAGTCACTCTTCTACTTAAAACCAATACTGTACCAATTGGGCATTCACTAAATTCTAAGATTAAAGTATGTCGTAGCCCTTTGTGTTAGATTTCCGAAACTTTAAACGGATCGCATTTTCGTGTCCGGAAGCTCCCGGAATCGTGAAAATACCGAAACACGTTCGTCTTTCATACAGTTGACACTCAAATAATTCTACAGAAAGTTACAGAAAGAATTTGGCTTATTAAAATATATATTTGGAAAGCTAACTTCAATACGGTTCTTTTAAAAAAAACGGAAGATAAATCGGAGTTCTAAACTAAAAGTTATGACATTTCTAAGTTGTTTTGGTTAATAAAAACGTGGATGAATATTATGACGAATTTGAGTTATTTTGGACAAAAGAACACATATAGGCCAAGATACTTAGATACAAACATAGGTATCCAAATGAAACTCATTCTAACCATCCTAACTAAGATCAATCCACTCTCTAACCATTATAAAACTGAATTTAAATATCTATTTAAACTATTATCATACATACATACACATGGGGTGTCCTAATTTGGGATCTATCAAGTAGGACACAAGACACATATCTAAAATCCTCAAGAGAGCTCCAAATGGCCTCAAATTTGAATTTAAATGGGACACATGCATAAGGATGGATCCTACGGATTCAAAACTAATTTATATGCAAAGGAAATCAATTTAGAGGATGGGTTTTACCTATTGGGAGTGGAATCCCAATGAAATCCTTTAGGACACGGCTCCGATACGAAGATTCCCTCAAAGTGGACACTCCTCCTTGCACTCCTCTTCCAATCCTTGGTAGCACCCTTCCCTTGGAGAATGGGAATGATTGAGGAAAGGTTTGGTGAAGGAATGATTTGATTTGGAGATCAAATCAATGGGAAGGCTCTCTAAAATTGGGGAAGAACAAAAGAAAAATAAAAGAGACAAGATTGTAATGAATGAAATGAATCATTCTCTCCTAAAGGTGGCTGCCATAAAGAGTCCATTAGGGATAATGGGAAATGTCCTAATTGTCCCTCTCTAGTCTCATATGGTTAAGTCTAGACTAGGTTCAAGTTTGTGGTCAAAATGATCTAGTTTTGAGTCTCTAACTTAACCATTCTAACATGATAAAAAATTAGTTTAATTAACTAACTTAAATGTTGGGTCTTGTGAGCCATGCTTAACTTAATATTGGGTTCCATCTAGAGTTTAAGCTACCCGGGTCACAATACAAGTCGGAACGAGACGAAACTCAAACCCGACTAAACAAATCCAATAAAAACAATATTAAAAATATAAATTTTTTCCAAAATATTAAAATATAAAAATAACCAAAATCATAATACATCAATTTAAATATTATTAAAATAATCTAAAATTCACCAATTAATTAAAATCCTAAATAATTCAAAAGTCACAAAATAACCAAAATACCCTTAGCCTAAAAAGTTGTAAATAGTCATTCTAATCACATGGTTAGGTCCCCATGGTCATGGTTAGTCTCTAGGCTCAACAGCTCTAGAGTTCACTAGTTAACACATCAAAATTATAATTTACCAATTTTAAATAGTATTAAATTAATTTAAAAAATTCCCATAAATCATAAATTCTATTATTAAATAATAAACTTTTAAAAAAGTTCAAAATTACCCTCAATTTAGAAAAGTGGGTGTTACATTGTGTCATGTCAAGCAAGCCGTAACAGAAACAGGAAACTCGTGCGTGCACGAGTTCGACAGGAACTTGCAGATCGAATAACTCCACGAATTCACCAAAAGGTCCAACCAAACTTTGTGGGTGTGATGTCACAACGCATGAGATGCACGCGTGTGTCCCCGTGTCCAAATCTGACACGAAAATGAACCCAAAATCAACTCAGTCACATAGAAATGAGATCTACATATTATTAGTTACAAAATCATGTAATTAGTTTAGAAATCCAAGAATAAAAAGTTTTATGGGATATTTCGTCGAATACTTGTGTTATCTCTCCGATACGGAGCGATACGCCCATAATACGGGCACCAAATGGACACGAATCGAACCCAAACTAAACCTAGGGCTAAGGGGACCCTAAATGAATGCATCTATGGTGAGAAATTAGGAATCGATTGGGTTTAGATATCATTACCTATTGAGAGTTGGAATCTCAATAAAAAGTCCCTTGAAAAGCTTTCACACCAAATCCAATGGCCAAATTGCTTTCAATCCTTGCTAGCTAGCAAATAGAGACTTCTTCACAAGAGGAGTGCAATGCAATCGATTTGGTTCAATTTGGAGTTAATTTGAAGAAAAGAGACAAATTTGGGGAATAACACAAACTAGGGTTAGGGTTTGCAATAAAGGAGGCAAGAGGGGGCCAATGATGACTTACATAGGTAGGAGAAGACCGTTCTTGGCCGGCCATGGTGATGGGCTAGGGTTAGGCTAAGTCACAAATGTAGTGCCCTATCCCGCTCAGTCAATCGGAGGAATCGGAACGCCAACGACGTTCGGACTTAGCCTTGCAACGGCTGCTTGAAGACATCGCTCGGTCGAGGCGACCGCTCGCTCAGGTGGGATAGTTTCGGTGAACTCGCCTCATCTTAGCCTTCACATAATAAATCGAATATTTTCAAATGCACAAGTAGGCTTGATAATAAAAGAGACAAATCAACATAGATAAGAGAATAATCCCGATGGATCGAATTGAGTTAGAATATAGAAAGGTCCAACGGTCGGCTTAGAAGTGTTGCACGATGTGCTTTCAAAATGACACTCGGTCCTTCGTCCCATGGCTTGGAAGAAGGAAGTTGGTTTAAGTTCGCCACAAAGCTACGAATTTGCCTAAGTCATAGGCGTCGTCCGCGTAAATGCTCGATAAAGCAAGCACGCTTCCACGATGCAAGGCTTGGCATAGCCTTTGCTCGTCCCTTGGGTTAAGTTGTAGGCTTGATTAAGTTAGGCAAAGTAATGGAGGTCGATCTAAGTCATTCCAAGCACGGTCCTATGAGTTCTACGGCGGGGCATAACCACATAGCCTTACGGTCTCAAGGCCCATCATATGGAGTATGACTTGGGCGGTAGTGTCGCATAGAGTTCAAGTTGGTTTAAGACACGATGTCATGGACTTAGTGTTTTAAGGCACGGGCCACGGTTGAATCATTGAGTTTGAAAAAGTGCTTTAAATAGTTGTTCTTGAGTTGAATGAAATGATCGGACAAGAAAGAAGAATGCTCGCGATCGGGTCGTCGAGGCAAGGTCTCAGATGTGAGAAGTATTGAACTTGGCCCTGAAAGAGATGGTAGCACTAGAAGTAGATTGACTGTGTGAGACGTCAGTTTGAGTCGAGTCTTGCATGGTCATTGGACAACTTGTATAAGGTAAAATAAACTGTTTCTCAAACGGTGACCCAGGCGGCCCATAGGAACCGTTTCGATGGTAGACATTCGTAGCAGTACTGGATGACCGTACGGGTTAGGCGGGGACTTGCAGCGGAGCTAGCTACTCGCACTGGCAAGGGGCGTCCGTCTAATCAAAAGCTACAAAGGGAGTCCATTATAGCGCTGGGCGCTAGTGACTAGTTCGTATAGATGAGTCGGCATGGGAGGCAATCCGCGTGTATGCCTTTGGATTGAGTCGAGTATGGTGTTCACTATATCAATGAGTCGAGTCGAATGCGTGCACGATCGGAAGACAATGTTTGGGCCTAAGAATTGGCTGCAACAAAGATACCGTACTTCGGCACAAAATATAGCGTCAAGTCGTAAGTTGTCGCAATATAAGTTGCATAAGTTGGTTTGAGTCGTTGGAGTTTTAAGTCAGGAAACTGTCGCAAGGCAAGGTTGGTTGAGTGACACTAATTTCACAAGTCTTGATTTGGGTCAGTTGGTGATCAAAGTAGCAAGGGCCGTGAGGCGGCGATATGGTTAAGTCACACTGAGTTGCGAGGTACGGCACAAAGGATCTGTAGCACGGTCATAAGAAAATTGGATACTATTGCGTAGTTGCATCTCTGATTATGGCCGAAAGGCAAGCACGACTTGATAGGTTAACGTTGTTGAGTTGACATTGTTGTGTGCAAGCACGGGATGGTCTAGAGACACAAAATAGGCCAAGGCGTCGGTCCTAAAATAATCCTAAGACAAGAGTAGAAAGACAATGAGAAGGGACTATGTTGCACAAAGTAAATCAAACGTATAGGTTTTGTATAGGTGGACGAGGAGCTCATTCCACCAGTACAGTTGAGTACTGACACCCACATAGTTTTCATATGCATGCACAAGTAGAAGCTCGTAGTGCGAAGCTCTCTTGGATACGGTGAGGCATGGAGTTCATTGGCGATTCGTAGTGTGCGGTCGCGTAGAGTCAAGACTGATACGGGACATAATGTATGGGCATCGCCTTCCAAAGCATCCGCTGGTTCAAGACATGTATTGGAGATGAAAGGGAGAGCTGAGTGATTTGTAATATGAGAAGAGTGAGCTTGAGTGACTTATAATCTTGGCCTTGCGCCCCAGTGTAATCCTTGTTTCAATTTTAATAAAATGTATTTGTTGAACGACTTGTGTTTTGTTCTAACTTTCTGCTGCTATTATTCAATGTCTCTGCTTGGAACTTCTGTGCGACGACCCCGTCGCAACTGCTGTAATCGACCGTTATGGAAACCGTCTTGCACGAGCGCAATCTAGGCTCGTGCGGCATCACGCCTTAGCGAGGACGATCGCTCCTACGGGAGCGGGGCGTGACAACGAAGGCCCAATACATCTTCCTATGTGTCATGTCCCAGAACCAGAATACTGGAGAGCGGGGACAGACACAGCCAGCTACGTACATTGAAGTGCAATCCACCTCGCAATACGGTCACGGCTGTCTAGATGCATGAGGGTTAAACTACAATCCATCGGTCTCTATGGTAAAAAACAAGCCTAGTATCTCAACCTCAAGCAAGCAAATAAATGTACAAGATGTTAGATCATCAGACATACAAAGTAAGGCGTCCCAAACATTACGCATTCAGATGATCATGAAGCTTGTCATACAAAATACGAGACTAGCAAGAGTTAAGTCATACATGATCAACCCTAGAATTTGTCAATCATGTTACAGCCCTTAGAAAAACAGGAATTAAGTTTCAACACGAGCTAACACTTGCTCGACGGCTAAACGCATCAAAAGTATAATTTACAATAGAGGGGAGAGCAAAATAAGAAACCCACTCGTTGCCAGGATTACGTCTGGTGTTCACCATCTGGCTGATAAGCAGAAAGATTCTCTAGTATGACTCCGAAATCTGGCCATACAAAACCAGCTGGGTCAGACACCAGAAAGAGCAAGTGCCACAAGGGAGGCTTTACTAAAGAACTAAAACCAACAGATAATAAAATAGAAGAATAAATAAATGAACATGTTTAAATGACAAGAAGACATGGTTAGAATAAAACAATAGCTTGCATTAAGAGACAGAATATAATTCCCATGCTAATCACGAGCAAGCATTCATACACGGCCAATCAAGTCCTACGGCCTACTATCATTAGCTAACTAGGGTTATCATAGGCCTAGTTACTAGCAAGATACAATGAGATGTTCCCGCAACCACAAGCCCTGCAGCTATCCAGATTATCCAGGCGAGGTAATTTACAAGAGTTATAAGTTATCAAGATTACTTGTGTACTTTCAATACTTATGTTATCAAGAAGTATCCCACATGAGAGTGGGCTGGAAATGTGCCCTACTCGTCGGCAGGCTGCGAGTCACTCTGGTGTTGCCGGGATAACGGAATCGCCTGTAATTGGGAAAAAATATCTCTATATGAATTACTTGATCAATCTAGTCATTAACCTAGTCAGATTCATTATATATTTCTGACCATGTAACCAGGAATCCATATCCTAGACATGATGCAAGACGAGATAGGTAGCTTGTACATGCACAATCAAGAAAGTCAACCACGGTATCATGACAATATTTACTTAGCAAGTCAGGGTAGCTGTCGCAACAACCTTTTAAGATTATACATGTCATGTCAGGTTACTTGTCATGTCAAGAGTACTTGTCTGGAGTGTGCCTCGACGGGCCACTTATCAATAGTTATCAAGACGGGTTCATATTATCATGTTCAAGTCAAGTTCAAGTTACTATCTCAAGACTATCAAGTGTCAAGTCGGGTCGTCGCCATTTAGGCCAAGTATAGAAAACATGCAAAGAAGATCGAGAATACCCATGTGTGATTGAAACTATAAGTCACATATGAAGTCTGATTAAAGTGAGACAGGAAGATTCTTGAAGCCAAGACAAAGGCGCACGAGTTGTAAGGTGCGCGAGGTGCAAGATACACGAGATTCCCGAGGTACAAGGTGCGTGGACCAAAAGGTGTACGAGGTACAAGGTGTACGAACCAAAAGGTGCACGAGATGTAAGGTGCGCGGACCAAAAGGTGCGCGAGGTGCAAGGTGTGCGAACCAAAAGGTGCGCGAGGTGCAAAGTGCACGGACCAAAATGTGCACGAGGTGTAAGGTGCACGAGGTGCGAGAGGTACAAGGTGCGCGGACCAAAAGATGCACGAGGTGAAAGGTGCACAGACCAAAAGGTGCACGAGGTGCAAGATGCGCGGACCAAAAAGTGTACGATGTACAAGGTACGCGAACCAAAAGGTGCACAAGGTGTGCACGAGGTGCGCGAGGTGCAAGGTGCGCAGACCAAAAGGTGGGCGAGGTGCGCACGAGGTGCACGAGGTGTCGTCCCTACCAGCAAGCTTTTGGCCATGGTGTTTTAGAACTTCCAATGTCCATAACTTGGGCTAAAGGACTCAAAATTGGGCAAAATAAAGGTCTAAACTGAATAAATTGAATTCTCTACAATATGGAACCATTAATTTTTGAAAATAATAAATTTTAAGAGATCAAAACCAAGAAAAATTAACAAAAAAAACTATAAACTTATATTCTACAAAAATATAACTATCAAAACCAAAATCTTCAAGTTCTAAAAAGGCTTAGAATCAAGAAAGGAATACAATGGAACAATAAAATTTGAGATCCATCATGAAGCAAGTTGCACTTGCCTAGGGCTTGGGTGTAGGTGGAGAGGAGTAAATGAAGAAGATGAGAAAAAATAAATGAAAGTTATGGAGGAGAGAGAGAAGTTGACTTAAATATCAAACCTCTCCATCTAAAACCAAACCAAGCCAAGCCAAGTCATGTTGAACCAAACCAAATAAACTAAGACAAGATTAAACAAAGACTAGGCGAAGCAAGACAAGTCTAACTACGATCCACCTGATAAATGTCAAAAA
This sequence comes from Iris pallida, assembly GCA_029216955.1. Lineage (NCBI taxonomy): Eukaryota > Viridiplantae > Streptophyta > Magnoliopsida > Asparagales > Iridaceae > Iris > Iris pallida. Next base: position 2,018,901 of record JANAVB010028196.1, on the reverse strand, counting down.
TTTGTACACGCATAATAAAAATACGTATAACGGAAAACGGGAGTGACACTATATTGTAAAAACAAGCCCTTAAGCTAAAGGCCCAAACGAGCACCTTAAATCAACTCCAAATGGTTTCTAAGTCATTTCTAGCTGGATTAGAGTCTAATTACTAACCCAAATATGTTAGCTAGGTCTCCATGGTCATGGTTAGTCTCTAGGCTAAGTTGTTCTAAGGTTCCACTAGCAAAGGCCAAAATCACATTATACCAAATTAAATAATATTAAAAATAATCAAAACTTCACAATTACCAAATTATCCTTATTCTAGAAAGTGGTAGTGACACTCACGGTTTCATATTGTCCCTCTGGGCCGAACATCTGCCAACCGAGTCGCTTCACCACATTTTGATGCTCTAACCAAGGATCGAACCATAAGTGTGTATTCAATCCCGTACCAATTTCTCGTGACATGAGTTGCTTAATTATATATATATATATATATATATATATATATATATTGAAACAATGGGTAATTGTAGCGAACTCGCCTCCACCACGGCTCAAACTCCGGACCACTCTATTAACCACTAGGCTAGAGGTCATTTGCATGTATATATATATATATATATATATATATATATATATATATATATATATATATATATATATATATATATATATATATATATATATATACAGAGAGCTTCTCCTACGGGAACAACTTATGGGACAAATTTACAGGATGGAAAAATACACGTATAGTTCTCTTCTAAATCTCTTTCTCTTTAAAAAAAATTAAATCTCTCCTTTAAAAAACATACCTATCACTATCTTAAAGATAAGTCTATTTATTATTTAAATAGTGAGATATTTATTTATTAAATTTTAAAAATAGAGATAGGTAAGTTATTTTTATCTATTTTAAAATAGAGATGTATTTTAAAAAAAATCTATCTTTAAAAATAAATATACCTTTAAAAATTATATTTATAAATATTAATTTTATTGTTAATCTTAATTTTAATGTTCATTTTAATATTATTTCTTATGTTAATTTTTCTGTTAATGTTATTGTTGATATTAATTTTAATTTTAAATTAATGTTAATTTTAATGTTAATTTAGTTGATAATTTTAATCTTAATTTTAATTTGAAGATTAATTTTAGTTCTGACATTAAAATTAAAAATTAATATTAAAATTAAAATTAAAATTAACATTAAAATTAAATTTAAAATTAATGTTAATAATAACATTAAAATTAATTTTAACATTAACATTAACATTAACATCAACATTAAAAATTTAATAGTAAAATTAAGATAAAGATAAAGATTAAGATTTACATTTACATTTACATTTACATTTAGATTAAGATTAAGATTAAGATTAACATTAACTTTAACATTAAAATTAATGTTAAAATTAAAATTAAAATTAATAGCAACATTAAAGGTATATTTGTTTGTAAAGATAGATTATTTTTAAAAATATCTCTCTCTACTTTAAAAGAATAAAAGAAATTATTTATCTATCTCTATTTTTAAAATAAATCAATCTTCCTTGTTTAAAAATAAATAGATCTCTTTTTGTTTAAAAATAAATAGATAGATAAGTCTTATTTTTTGAAGATAGAGATATGTTTGTTTTTAAAGGAGAGATTTAAATTTTTAAAGAAAAACATATAAGTAAGAAACCGGATATTTTTGGATTTTTTTTTTTTTCCAATAAAAAAATGTCTATCCCGTAAAATTTCCCGTATAAGAAAAGGGCTATATATATTTTTTATTTTATATATATATATATATATATATATATATATATATATATATATATATATATGCAAATGACCTTCCGATACCGATACTACAAACGTTGATAGCACCACATGGCTTTATATTCTACTATTTTAGATACACAATTATGCATAAACACGAATACAACGTTGATAGCACCACATGGCTTTATATTCTACTATTTTAAATACACAATTATGCATAAACACGAATACAAATGCGGAACAGGGAGGGAGAGAATCGAGAAGGATACACCAAGCACGTATTTTTATTATGCATAAAGATACTTTCAGGCAGACAGTACGAACACCACAAATTTCACTTTCTTACAAGGGCATAATGCACATCAAATTTTCCGTCTTAAATACTTCCAGTCTCTTGAAATCCAAAGTATGTAGCTCTGGGCTTGTTGATTGCTTCACTATTCCTTGAAGGCTCACAAAATATGCATGTGAACTCCATAAATCCCCAAATTACCAATGACAAATGTGTTTCGCCAGCAGCCATCCAGCCAGCCTATGTACATGGAAACAGCTACCAGCAGTATCAAGAAGACTGTTTCTGATTCCTATTGGCATATGTAAACTTAAACTTTGTGTTGAGAACTGTATCGATATCGAAAAGAAGTATCGGAGTTTCCTTCTCTGCATATAACTTGGGGGTTGTAATCTTTCAAATGATCCTCATTCACAGACAGCCTCTACTGCAAGCTGTTCCGTAGTTCCGGGACATTGATCTCCTCCGAACACCCGAGAGGAGCAACAGCAAACTTGCAGGATTGCTGTCCAACGCAGTTCTGCAACAGAGACACTATGTGTTAAATTCTCGAAAAGTTTAAATTAGAAGTACATTTGTGAAGAAATGAAACATTTATTTATTTCAAGAACTTACGTTCTAAGAGCATCATAAGATCGTGAGCGTGGCAACTTCTTCGGAGAAAGGTGAACTTCTGGCACGACGTCCTCCTCGGTCTTCCCGTCTCCTCGCCATATATGGCAATACATGTCGGATCGTCCCACTCCTCAAACACAACCAACAATTTTCCGGACTGAACTTAAAACGTCCTCTCGGTCTTACCGTTCCCTCGCCATGGCAATACATGTCGGATCGTCCCACTCCTCAAACACAACCAACAAATTTCCGGACTGAACTTAAAACGTCAAAAAATGTTTAACACATTGATTTTAGTTTACCCCTGACTGAACTTAAAACGTCAAAAAATGTTAACACAATGATTTTAGTTTACTCGCTGAACTTAGAACGTAAAAAAAAAAAAAAAAAAAAAAAAAAAAAAAAAGAAAAAAAAAGAAAAAAAAAAGTCAAAAAATGATAATTCAGGTAGTGGAACAGACATGAAAAGTATTATAAATACAAATAAATGAAGAGCAATTAACCTCTAGTCAGAAAATCATGTCTCCAAAAGAAGAGAATGTTAGGTGTCAATTCTACTAAGATAATGTATCAAAGCATAAACATGGCGTTATGGGCCTGCAGAATTGCCTTCTAGATATCAAACATGCAAAGTTGCTTTGGTGTATCAAAGCTTACAATAGTGTATCGGTCTGTTGTATTGTTCTGTACTTAAAACTTTCTGCGAATTGGTTTGCAGTTTTTTGACCATATATGGTCATCCCTAACGGGCACCCGCATTTTGTTGAACACAATAAAGACGTTCGGGGCTTGAAGGAGGTTTCTGGCGGGCTTGACGCTGCTACTAAAACATGGTGTGTGATACGGGCTTGGATTAGAGAGTGAGTGAGAGATAAGAAATTGGGTGCATGAGAAAGTGAGAGAAAGAGGGAACTGGGTGTTGGAAAAGAAGTGCGGAAACCTTTCCCCAAGGTAACACACTTCTGCAACCGCGACTGCCATGATACCGCTCCTCCAGCAAACATCATCACATAGCCCGAAGTCGATCGCATCGTGTCTACATCTCCAGCCATATCAGCGTCGGTATATCCAACCAGCTTCGGCTCGTCACAACCAAAAGAAAGTCTTCAATCGGCGTGCCCTAAAGATATCGTAGAATCCACTTAACCGCACTCCAATGTACCCTTCCAGAATTTGAAAGATATCTGCTAACTGTGCCAACTGCATGAACAATGTCTGGCCTCGTACACACACAGCATACATAAGGCTTCTTACAGCTGAGGCATATGGAACCTGCTCCATATCTTCTTTTTCGTCCTCGGTAGATGGACACTGCTCCTCAGTGAGCTTAAAGTGGGCTGCAAGGGGACAACTCACTTCTTCGATCCGTCCATCTCGAAACGCTAAAGTACCCGGTAAATGTACTTCTTTTGGGACAAGTGTAGCAGCTTGGGCTCTCTCTCGGCTGATCTCCATCCCAAAAATAGTTTTTGCTGCGCCAAATCCTTCATAGAGAAGGCTGCCCAGTTGGCGCTTCAACTCCGCTATCCTAGTAGCATTCCGACCCACTAATAGCATGTCATCAACATAGAACAATAAAATGATAAAATTATCCTCAATGAAGTACCTCACAAATACACAATGGTCCGACGTCGTCCGTGCATAACCATGCTCCCATAAATGACTCGAACTTCTGTACCACTGCCTCAGAGCCTGCTTCAGACCATACAAGCTCTTCCTCAACCGGCAGACCAAATGTGACTTGCCCTTCTCACAGAATCCCTCTGGCTGCTCCATGTATAACTCCTCCTCAAGATCACCGTAGAGAAATGCCGTTTCACGTCTATCTGCTCGACCTCCAAGTCGAAACTGGCTGCCAATGCTAGCACCACCAGAATAGACGACTGCTTGACGACTGGCAAAAAGATCTCATCATAACCATGCCTTTCGCTGACTGTAGCCTTAACTACCAGCCTCGCTTTGTATCGAAGGCGAACAGCATCATCCGTCTGCTTCACTCTAAACACTCATCGATTCTTCAAAGCCTTCTTGTCCTTTGGTAACCGCACCAGCTCGTAAGTAGAATTTGCATGCAAGAAACCCATCTCCTCCTGCATAGCCTGCATACTCCTGCCTTGTTCGTCTTTCATGCCTCTGCAAAGCTTTCAGGCTCTCCCCGTCAGTCAGTAGCACATAATCACTCGGTGAGTATCTCATAGATGGTCGACGCTCTCTGTCGCTCCTTCTCAATGGAGCCACTGGTGCTGGCTGTATCCAACAGCCTCCTCCACTTCAGAAACAGCCTCCCCGGCATGATCCTCCTGAGGGACACCTGACCACCATCAGCAGACTGATGATCAAGATTGGTAGCAACTCCATGTACTAGCTCCCTCATAACTGGATCTCTGTGATGTCTCTAAAAACTGT
>JANAVB010028196.1:1905971-2013814 GCA_029216955.1 Iris pallida | reverse complement strand
TAATTTCTGCTTCTCGAACCATAGTTTCATATTCCGTGTTTACTAGCAGCTCGATATCTCCTTTTTTCTCCTTGTAAGCCTTAATGGAGCTCTCTAGCTCATTCGAAATATGTTCCAAAAATGAAGCTTGAGCCTCGTCTCCTTGACTACGGATGCCTTCAACCAAGAATGTAGTGGGAGTTCTGACGGTACTGAAAGGGACATCCTCCTCTCCATAACTCTATGAATAAGGGCTCCAGAGACGTAAAGAAGACTCTTGTGAAGGAGGCCACCACAAATTTGTTAGCTGCCAGGGCTCCTGGAGTGGCTACTATGTTTGCAGAAGTCTTCACAGCTTTAGCAGGTGGGGGTACTTCATCTGGAGCGCTAATATGTGAAGAGCTTCCTTCTCCGGCTATAGTTCCAATAGGTGCTTCTGCAAATCACATATGTCATTTATGTTGATAACATATAATGCTAAAGGCGTTATGACAAAACGTTTATATTTGGAAATTTACCTGAGCTGAGTACATTATGAGGAGTCTCAATAGATTTAACTGTCTCAGACTAAAGCTTTGACAGAGTCTCTGCAGACATGGTAGCCTGACTACTCCCTGCTCCCGATTCAGTTGGAGGTGGCAGAGTTACTGGAGTTTCTTTTACTAATTCTGTTGCGACCTTAGACCTTTCAGGCTGCTCAGTGGTTGTGGGTTCATTAACCTCAGAAAGATTGACATGTTCCTTATCATGAACCGCATCCTCCTCGTCTTCAGCAGTTGAAGGATCTTCATCAACTGGGAGTTCCTGTGATGATGGTGCACTCACTAAAGTTTTTTTTTTTAGTGATGTTGTTCCAATCATCATCATAGGCTTCATCATCAAAATTGCAGCCAGTCAATGCCTCAATTATTGCCTCTTCTGAATGAGTAGATACTTGAACTTGTGGAGTATCTTGTGGAGGCAAGTCTTGCTTTGGTGAGGAGGCTTTTGGACTCAGAGGAGTTGGAGATGGAATTGTTATCCCTGCTGCAGCAAGTACATTGGCAGGAACATTTACTGTCATAATGGTAATGGGAGGTTGAATATCTGTCAAAGTAACCAAAATAAAGAAAATCAATTTAGATATATATATCTTTTATAGAATTAACATATGAGGTTATGTTACAATTTTGATATTAGCTTCCAGAGATGGTTCTTCTTCAGCAATTTCCAATTTTCTTCTGACTTTTTTGGGCATTGATGCGTCTGGTTCTGCAACAGCTTCAGTACGATCACCCTCTGGATCGATCAAGGAAGTAGAAGTTTCTCCTTCTGTAATCTTCCCCTGTTTCTGAATAGAAGAATGGGTAATGTCCTTCTCTCCAGAAGAAGAACTGAGAAGCAACTGTTTTGATTGAGAACGAGTTGTTCTCGTAGTCACTGGTTCATTGATAACCAGTGATGTTCTTTTCTTCTTCTCCAGAGCCCTTGGATAATTATGTGGATTATCTCGTTGAGGAGAGGCTGTCGTCTCCTTAGTCTTTCTCTTCTTCAAACCTTTAACAGGGGATTTTTCTTTTCGCATATTATGGATATATCTAAAGGATCTTGAACTGGTCAGCAAAATTTTAAAATTGATGCCTCCAGAGGTACATCGACAGGATCTCTGTCTTCTACATCCCAAAAAGACTGAAGAGTACGTTTTCCTTGTTTAATTCTCTTTTCAGTTGCGAAGCTATGTGCAGGATGGAAGTTTTCAGCAAATGTGTTGCTGAAGTATAGAAGTTTGCGTATGAATATAACATACGCGGGCCTCGCAGAAGTTTGTAAGGCATAGAAAAAATAGCTTTTGTGTCCCGGGCGTTGTAATAACTCCAAGCCCTAGCCCCATTAATGAGAAAACCCTTGGCTTTTAGGCAAGTGGTTTCATTACCTACATGAAGCTGATCGTACCCGAACTGCCGTACAAATCGACTCGGCAAATACTGTTCTAAATAACATTTTTCTTCGAATCTATAAACCAAGTGGGAAGGCATGATCACCTTAAGCCATGAAAAGATGTTTGGACTTAAACGGAGTATTTCTTCAGGTAAGTCCATCATTTGTGGAGGCATTGTTTCGTACCCTGAAGGGGGTCCAATACACTGGAAACTCCATCCTGACCCACGATTCAAGGCAAGTCGGCACTCCAAAAGAGCAGTATATTTCCAGTGAGCATTAGCAAAATGCCCGATGAAGTCTCCATCAGCAGTTCCCATATCCGGGTTCATGAAACAAGGATGATGTAGCAATAACCATCCGAACAAATAAGTATATGACATTTCAGTACGGGGAAAATTCGACGGATTATCCTTATCTTGCAACATAGTGTCCACAAAAAAACGTAATCCTGCGTTCAGGCGGCAGGTCATGGCTGATAAGAGATCCATCTTGTATCCAAATACAAGACGTGTTGCAGCGAACAGGACACCCCGGTGGAATCTGTCAACTGCACTGGCTCCCGGAACTACAAAACGCCGTAGCCATAAAGATAGAAAGTCTGCCAGCTGGGCTTCTGGGGACATAGGTCTGTAATCCTGTCTAAGGTAACTCTGGAGAACATCGCCAGCCTTAAACAGACTCAAGTCCTCAGTCAATGTGACATCTCCATGATTATGTTTTTCCATCAGATATTGCATATCACTCCTATCAAAAGGTTCAAAGAAACGAGGAGTACAGGCTTGACTGTCCAATGGCTTGTCCTCCCACACATGACCCAAGAACAGATATAGCATCCATTTGGTGATGTAGCAAGTACCCGCAGTGGCACTTTCGTAGTAGAGTGAGCAAATTTTGTAGTGACACAGCTGCTCTTGGAAAGCTGTGATCATCTCGGGATTCTCCTTTGCCAGAGCATCCAATTCATCATTTGTGGGTACATATTCTTCATATGGGTTATCACCCATTGGTAGACGAGAGATATGTTCCATCTCGTTAAGAGTAAATCCCATTTCTCTATGAGGCGTCATGAAAATCCTAGTGCTTTTGTTTTATCTCTCTATTAGAGCCAAGAATATGTGAGGGTTCTGTAATGACCGTGGTTCGTATTACGTATTTGGAATACGTATATGTATCTTGACTCGTATTTTATGTCTCCTGGCTTGGTCTATTTTGGGTTGGCTTGGTTCAGCTTGGGTTATTTATTGGTTCATCATGAACCAAGGGGAGAACCCCTACCTACCACCACCATCACCATTTATTAACCCATTCCCTCATTCTCTCTCTTCATTTACTTCTTCTTCTCTACCATTACTTCTTCAACCACCAGGAGGGAGAAAGAGAGCTTAGGCAAGTGCAAACTTGCTTCATGACGGATCTCAAGTTTTATTATTCCATTCTCTTCCTTACTTGATTCTAAGCCTCTTTAGAACTTGACATTTTTGGATTTGATGGATGGATTCTTGTAGATCTAAGTTTGTAACTTTTCAGTTTTCTTGGTTTTGATCTCTAAAACTTGGTTATTTTCGAAAACTAATGGTTCTATGTTGTAGAGAATTCAATTTCATACGGTTTTGGCTTTTGTTTCGCTTGATTTTGACTTCGGATGAGGAAGTTATGGCCATAGCAAGTTTTCGGAACTTTTATGGCTGAACTTGCTGATTGGGGACGATGACCCCCATGCGCCTGGGAGGCCATGCGCCGGGAGGCCATGCACTGTGAAGTCCCTGCAACGCATCCCAATTCCGAGCGTGTCATGCGCGTAGGTTCCCTACGCGCATGTACTGAAGACGCAACGTGAGTTTCCCACGCGCTGATTGTGCATGAATTCCCACGCGCCGATGTGCAGGAATTCCTACGTGCCGATTGTGCAGGGATCCCATGCGTCGATGTGCATGAAGTCTTACACACCGATTGTGCAGGAATCCCACGCGTCGATGTGCAGGAATTCCCACGCGCCGATGTGCAGGAATTCCCACGCGCCGATGTGCAGAAACCCTACGTACCGATGTGCAGGAATTCCCACGTGCCGATTGTGCAGGAATCCCACGCGCCGATGTGCAGGAATTCCCACGCACCGATGTGCAGGAATTTCCACGCGCCGATGTGCAGGAATTCCCACGCGCCGATGTGCAGGAATCCCACGCGCCGATTGTGCAGGAATCCCACGCACCGATGTGCAGGAATCCCACGCGCCGATTGTGCTGGAATCCCATGCGCCAGAATTGCTCTAATTTACTGTTTTTGCCTGTTTAAGTTGTTTTGTAGCTAGAATCTTGAAAAACTCAAAACATGAAAGTTGTAGATCTTTTCTTGGCTTCAAGAATATGTCACTAGTTATTTTATGCAAGTTTCTCTCATTCATGATAAGGTAAGAATAGAACACGATAATGGCCTGCTGTGGCGCACTCTTGACAAGCAAACTGACATGATATATCATGACATACTGTTACGATAGCTAGCCTGACATGACAAGTATGAAGGACCTGGACACCGTGGGCGATTGTGTTTGTATAAATAAACTGGTACTGTCTTGTATCATGTCTAGGATGGGGATCCCTGAGTACCACGGTCAGGGGTACCTACTGAAATTAACTAAGGCTAATTAACTAGAATGATTCACTAGTCATGAAGAGATTTCCAGCTACAGGTAATCCCGTTATCTGGGCGCATTTAGTGGACTTGTAGCCTACCGACGAGTAGGGCACATTTCCAGCACACAGTCACGTGTTACATTCTTCATAAACGGACATTCGACCTGGATAACCGGATGGTCTGCAGGACTTGTGGCTGTTGGGATAACTCACTCACTGCAACTTGCTAGTAACTAGGCCTGTGATAACCCTAGTTAGTTAAAAGTATCAAGCCATACTCTTGATTGGCCGTGGTTGATTGGATGGAGTTTATTCCAGCTTAGTCTTATCCTGATCCTGTGCAAGATTGTGACATGACATGATTATTGATACTTGCCTTAACAATAACGATCTGGGGTCCATTTCTGTTCAGGCGAAGGGTTACAACCCCGGTCCTTGTTTGGTTTAAGGGTTGTAACCTGGCTCCTGGAGCAGTTCTGTTTCCTCTCTTCGTTTATTGTCTTATTGCAACCCCATGCTATGTTCGTCATGTTTTACCTTACCTTAATACCATGATTATTTATACTGGCCTTAGCAATAAAGATCAGGGGTCCAGTTCTGTTCAGGAGAAGGGTTACAACCCCGGTCCTTGTTTGGTTTAAGGGTTGTAACCTGGCTCCCGGAGCAGTTCTGTGTCCTCTCTTCGTTTATTGTCTTTACTGTACCAATAGTATTTGAGACGGTTTCTATTCCGGTGAAGGGCTGCAACCCCGGTCCTTGTTTGGTTTAAGGGTTGTGACCTAGCTACTTGAATGGTTTTCTCGTACTCAGTTTACTGTTGTCATCTCCATTATTATCAGTTCTTTATTTATTGTCTTTAATATTCTATTGTGATTTGCTGGTTTTAGTTCCTAAGTGAAGCCTCCTTTGTGGCACTTGCTCTTTCTGGGGTCTGACCCAGCTGGTTTTGTATGACCAGATATCGGAGCAGCTCCAGAGGATCTACCTACCTTCCAGCCAGATGGTGACCACCAGGCGTAACCCTGGCAACGAGTGGATTTCTTTTGTCCTCCCACTTTATTGTAAAATTATTCTTTTGAGGCATTTAGCCGACGAGTACGTGTTAGCTCGTATTGCACCTTTACTTACTGTCTGCCTATGGGCTGTAACATGATTGACATATCCTAGGGTTGATCATGTATGACTGAACTCTTGCTAGTCTTGACATTTTGTACGACTAGCTTCATGATCATCCAATATGTAATGTATGGGATGCCTTGCTATTATATATTTGGTGCTCTGACATCTTGTAACTATTATTGCTTGCTTGAGATTGAGACAATAGGTTTGCTCACGACCATAGGAGACTGTTGGCTTGTAGTTAAACCCTCATGTATCTAGACAGTCGTGACCGTATAGCGAGGTGGGTTGCACTTCAATATACGTAGCTGGCTATGTACGCCCCTGCTCTCCAGTATTCTGGTTCTAGGGCGTTACAGGTTTGGATGAATGCCATATACTGTAGTGCAGATGGCATTATAGAGGCCCAGATCAATGAGCTTGTCTTTGAATTCCTCCAAAATCCATATAGACAAGCTACTCCAGCGCTTCATCCCAGGGTCTACCAGGCCTGTCATACGCATAGCGCGGTCTGGATATCTTCCTTCAGCTTTTGTAAATATATTTGCAAAAATAGGTATTCTGACCGGAAGGAGCAGGGAAGAATCCTCGGGAGGGATGCAGCTCGGCCTTAAACCTCTTAAATGTGTACTGTATTTTTTAGAAATACTGTAAAAAAGGTCTCTATTCCTCGAACCCACTTTATAACAGATTCTGCCGATTCTCGCTTGCTGGAGAGGAGTCAGATCCCATGACATCCTTCTAGGATAGCTAGCAAAAGCGTTATGGGATAATGCCATAGATCTTGATATTTCTGTTAGGATATAGCTTGTCTCCTTTAAAAAATTCTCACCTCTTTCTTGCCTTAGGCTAGAAGGTCTTTCTGATAGCATCCCTGAATAAAAAATACAGGTTTTTGTGGACTGTAGTATCCAAGCTCTGAAGGGGTTAACCGTTCATTAAGTTCAAAAGGGTTTGATTATCTTGACTATGAGCAGAGTTCTTCGTGCTTCAGGACCATCGTATTGAGGGAAAGTGACATGAGACAAATTCTCTATACTCTGGGACATTAAATGTTGAAAGCAAATCTTTCAGCATTTGGGTCTTCCTAAGATTAACTGCAAAGAGCTACATGAACAAAAATTAGAAGCAAAACAAGGTGTACGACTTATGAGTTGCATAGACTTTCTGAGTTGCGCCACGTAATGTGTTGCACGAAACTTAAGTTGCGCAACAACCCAAGTTGCGCCACATGCATGTTGACGAAACTCAAGTTGCACAACATCTCATGTTGGCCACATACTGAGTTGCGCCTCAATTTTAATTGTGCAAATATTTTTAACTTTGCGCAACAGTATGCGTAACACGATTTGTAAAGACGAATATTGTTCAAGGAAAAGGGCAAACCAAGCCCTAAGAAAGGGTGGCACAAAGTTTGTGATACACCACACTCTAAAAAAAGGGGCGCAAATCAATCATTGATGAAATCATCGTTCATAGATCGAATCGGCTCGCCCTTAACCACCTTCCATTGCTGGGTTGGCTATCTCTCGCGACGAGAAGAAGGCGGCGCATATTGTGGCACATGGGTGGGACGGGAGCACGAGTTGAAGGGGGGTGGCGATGGCCTTCCCTTTGTCAGCAGCAGTCTTTTTGGGGGCCATGTCGTCGAAAGATGGTCGAAAAGAGGGTTGCAAAAGTTCAAGAAATTTTCTCAGAAGATAAAAAGTGAAAGTAAAGAATCACAGTGGATTAAACGGGGATTATTTATGGCCAAAAAGTCGGAATCCTAACAGTCATCCCAAATCGTGCATGACAAATCGTAACTGGTCACAACAGACTGCGCAGACTGGCACAACTTGACTCGGTCAAAACTTTTCTAAATTCAAAGTATTTCAAAACTTTGAAATGTTTTAAGTTTTAAAAACTTAGAAGGGGGTCTTGTAGGGCCTAAAAATCAAGTTGCGCCATAAACCTACTAATCAGTAATCAAGTTGTACCCCAAAAATCAAGCTGCGCCACTGATATGAAGCTTAGAGGTCAAACTGCGCTACTGAACAAGTTGCGCTATATATCAGACTGCGTCCAGTCATATTGTGCCAAAATCTACGTGGCATCTGACATTTAATATCCATCATTACCTGACAGCACTGACAACTGATAACACAGTGAACGAAGAAAATCTCTTCGAATCCCTCGAATTGTGCCACTCGAGGGAGAGTTGGTTGACAGCTGTCCTGTACGCCTTGTAAGTTGCGCTAGGCGCAATTTAAACAAAATCCTTAGTTGCGCCTAGGCGCAATCTGAACAACTTCTGCTCAAAAGCTGCCACGTGTCTTGGCGCAGCCTAATTAGGCGCAGTTTAACTCGTTGACTGAAGCTCGCGCAACCTAATAGAGTTGAGACAATTTTTATTCTAAAGCAGGATGACATGGCGCACATGCCACTAATCTCTCAAGACGTGTCTACTATCCTGTACACGACCACGCGCATCTCAATCACATGATGCCACGCGTCTAAATACAGTTAGTACACGACTGATAGCTGAATGAAAGTTGGCGCAACAGGAGGTTGGCGCAACCTAATATGGCACAATCCAGCCTCGCGCACATCAGAATAACTGCTAAAACAGTTATTTCCTGAACTCTATAAATAGAGTTTCCAATCATTATTGACACACACACAGGGAGAAATCAAGAACTCTTGCAAAATTGTTGCTACATTCTCCAAAGGCTCTAGTCTTCAAGTTCACATAGTCTAAAGGATAAAGTGATCGTCTTCTGATCAGATTCCTACAGTTGTACTTCCCCAGAATTCAAATTGTACTCTTGTACTCTTTTTCAAAAGTTTGTAATAGAACAACTTTTTGTTTTTTGCAAACACCTCCATATACGGTCACGGCTGTCTAGATGTATGAGAGTTTATCTACAAGCCATCAGTCTCTTAGGGTCAAGAATAAGCCTAGTGTCTCAATCTTAAGCAAGCAACAATAGTTATAAGATGTTAGACCATCAGATACTCAATAGTAAGGCATCCCATACATTTCATATACAGATGATCATGAAGCTAGTCGTACAAAATGTGAGGACTAGCAAGAGTTTAAGTCATACATGATTAACTCTAGGACTTGTTAATCATGTTACAGCCGTAGGCAGACAAGAAACATAAGTATTCAACACGAGCTAACACTTGCTCTGCGGCTAAACGTCTCAAAAGAATAATTTTAAAATAGAGGGGAGAGCAAAATAAAATCCACTCTTTGCTAGGATTTCTTCTAGTGGTCACCATCTGGCTGGAAGGCAAGTAGATACTCGGGTGCTGCTCCAAAATCTGGCCATACAAAACCAGCTGGGTCAGACCCCAGAAAGAGCAAGTGCCACAAGAGAGGCTTCACTTAAGAACTAAAAACCAACAAGTTAGAACACAAAGCATAAATGAAATAACAAAAGACATGAGTTAGAGAAAACAGGATGATAAACGATAAGATAACTAAAGGACTATTCCGGTAACCAAGTTACAACCCGTAAACCAAACAAGGACCGGGGTTGTAACCCTTCGCCTGAACAGAACTTAGTCTCTAACCAATTATCGACAAGAGTAAAGCATAAACAAACATGTCCTGAGATAAGCATGTACTGGATCTAGGCAGAGTAGACAAGATAGGACTCCATCCAACATTCACGGCCAAGCAAATAGTATGGCTTGATACTTTAACTAACTAGGGTTATCACAAGCCTAGTTACTAGCAAGATGCAATGAGATGTTCCAGCAGTCACAAGCCCTGCAGCTATCCAGGCGAAGTTCATGTAAGAGTTGGAAGTGGATACATCGCCCAGGAGACAAATGTATCCCTTGTTCATATAATAGTGGGTACATCGCTCAGGAGACAAATGTACCCTATTAGGTGACTTAAGGGTACAACACATGACAGTGTGTATATTACTTGTTTCAAGAAGTGCCCCGCATAACAGTGTGCATGTAAATGTGCCCTACTCGACGGCAGGCTCTAAGTCCATCAGGTGTGGCCGGGATAACAGGACCGCCTGTACTGGAAACATCTCTCTCTATACGAGCTACTTGATCAATCTAGTCATTAACCTAGTCATATTCAGTATGAATCCCTGACCGTGGTAACCAGGGATCCATATCCTAGACATGATGCAAGACAAGACTAGACTGGTAGCTTTTACAGACAAGGTCCAAAGCAATCACCCACGGTGTCAAGACGAGAATGTTCTTAGTATGTCAAGTTAGCAGTCGCAACAGCGTTCAAGGTTACATGTCAAGATTACTTAGCAGGTCAAGATAACCATCGCAACGGTGTTCATGAGTTCATGTCAGGATTACTTGTCAGGGGTGCACCACAGCGGGTCACTATCATGTCATATTACTTGTACTTGTTACTTGTTAGGGATGCGCCACGACGGGCCACTATCATGAGTTATCACAAAATTATATCGTGTACAGATTATTATTACAATATTAACATATCATGATTATATCGAGTTCATGTCAAAAAGGCGTAAGGATATAATAAGGGGTGCCATACGCCCAATAAAGGTGAATCTAGGGCAATGGATGCCAGGGCCATACTGTGCCGGGCAAGGGGGTAAGATACGCTAGTGCTAAGAAGCCTCCGGGCAGGGGAGTACGCCAAAGGAGTACGCTAAGGAGAGTACGCCAAACCAGAGGAGTGCGCCAAGGGAAGTATGCATAAAGGAAATACGCGTAAAGAAAGTATGTGTAAAGGAGTACGCCAAGGGAAGTATGCCAAAAGAATATGCCAAGGAAAGTACGCGTAAAGGAAGTACGCGTAAAGGAATACGCGTGAAACTTGTTTTACGCCAAGGCAGGGTAGACTTTATTTTACGCGTAAAACATTCTTGACTTGCGTAATCCAGATTCACGCTGACATGAATAAACGTGGGCGTAGAGTTTGATACTACGCAGACACGAATAAACGTGGGCGTAAGGAACCTCCAGAACTCCAAATTCCATAAAACCTTCAATCTAAGCCAAAAATGGGACTTCCATAGATAAAAAAGGGGTATAACACAAATCTCAACAACCTGGAATGATCAAAACTTGAAAATAAGGATGTTTGATAGATCAAAACCACAAAAATCCGAGAATGGCAAATTTCTAGATCTACAAAAAATAAAACTTTAAAATGCAAAATGTCAAGTTCTAAACTATCTTAGAATCACGAGAGGAAGATAAATGAACCATAAAAATGGGTTCTCATATGGAAGTAAGGTGCAATTGCCTAAGCTCTTGGTAGGTGGAGAGAGTTATGAAGAAGAAGAAGGGTAAATGAAAAAGTAAGAAAGTAATGAAGAGAGACAGAAAGGGTTGGTGGGTTTATAAAGGGGGAGGGTTCTCTCATAATGAACCGAAAGCCCAATCTAACCAAGCCAAACCAAAATAAACCAAACCAAGCTAAACCAAGACCAAACCAAGTCAAAACCAACCTAGACTAGGCAAGCAAGTCAAGTCCAACTACGGGTCACCTGACAAACATCAGAGATCTCGTATACGTATACGAAAATATATATACAGGAAACGGGAGTGACAACAAGGTCAGCTACGTAATACCAAAGTACGTCAGTACTCTGAAACCACGTATAAGCTGTCAAGACATGGGGGTTACTTCTACAAGCCAACAGTCGATCCTAGGTCAAGCAATCCTAGGTATCTCAATCACAGGCAATTATACAAAGTATAAGAAGTATGATCATCAGACATACAATAGTAAAGCATCCCAAACCATATATACATGGATGATCATGAAGCTAGTAATACAAAATAGAGAACTAGGAAGAGTAATAGTCATACATGATAAGCTCTAGCTATAGTCTAGAATACGCACATTATGTTTTGACCCGTAGGCTAAATGTCAAGAACCAAAACACGAGCTAAACACGTGCTCTGAGGCTAAACGTCACAAAAGAATAATGTACATAGCTAGTGGGAAGAATGATAAGAAATCCACTCAGGTACTCTGGTGCTCTAGGTAGTCACCGTCGAGTAGATGGTACGAAAGATCCTTCGAGCTCTTCTATCAGATCTGGCCAAACAAAACCAGTGGGGTCAGAACCCCAATAGCAAGTACGACAAAGGAAGCCAAACTTATGAACTAAAACCAGCAATAACTAACATAGCAACAGATAGGGACATAAATAAGTGAATGCGGCTCAAGACTCGTGCACTACCAATGCACTTATCTAGAGAATAGAAAAGGCAATAAGCAAGACAACTTGGAGCATAAAGTAAATCATGTGTGACATAATGTAAACTGTGGACTTATGAATTAACAGAGAACTTGTAACATAACTAAACCATGTAAGAGAAATGATACATGTGAACATGTACAATAACTGGAACCTGTGAGCATGTTATATAACTGGGACATGTGAGTATGTACGAACTATAAAGAACGACAAATGATAAGATGACTTAGAAACTATTCCGAAACCCAAATTACAACCCGTAAACCAAACAAGGATCGGGGCTGTAACCCTTCTCCTGAACAAAACTTAACCTCTAATCATTGTATCTCATAAGATCATGTATAACGTGTGAGTACTGAATAGGACGACAAATGATAAGATGACTTGGGAGCTATTTCGGAAGCCAAGTTACAGCACGTAAACCGAACAAGGACCGGGGTTATAACCCTCCTCCTGAATAGAACTTAGTCTTCTAATCAGTTATCGACAAAAGTAAAGTATAAATAATAATGTACTAAAATAAACATATGGACACTGCCTAGACAAAACTAGACTGGACTGGACTGACTCTATCCATCGATACGGCCAAACAATGAGTACGGCTTGATACGTTAACTAACTAGGGTTATCACAAGCCTAGTTACTAATAAGATGCAATAAGATATTCCCATCAGACTATCCAGGTTATCCAGACGCAAGTTACATGAATTTATAGTGGATACATCGCCCAGGAGAAATGTATCCCATGTACATATAATAGTGGGTACATCGCCCATGAGACAAATGTACCCTAAGAGAGTTATTAGGTAGCTTGATTCGTGCAACACATGGCAGTGTGCTGAAAATGCACCCTACTCGTCGACATGCTACAAGTCCACTTTAGTCGCCCAGATAATGGAATCGCCTGTAACTGAAAAATCTCTCTATATGAACTACTTGATCAATCTAGTCATTAACCTAGTCAGATTCAGTATGAATTCCTGACCGTGGTAACCAGAAATTCATGTCCTAGATATGATACAGACGAGACATGTAGCTTGTTCACGCATACACAATAAATTCAACCACGGTTTCCAAAAGAGTTACATTAGCAAGGGAAAATAGTCGTCGCAATAGCATCTCGATTACACATGTCATGTTTAGATTTACTTATCATGTCAAGAGTGCACCACAACGGACTACTATCAAGAATTATCATGTCAAGGTTGTTTGTCAAGAGTGCGTCTCGATGGGCCACTATTAAGAATTATCATGTTAATGTTTACTTGTCATGTACATAATATGTGTCAAGAATGCGCCTCTATAGACCACTATCATGTAATCAAAGAAAGACATATTCAAGACTGCACTACGACGGATCACTATCTAGATAAGCAAAAAAAAAGACGTGTAGCATGAGTGCACCACAACGGGCCACTATCATGTAAAGCAAAGAAGGTACGTGCAGCATGAGTGCACCACAACGGGCCACTATCTAGATAAGCAAATTGTAGACTTAAGGATACTAGGTAAGAAAGATCTTGATAAAAGGCGCATCATAACATGTGAGAAGGAATAGATAAAAGTAACTACTTGGCATAAAACAATAATAGAATCTGTGCTAGTGCTAGGTGTATAAAGGGCGTACAATCATTCTCTAACTGTACCAGATCATCAAATCATGTTAAGAAATTTATTACAGTCGAAAAAACCTCAAAAACGTCAAGTACAGAAAACATGCTAAAACGATTAAAACTATCATTGAAATTATCAATCGTATATGAACTCCAATTAAAGTGAAACAAGAAGATTCTTGAAGCCAAGACAAAGATCTACAATTTTCATGTTTTAAGTTTTTTAAGATTTTACCTACAAAATAGCTCAAATGGGCAAAAATGGTCATTTGGAGTCACGTTGCACGCAAGCACGGCGCTCGACGCGTAAGTTGCGCTGCGCGCGCAAGCACGGCGCACGTTGTGAGACAGAAAATAGCCCGCAGTGCGCAAGTTGCGCTGCGCGCGAGGGCAAAAGTGCCCACGGCGCACGTTGTGCGACAGAAAAATGTTCGGGCACGCGGCGTGCAAGTTTTGCTGTGCGCGAGGGCAAAACTGCCCACGGTGCACGTTACACGCAAGCACGACGCACGACAGAAAAATGTGCGGGCACGCGGCGCGCAAGTTGCGCTATGCGTGAGGGCAAAAGTGCCCACGACGCACGTTGCGCACAAGCACAGCGCGCGGCACGCGGTAGCGAAAATGCTTCGCGCGGTACCGTTCATCGTCCCGACAGCACCAAAAGGTGTGGGGAACCCATAAACACAAAAATGACATAACTTTCTTATATGAAGTCGAAATCCAGCGGTTGAAAAGCCAAAATTGGGTAGAATGAAATTCCCCACAACATGGAACCATTAGATTGCGAAAATATCAAACTTTAAGAGATCAAAACCAAGAAAAACGAGAAAATCTTAAAACTTAGATCTACAAAAATGTAACCATCAAAACTAAAAACTCCAAGTTCTAAAGAGGCTTAGAATCATGAAAGAAAGAGAATAAAACAAACAAAAATAACATTGTTCAAGATTTGGCAAGATGTACTTGCCTAGGTTTTGGAGGAGCAAATGGAGAAGGAGTAAATAAAATGAATGGAGGAGAGAGAGAGAGAGAGAAGGTTTTTATACAAAACCCTTCTTATCTAAAACCAACCCAAACCAAGCCATGCCAAGTTAAACCAAACCAAGATAAACCAAGTCAAGATTAAACCAAGTCAAGGCTAAGAAAGATAAATCAAAACACGGATCACCTAACAAATGTCAGAATCTCGTACACGTATACTGAAAATATGTATAACCGAAAATGGGAGTGACAGGCATGCCGTCGATATACACTGGTATACTGGCGGTATGCCGGTCAAGGGAAAAAAATTTATAAGTTGAAAATTTTTAAATCGTTCTGAAAACCAAGAAAACACGAAGTACAGTACAAAAATACGTATCCGTATATAAATACTGATACTGTGAGACGAGTCTCACAATAGCCTAACACAAGTAGACTAGAAAACCAAGGTATAATATACATAGATATCAAGCATATATACAATACCACTACATTACCTCTCTCTCTCTCTCTCTCTCTCTCTCTCTCTATATATATATATATATATATATATATATATATATATATAATCTCTACATATATATAACTATATCTATACTATATATACCAATATAACCCAATCCCTCATATAGTTTCTATATACATACATACATATATAGACTTATATATAATATAACCTCACATACCCAAACCCATGTTCAGTCTCAGAAAACTGGGACTGGAAACCCAAACAGTAACCCCATATATGACATCTCAAGATATCTATATAACTCATATGCAAACCCCCAATATAACTAACTCTCAAACTCCAAATACCTATAACCCACATATGTATATCTCATATATACATAATCTAGACTCTCACAATATGCATATAATCTAAACCCACAGTCCTCATATGCATAAACCTATAACAAACTCAAATATAGAAATCTGGAACCAAACTCATAAATATGTATATCAAAGCAAACTCAGATGGCTGAACCTAATACCTCATTCTTGGGAAACTGAGAAACTCTCAAGTAAGCCTGGGCCTAGACTTAGCTAGCAAACCCCCCCCCCACACACATATATATAATGTATATATCAAACTCAATTCAAAATACTATACAAAACTGTTATTCACTTGAACTCAGAAAACTGAACTGGATCCAAACCCAAATCTGTATCAAATATAACATATATCTATAATATAACCCACACAACTGAAATGTATAATATCAAACCTATATAACACTAACAACCAATCTCTAGCAACTCAAGTGCAGATAACAAAGGGTGTGAATGGGTGTCCACTGTGCATGCAACAGAAGGGGTGTCAGGTCTGCTGTACAGTAAGAAAATGGGGTATGAACATGTTCTATTACTGTGTGTGAGAGTGAACAATGGGGGATGTGAACATACATAAGTGTCAAGAGTGTG
Organism: Iris pallida; assembly: GCA_029216955.1. Lineage (NCBI taxonomy): Eukaryota > Viridiplantae > Streptophyta > Magnoliopsida > Asparagales > Iridaceae > Iris > Iris pallida. The sequence goes on along the minus strand of JANAVB010028196.1, from coordinate 1,997,941 downwards.
TGTGTGTGTCCCCAACAAGGTGTCAAAGTGTCCAAAACAGAGCCAACACATGGTATCAGACAGTGTACAGTGTGTGTGAGTGTCACAGTATGGTGCGTGTGTGTCGAGTGAGATTGTGTACGAAATACCCAGTGTTGTGTCGTGGGGAAGTGTCGAGGTGTTAACCCAATGTCAAGGTGTCCACTGAACCCACTGAAATGTGTCCAAGTGGTGTTGTGTGTCACGACCCGCACCCTAGAGTAAGGGCACGAGAAGTGGGTACGTCCAGCCTACGCCGCAGTGTCGGCGGTAGAACGCTGTCCTAGGTCAAACATCTAACAAAATAATGGTACATGTACAGTATATACACTCCGAATGGAGGTGACATAGCAAATACAGTCTCAATCACATCTAAGGTAGAGCATGATAAAAGATAGATAAATATGAAATTCACAAAGAGATACCGCAGATAGAAGTCTAAGTGTCTAAGATACACAAACCCAAAAAATATCTCAAATCTCAAATACAGTAATCTATAAAGTAAATACAACTCAAGACAACTAAAATAACTATCTATACAATCTCTACTGTGTCTCCTCTAGGCTAGCAGGCAACCTTCAAGCTATCTGTAAAATTTATCAACAGGTCCAGTCAGGACAGGAACGAGCACATCTCATCTAGAAAATCCAAGTAAATGACAGAGAACTATAAAGCAGTTATAGACAGTTGTATTGATGAATATGGCAGTTTATATTCAGGTGATGGTAAGAAGACAGATAAAGTGCAAGAAAAGTAAATAACTAAACAAGAGAAGAATCATAGCAATGGAGACTGTAAAAATAGAACTAGCTGAACCAGGATAATATGATATAAAGTCCAGACAGCAATGTAGACAAGTGTAACTCCAATGTAAGTCCAGTACAAGATGAATCTAATACAAGATGAATCCAGTAAGGGACGATTCCAGTTATAGTGATCAATAATTCCAGGGTGAGTCCAGCCTATACTCTAGCAGTGTGTTTTAAAATACCAAGATCGACATGTAAACGGCTATAGGTAATCCGGCACATCACACACCTGGCCGGGTGTGAGATGGATATCATTCCAGTTTGATTCCAGCAAAGGGTGATTCCAGAAATAGAGTATGTCTACATGTCTTACTCTAGTATTTCCCCTCCCAGCAAGTGAATCCAGAAACCTGACATAATGATTCAAGATGAGTCCAGCCAGAATATAATGATACCAGTAAATGATTCCAGAATAATTCCAGTAATAGAGGCCAGATAATAAATGTGTGTCGTATACATGAATCCAGAATATCCATACGTGTTGTAATAGAGAATTGCATACAACTAACTAGTACTGAAGTACAGTAATTGACAAATAAATGAGAGAACTATCAGAGAATGTACTCGCCTGATAACCTGAACAGCTGATAGGTATAGAGGTCCAAACTGAAGCCACATAGTCCTATTTAGAGCAACACAGGTCAAGATGTATACGAGAGATGATAAATAAAATGTACAATGCATCTGCATGCTGTCTAGGTCAAACTAGACTAAAGTCAACACTTGGTCAACTCTAGTCAACCACACTAGTCAAATTAGGTCAACTAGGTCAAGTCTTAGCCCAAACAAGTCTAACAAGTTTCACTAGGCCTAACCAAGCCTAGGCTATCACTCACACAATCACAAGACAATGTGAACCACAATAATGCATAATATAAAATAGATAATATATATAAATACATACCTTCATACATACATGTATATCCACATTACATACATATTATATATATAGGCATATGTTACATCATGCATTTTACATAGTTACATAGATATATACATTCATGCACATTTACATACATACTTTTATATATTATATATGTTAACATTCATTACAATGCATTATATTTTACTTATACCTTTGATTGATTGATTCATTCATATATGACATTCATTCATGCATATTACATACTTACATGCATCTATACATTATATACATTGTATATAACATGTAAAATAGAAGAGAAAAAAAAGGAAAAAAACTGAAATGGAAAGGGAAGGAAAGGAAAATGTAAGAAAAAGAAAAAGTGGACATATACATGCTTGTATCATATATTCTACATTACCATACATGCTATCATTATATTGTATTATATTATTATATATTATGCATTCATATCTATCATTACATATATATCTTGCATTCATATCTAGCATTCATTATATACTTTCATGCATACATTGTATATCATTCTTTCATTCATGCATTGCTTATATGCATTATATTAATTGCATTCCTACATGCTTGCATTAAACCATATATATACATTAATGTAAAGAGGATATATATCATATATATATCATTTCATTCATCTAACATATCATGTATTACATACTCTATATTCATTTAATACCCATACTACATAGGCTCATAGGTTACACAAAATACATATATCGTATAGTCACTCTTCTACTTAAAACCAATACTGTACCAATTGGACATTCACTAAATTCTAAGATTAAAGTATGTCGTAGCCCTTTGTGTTAGATTTCCGAAACTTTAAACGGATCGCATTTTCGTGTCCGGAAGCTCCCGAATCGCAAAAATACCGAAACACGTTCGTCTTTCATACAGTTGACACTCAAATAATTCTACAGAAAGTTACAGAAAGAATTTGGCTTATTAAAATATATATTTGGAAAGCTAACTTCAATACGGTTCTTTTAAAAAAAACGGGAGATAAATCGGAGTTCTAAACTAAAAGTTATGACATTTCTAAGTTGTTTTGGTTAATAAAAACGTGGATGAATATTATGACGAATTTGAGTTATTTTGGACAAAAGAACATATAGGCCAAGATACTTAGATACAAACATAGGTATCCAAATGAAACTCATTCTAACCATCCTAACTAAGATCAATCCACTCTAACCATTATAAAACTGAATTTAAATACTCTAAACTATTATCATACATACATACACATGGGGTGTCCTAATTTGGGATCTATCAAGTAGGACACAAGACACATATCTAAAATCCTCAAGAGAGCTCCAAATGGCCTCAAATTTGAATCTAAATGGGACACATGCATGAGGATGGATCCTACGGATTCAAAACTAATTTATATGCAAAGGAAATCAATTTAGAGGATGGATTTTACCTATTGGGAGTGGAATCCCAATGAAATCCTTTAGGACACGGCTCCGATACGAAGATCCTCAAAGTGGACACTCCTCCTTGCACTCCTCTTCCAATCCTTGGTAGCACCCTTCCCTTAGAGAATGGGAATGATTGAGGAAGGTTTGGTGAAGGAATGATTTGATTTGGAGATCAAATCAATGGAAAGGCTCTCTAAAATTGGGAAGAACAAAAGGAAAATAAAAGAGACAATTGTAATGAATGAAATGAATCATTCTCTCCTAAAGGTGGCTGCCATAAAGAGTCCATTAGGGATAATGGGAAATGTCCTAATTGTCCCTCTCTAGTCTCATATGGTTAAGTCTAGACTAGGTTCAAGTTTGTGGTCAAAATGATCTAGTTTTGAGTCTCTAACTTAACCATTCTAATATGATAAAAAATTAGTTTAATTAACTAACTTAAATGTTGGGTCTTGTGAGCCATGCTTAACTTAATATTGGGTTCCATCTAGAGTTTAAGCTACCCGGGTCACAATACAAGTCGGAACGAGACGAAACTCAAACCCGACTAAACAAATCCAATAAAAACAATATTAAAAATATAAAAATTTTCCAAAATATAAAATATAAATAACCAAATCATAATACATCAATTTAAATATTATTAAAATAATCTAAAATTTACCAATTAATTAAAATCTTAAATAATTCAAAAGTCACAAAATAACCAAAATACCCTTAGCCTAAAAAGTTGTAAATAGTCATTCTAATCACATGGTTAGGTCCCCATGGTCATGGTTAGTCTCTAGGCTCAACAGCTCTAGAGTTCACTAGTTAACACATCAAAATTATAATTTACCAATTTTAAATAGTATTAAATTAACTTAAAAAATTCCCATAAATCATAAATCCTATTATTAAATAATAAACTTTTAAAAAAGTTCAAAATTACCCTCAATTTAGAAAAGTGGGTGTTACATTGTGTCATGTCAAGCAAGCCGTAACAGAAACAGGAAACTCGTGCGTGCACGAGTTCGACAGGAACTTGCAGATCGAATAACTCCATGAATTCACCAAAAGGTCCAACCAAACTTTGTGGGTGTGATGTCACAACGCATGAGATGCGCACATGTGTCCCCGTGTCCAAATCTGACACGAAAATGAACCCAAAATCAACTCAGTCACATAGAAATGAGATCTACATATTATATCACAAAATCATGTAATTAGTTTAGAAATCCAAGAATAAAAAGTTTTATGGGACATTTCGTCGAACACTTGTGTTATCTCTCCGATACGGAGCGATACGCCCATAATACGGGCACCAAATGGACACGAATCGAACCCAAACTAAACCTAGGGCTAGGGGACCCTAAATGAATGCATCTATGGTGAGAAATTAGGAATCGATTGGGTTTAGATATCATTACCTATTGAGAGTTGGAATCTCAATAAAAAGTCCCTTGAAAAGCTTTCACACCAAATCCAATGGCCAAATTGCTTTCAATCCTTGCTAGCTAGCAAATAGAGACTTCTTCACAAGAGGAGTGCAATGCAATCGATTTGGTTCAATTTGGAGTTAATTTGAAGAAAAGAGACAAATTTGGGGAATAACACAAACTAGGGTTAGGGTTTGCAATAAAGGAGGCAAAGGGGGCCAATGATGACTTACATAGGTGGAGAAGACCGTTCTTGGCCGGCCATGGTGATGGGCTAGGGTTAGGCTAAGTCACAAATGTAGTGCCCTATCCCGCTCAGTCAATCGGAGGAATCGGAACGCCAACGACGTTCGGACTTAGCCTTGCAACGGCTGCTCGAAGACATCGCTCGGTCGAGGCGACCGCTCGCTCAGGTGGGGTAGTTTCGGTGAACTCGCCTCATCTTAGCCTTCACATAATAAATCAATATTTTCAAATGCACAAGTAGGCTTGATAATAAAAGAGACAAATCCACATAGATAAGGGAATAATCCCGATGGATCGAATTGAGTTAGAATATAGAAAGGTCCAACGGTCGGCTTAGAAGTGTTGCACGATGTGCTTTCAAAATGACACTCGGTCCTTCGTCCCATGGCTTGGAAGAAGGAAGTTGGTTTAAGTTCGCCACAAAGCTACGAATTTGCCTAAGTCATAGGCGTCGTCCGCGTAAATGCTCGATAAAGCATGCACGCTTCCACGATGCAAGGCTTGGCATAGCCTTTGCTCGTCCCTTGGGTTAAGTTGTAGGCTTGATTAAGTTAGGCAAAGTAATGGCGGTCGATCTAAGTCATTCCAAGCACGGTCCTATGAGTTCTACGGCGGGGCATAACCACAGCCTTACGGTCTCAAGGCCCATCATATGGAGTATGACTTGGGCGGTAGTGTCGCATAGAGTTCAAGTTGGTTTAAGACACGATGTCATGGACTTAGTGTTTTAAGGCACGGGCCACGGTTGAATCATTGAGTTTGAAAAAGTGCTTTAAATAGTTGTTCTTGAGTTGAATGAAATGATAGGACAAGAAAGAAGAATGCTCGCGATCGGGTCATCGAGGCAAGGTCTCAGATGTGAGAAGTATTGAACTTGGCCCTGAAAGAGATGGTAGCACTAGAAGTAGATTGACTGTGTGAGACGTCAGTTTGAGTCGAGTCTTGCATGGTCATTGGACAACTTGTATAAGGTAAAATAAACTGTTTCTCAAACGGTGACCCAGGCGGCCCATAGGAACCGTTTCGATAGTAGACATTCGTAGCAGTACTGGATGACCGTACGGGTTAGGCGGGGACTTGCAGCGGAGCTAGCTACTCGCGCTGGCAAGGGGCGTCCGTCTAATCAAAAGCTACAAAGGGAGTCCATTATAGCGCTGGGCGCTAGTGACTAGTTCATAGATGAGTCGGCATGGGAGGCAATCCGCGTGTATGCCTTTGGATTGAGTCGAGTATGGTGTTCACTATATCAATGAGTCGAGTCGAATGCGTGCACGATCGGAAGACAATGTTTGGGCCTAAGAATTGGCTGCAACAAAGATACCGTACTTCGGCACAAAATAGCGTCAAGTCGTAAGTTGTCGCAATATAAGTTGCATAAGTTGGTTTGAGTCGTTGGAGTTTTAAGTCAGGAAACCGTCGCAAGGCAAGGTTGGTTGAGTGACACTAATTTCACAAGTCTTGATTTGGGTCAGTTGGTGATCAAAGTAGCAAGGGCCGTGAGGCGGCGATATGGTTAAGTCACACTGAGTTGCGAGGTACGGCACAAAGGATCTGTAGCACGGTCATAAGAAAATTGGATACTATTGCGTAGTTGATCTCTGATTATGGCCGAAAGGCAAGCACGACTTGATAGGTTAACGTTGTTGAGTTGACGTTGTTGTGTGCAAGCACGGGATGGTCTAGAGACACAAAATAGGCCAAGGCGTCGGTCCTAAAATAATCCTAAGACAAGAGTAGAAAGACAATAAGAAGGGACTATGTTGCACAAAGTAAATCAAACGTATAGGTTTTGTATAGGTGGACGAGGAGCTCATTCCACCAGTACAGTTGAGTACTGACACCCACATAGTTTTCATGCATGCACAAGTAGAAGCTCGTAGTACGGAGCTCTCTTGGATACTGACGAGGCATGGAGTTCATTGGCGATTCGTAGTGTGCGGCCGCGTAGAGTCAAGACTGATACGGGACATAATGTATGGGCATCGCCTTCCAAAGCATCCACTGGTTCAAGACATGTATTGGAGATGAAAGAGAGAGCTGAGTGATTTGTAATATGAGAAGAGTGAGCTTGAGTGACTTATAATCTTGGCCTTGCGCCCCAGTGTAATCCTTGTTTCAATTTTAATAAAATGTATTTGTTGAACGACTTGTGTTTTGTTCTAACTTTCTGCTGCTATTATTCAATGTCTCTGCTTGGAACTTCTGTGCGACGACCCCGTCGCAACTGCTGTAATCGACCGTTATGGAAACCGTCTTGCACGAGCGCAATCTAGGCTCGTGCGGCATCACGCCTTAGCGAGGACGATCGCTCCTACGGGAGCGGGGCGTGACAACAAGGCCCAATACATCTTCCTATGTGTCATGTCCCAGAACCAGAATACTGGAGAGCGGGGGACAGACACAGCCAGCTACGTACATTGAAGTGCAATCCACCTCGCAATACGGTCACGGCTGTCTAGATGCATGAGGGTTAAACTACAATCCATCGGTCTCTATGGTAAAAAACAAGCCTAGTATCTCAACCTCAAGCAAGCAAATAAATGTACAAGATGTTAGATCATCAGACATACAAAGTAAGGCATCCCAAACATTACGCATTCAGATGATCATGAAGCTAGTCATACAAAATACGAGACTAGCAAGAGTTAAGTCATACATGATCAACCCTAGAATTTGTCAATCATGTTACAGCCCTTAGAAAAACAGGAATTAAGTTTCAACACGAGCTAACACTTGCTCGGCGGCTAAACGCATCAAAAGTATAATTTACAATAGAGGGGAGAGCAAAATAAGAAACCCACTCGTTGCCAGGATTACGTCTGGTGTTCACCATCTGGCTGATAAGCAGAAAGATTCTCTAGTATCACTCCGAAATTTGGCCATACAAAACCAGCTAGGTCAGACACCAGAAAGAGCAAGTGCCACAAGGGAGGCTTTACTAAAGAACTAAAACCAACAGATAATAAAATAGAAGAATAAATAAATAAACATGTTTAAATGACAAGAAGACATGGTTAGAATAAAACAATAGCTTGCATTAAGAGACAGAATATAATTCCCATGCTAATCACGAGCAAGCATTCATACACGGCCAATCAAGTCCTACGGCCTACTATCATTAGCTAACTAGGGTTATCATAGGCCTAGTTACTAGCAAGATGCAATGAGATGTTCCCGCAACCACAAGCCCTGCAGCTATCCAGATTATCCAGGCGAGGTAATTTACAAGAGTTATAAGTTATCAAGATTACTGGTACTTTCAATACTTATGTTATCAAGAAGTATCCCACATGAGAGTGGGCTGGAAATGTGCCCTACTCGTCGGCAGGCTGCGAGTCACTCTGGTGTTGCCGGGATAACGGAATCGCCTGTAATTGGGAAAAAATCTCTATATGAATTACTTGATCAATCTAGTCATTAACCTAGTCAGATTCATTATATATTTCTGACCATATAACCAGAATCAATATCCTAGACATGATGCAAGACGAGATAGGTAGCTTGTACATGCACAATCAAGAAAGTCAACCACGGTATCATGAATATTTACTTAACAAGTCAGGGTAGCTGTCGCAACAACCTTTCAAGATTATACATGTCATGTCAGGTTACTTGTCATGTCAAGAGTACTTGTCTGGAGTGTGCCTCGACGGGCCACTTATCAATAGTTATCAAGACGGGTTCATATTATCATGTTCAAGTCAAGTTCAAGTTACTATCTCAAGACTATCAAGTGTCAAGTCGGGTCGTCGCCATTTAGGCCAAGTATAGAAAACATGCAAAGAAGATCGAGAATACCCATGTGTGATTGAAACTATAAGTCACATATGAAGTCTGATTAAAGTGAGACAGGAAGATTCTGAAGCCAAGACAAAGGCGCACGAGTTGTAAGGTGCGCGAGGTGCAAGATACACGAGATTCCCGAGGTACAAGGTGCGTAGACCAAAAGGTGTACGAGGTACAAGGTGTGCGAACCAAAAGGTGCACGAGATGCAAGGTGCGTGGACCAAAAGGTGCGCGAGGTGCAAGGTGTGCGAACCAAAAGGTGCGCGAGGTGCAAAGTGCACGGACCAAAAGGTGCACGGACCAAAATGTGCACGAGGTGTAAGGTGCACGAGGTGCGAGAGGTATGGTGCGCGGACCAAAAGATGCACGAGGTGGAAGGTGCACAGACCAAAAGGTGCACGAGGTGCAAGATGCGCGGACCAAAAAGTGTACGATGTACAAGGTACGCGAACCAAAAGGTGCAAGGTGTGCACGAGGTGCGCGAGGTGCAAGGTGCGCAGACCAAAAGGTGGGCGAGGTGCGCACGAGGTGCGCGAGTGTCGTCCCTACCAGCAAGCTTTTGGCCATGGTGTTTTAGAACTTCCAATGTCCATAACTTGGGCTAAAGGACTCAAAATTGGGCAAAATAAAGGTCTAAACTGAATGAAATTGAATTCTCTACAATATGGAACCATTAATTTTTGAAAATAATAAATTTTAAGAGATCAAAACCAAGAAAAATTAACAAAAAAAACTATAAACTTATATTCTACAAAAATATAACTATCAAAACCAAAATCTTCAAGTTCTAAAAAGGCTTAGAATCAAGAAAGGAATACAATGGAACAATAAAATTTGAGATCCATCATGAAGCAAGTTGCACTTGCCTAGGGCTTGGGTGTAGGTGGAGAGGAGTAAATGAAGAAGATGAGAAAAAATAAATGAAAGTTATGGAGGAGAGAGAGAAGTTGACTTAAATATCAAACCTCTCCATCTAAAACCAAACCAAGCCAAGCCAAGTCATGTTGAACCAAACCAAATAAACTAAGACAAGATTAAACAAAGACTAGGCAAAGCAAGACAAGTCTAACTACGATCCACCTGATAAATGTCAAAAATTCGTACACGCATAATAAAAATACGTATAACGAAAACGGGAGTGACACTATATTGTAAAAACAAGCCCTTAAGCTAAAGGCCCAAACGAGCACCTTAAATCAACTCCAAATGGTTTCTAAGTCATTTCTAGCTGGATTAGAGTCTAATTACTAACCCAAATTGTTCTAGGTCTCCATGGTCATGGTTAGTCTCTAGGCTAAGTTGTTCTAAGGTTCCACTAGCAAAGGCCAAAATCATATTATACCAAATTAAACAATATAAAAATAATCAAAACTTCACAATTACCAATTATCCTTATTCTAGAAAGTGGTAGTGACACTCACGGTTTCATGTTGTCCCTGGGCCGAACATCTGCCAACCGAGTCGCTTCACCACATTTTGATGCTCTAACCAAGGATCGAACCATAAGTGTGTATTCAATCCCGTACCAATTTCTCGTGACATGAGTTGCTTAATAATATATATATATATATATATTTGAAACAATGGGTAATTGTAGCGAACTCGTCTCCACCACGGCTCAAACTCCGGACCACTCTATTAACCACTAGGCTAGAGGTCATTTGCATGTATATATATAATATATATATTATATATAATATATATATTAATATATCTATTTATATATATATATATATATATATATTATATATATATAATATAATATATATATATATATATATATATTATATATATTATTATAGTGGAGGCGAGTTCGCTACAATTACCCATTGTTTCAATATAATAATATATATAATATATATATATATATATATATATATATATATATATAAATATATACAGAGAGCTTCTCCTACGGGAACAACTTATGGGACAAATTTACAGGATGGAAAAATACACGTATAGTTCTCTTCTAAATCTCTTTCTCTTTAAAAAAAAATTAAATCTCTCCTTTAAAAAACATACCTATCACTATCTTAAAGATAAGTCTATTTATTATTTAAATAGTGAGATATTTATTTATTAAATTTTAAAAATAGAGATAGGTAAGTTATTTTTATCTATTTTAAAATAAAGATGTATTTTAAAAAAAATCTATCTTTAAAAATAAATATACCTTTAAAAATTATATTTATAAATATTAATTTTATTGTTAATCTTAATTTTAATGTTCATTTTAATATTATTTCTTATGTTAATTTTTCTGTTAATGTTATTGTTGATATTAATTTTAATTTTAAATTAATGTTAATTTTAATGTTAATTTAGTTGATAATTTTAATCTTAATTTTAATTTGAAGATTAATTTTAGTTCTGACATTAAAATTAAAAATTAATATTAAAATTAAAATTAAAATTAACATTAAAATTAAAATTAAATTTAAAATTAATGTTAATAATAACATTAAAATTAATTTTAACATTAACATTAACATTAACATCAACATTAAAAATTTAATAGTAAAATTAAGATAAAGATAAAGATTAAGATTTACATTTACATTTACATTTACATTTAGATTAAGATTAAGATTATGATTAACATTAACTTTAACATTAAAATTAATGTTAAAATTAAAATTAAAATTAATAGCAACATTAAAGGTATATTTGTTTGTAAAGATAGATTATTTTAAAAATATCTCTCTCTACTTTAAAAGAATAAAAGAAATTATTTATCTATCTCTATTTTTAAAATAAATCAATCTTCCTTGTTTAAAATAAATAGATCTCTTTTTGTTTAAAAATAAATAGATAGATAAGTCTTATTTTTTGAAGATAGAGATGTTTGTTTTTAAAAGGAGAGATTTAAATTTTTAAAGAAAAACATATAAGTAAGAAACCGGATATTTTTGGATTTTCTTTTTTTTTTTTCCAATAAAAAAAATGTCTATCCCGTAAAATTTTCCCGTATAAGAAAAGGGCTATATATTTTTTATTTTATATATATATATATATATATATATATATATATATATATATATATATATATATATGCAAATGACCTTCCGATACCGATACTACAAACGTTGATAGCACCACATGGCTTTATATTCTACTATTTTAGATACACAATTATGCATAAACACGAATACAACGTTGATAGCACCACATGGCTTTATATTCTACTATTTTAAATACACAATTATGCATAAACACGAATACAAATGCGGAACAGGGAGGGAGAGATTTTAGGGATTGCAACTGCAGTTGCATTCTTTTTAGGGATTGCAACTGCATTCTTGCATCTTTCTTAGATTGCAAGTGTTTTCCATCGATTGTTTGCAAATAGACTAACATGCACATCAAATTTTCCGTCTTAAGTACTTCCAGTCTCTTGAAATCCAAAGTAGTAGCTCTGGCTTGTTGATTGCTTCACTATTCCTTGAAGGCTCACAAAATAGCATGTGAACTCCATAAATCCCCAAATTACCAATGACAAATGTGTTTCGCCAGCAGCCATCCAGCCAGCCTATGTACATGGAAACAGCTACCAGCAGTATCAAGAAGACTGTTTCTGATTCCTATTGGCATGTAAACTTAACTTTGTGTTGAGAACTGTATCGATATCGAAAAGAAGTATCGGAGTTTCCTTCTCTGCATATAACTTGGGGGTTGTAATCTTTCAAATGATCCTCATTCACAGACAGCCTCTACTGCAAGCTGTTCCGTCGTTCCGGGACATTGATCTCCTCCGAACACCCGAGAGGAGCAACAACAAACTGCAGGATTGCTGTCCAACGCAGTTCTGCAACAGAGACACTATGTGTTAAATTCTCGAAAAGTTTAAATTAGAAGTACATTTGTGAAGAAATGAACATTTATTTATTTTCAAGAACTTACGTTTCTAAGAGCATCATAAGACTCGTGAGCGTGGCAACTTCTTCGGAGAAAGGTGAACTTCTGGCACGACGTCCTCCTCGGTCTTCCCGTTCTCCTCGCCATATATGGCAATACATGTCGGATCGTCCCACTCCTCAACACAACCAACAATTTTCCGGACTGAACTTAAAACGTCCTCCTCAGTTACGTTCTTCTCCTCGCCATGGCAATACATTGTCGGATCGTCCCACTCCTCAAACACAACCAACAATTTCCGGACTGAACTTAAAACGTCAAAAAATGTTTAACACATTGATTTTAGTTTACCCCTGACTGAACTTAAAACGTCAAAAAATGTTAACACAATGATTTTAGTTTACTCCTGAACTTAGAACGTAAAAAAAAAAAAAAAAAAAAAAAAAAAAAAAAAAAAGAAAAAAAAGAAAAAAAAAAAAGTCAAAAAATGATAATTCAGGTAGTGGAACAGACATGAAAAGTATTTAAATACAAATAAAATGAAGAGCAATAACCTCTAGTCAGAAAATCATGTCTCCAAACAGAAGAGAATGTTAGGTGTCAATTCTACTAAGATAATGTATCAAGCATATAACATGGCGTTATGGGCCTGCAGAATTGCCTTCTAGATATCAAACATGCAAGTTGCTTTGGTTATCAAAGCTTACAATAGTGTATCGGTCTGTTGTATTGTTCTGTACTTAAAACTTTCTGCGAATTGGTTTGCAGTTTTTTGACCATATATTGGTCATCCCTAACGGGCACCCCGCATTTTGTTGAACACAATAAAACTTCGGGGCTTGAAGGAGGTTTCTGGCGGGCTTGACGCTGCTACTAAACATGGTGTGTGATACGGGCTTGGATTAGAGAGTGAGTGAGAGATAAGAAATTGGGTGCATGAAAGTGAGAGAAGAGGGAACTGGGTGTTGGAAAAGAAGTGCGGAAACCTTTCCCCAAGGTAACACACTTCTGCAACCGCGACTGCCATATACCGCTCCTCCAGCAAACATCATCACATAGCCCGAAGTCGATCGCATCGTGTCTACATCTCCACCTATCATCGTCGGTATATCCAACCAACTTCGGCTCGTCACAACCAAAAGAAAGTCTTCAATCGGCGTGTCCTAAAGATATCGTAGAATCCACTTAACCGCACTCCAATGTACCCTTCCAGATTTGAAGATATCTGCTAACTGTGCCAACTGCATGAACAATGTCTGGCCTCGTACACACCACAGCATACATAAGGCTTCTTACAGCTGAGGCATATGGAACCCCTCCATAATCTTCTTTTCGTCCTCGGTAGATGGACACTGCTCCTCAGTGAGCTTAAAGTGGGCTGCAAGGGGACACTCACTTTCTTCGATCCGTCCAACTCGAAACGCTAAAGTACCCCGGTAAATGTACTTCTTTTGGGACAAGTGTAGCAGCTTGCTGTCTCTCTCGGCTGATCTCCATCCCAAAAATAGTTTTTGCTGCGCCCAAATCCTTCATAGAGAAGGCTGCGCCCAGTTGGCGCTTCAACTCCGCTATCCTAGTAGCATTCCGACCCACTAATAGCATGTCATCAACATAGAACAATAAAATGATAAAATTATCCTCAATGAAGTACCTCACAAATACACAATGGTCCGACGTCGTCCGTGCATAACCATGCTCTCCCATAAACTCGAACTTCCTGTACCACTGCCTCAGAGCCTGCTTCAGACCATACAAGCTCTTCCTCAACCGGCAGACCAAATGTGACTTGCCCTTCTCACAGAATCCCTCTGGCTGCTCCATGTATAACTCCTCCTCAAGATCACCGTGAGAAATGCCGTCTTCACGTCTATCTGCTCGACCTCCAAGTCGAAACTGGCTGCCAATGCTAGCCCACCAGAGTAGACGACTGCTTGACGACTGGCAAAGATCTCATCATAATCCATGCCTTTCGCTGACTGTAGCCTTTAACTACCAGCCTCGCTTTGTATCGAAGGCGAACAGCATCATCCGTCTGCTTCACTCTAAACACTCATCGATTCTTCAAAGCCTTCTTGTCCTTTGGTAACCGCACCAGCTCGTAAGTAGAATTTGCATGCAAGAAACCATCTCCTCCTGCATAGCCTGCATCCACTCCTGCCTTTGTTCGTCTTTCATGCCTCTGCAAAGCTTTCAGGCTCTCCCCCGTCAGTCAGTAGCACATAATCACTCGGTGAGTATCTCTAGATGGTCGACGCTCTCTGTCGCTCCTTCTCAATGGAGCCACTGGTGCTGGCTGTATACCAACAGCCTCCTCCACTTCAGAAACAGCCTCCCCGCATGCTCATCCTCCTGAGGGACACCCTGACCACCATCAGTAGACTGATGATCAAGATTGAGCAACTCCATGTACTGCTCCCTCATAACTGGATCCTCTGTGATGTCCTCTAAACTGTTCGAAGCGAAATAACTCTAACTCAGACAATTCCTCAGCCTCAGAAGGCGTCTCGAAATCCTGAGTGTTGGTTATGGTCTGATCCTCGACGAATACCACGTCCCTGCTTCTGTAGAGCTTTCTTCCCACTGGCTCGTAGAGTCTATAGCCAAACTCATCCTGACCGTAGCCGACAAAGCACCACCTCGTCTTCGGCTCAAGTTTGGACCTCTCGTCCTTCGGTACATGTACGAAGGCCTTACAACCAAACACTCCCAGGTGATTGTATAACGGCTCTTTGCCATACCATACTTTGTCAGACACATCACCCTGCAAAGGAGCAGTAGGAGATAAATTAATAACATAAGCAGCTGTGAGAAGAGCCTCACCACAATAACTGCCTGGCAAATTTGTTTTGACAGCAAACACCGTACCCTCTCCATAAGTGTCCTGTTCATGCGTCCGCTACACCATTGAGTTGAGGTGTCTTTGGCGGAGTCTTCTGGTGTCGTATCCCTTGCTCTATGCAATAAGCATCAAAGAGACCAATGTATTCGCCGCCATTGTCGGACCGAACACACAACAACTTTTGCTCGTCTCTTTCAACAAATGCTTGAAACTCTTTAAAAGTGGACAGCACCTGATCTTGGTCTTTAAGGCATAGACCCAAACCTTCCTGGAACAGTCATCAATAAAAGTTACAAAGTAAAAGCACCACCAATAGATTTTACCTTCATAGGACCGCAACATCCGAGTGAAACAACTCGAGCAACGCCGGCTTCCTTGAACTTGGATGACTTTGGAAAGATACCCTATTTTGCTTCCCAGCTAAGTAGTGCATGCACTTCTCCAACTTTGTAGACTTGAGCCCTGGAATCACCTTCATGTTCACCAAGTAGCTCACACCTTCTCGCTGATATGGCCAAGCCGCCTGTGCCACAACTTGACAGACGCGTCAGAAACTGTGTTCACCTCCTGTCCTCCTGTGCTCCCCTGTGCTCTCCCCTCCATATAGTAGAGACCGGACTTCTTGCTTTCTCTAACAATCACCATTGAACCTATGGAAGCTTCCAATGACTATTTCGAAGAGACTGAAGAATCCCTCGTCATCCAACCTTCCAACTGACACCAGGTTGAAACGGATATCAGGGACATGACGAACATCTTTCAGAACAAGAACTGCACCCATCTTCGTCCTCAAGTGCACATCTTCAATGGCAACCGCCTTCGACACATCTCCATTGCCCATCTTCAACACTCCAAGCGCTGAAACCTTTCCCAAACTAGAGAGTATCTGCGACAGAACCGAACAATACAACGCACGAACCAAACACCAAAACACAATCCACGCAGACACAGAGAATTTTGACGTGGAAAATCCTGCGAAAAAACCCACAGGACGATTGGAATCCAATCCTTGAAAAGCATTCACTAATGAAACAAAGGAGTACACCCTCTACAAACTTCTCCCGATACAAGAAGGATCCCCACAACACTTGGAAGCAAGAAATATTGATTACAAGGCTACGAAGAACAAAGACGACGAGTGGAGATTACCCGAACACGATCCTCCTTCGAAAACGACCTTAAATCCTCCTTCTTTTCTCCCAAAGTTGCAATGGCACTCTTGCCTCCTTCTTTCTTTTCTCTCCGTTTTGTGTAATTTAGGGTTAGGAAAACCATATGTAAACCTCTAATCCCGCAGCGAAATTTGGACCGTAAGATACGATCCAACGGTGTAAAAAATATCCTAAAATTAACCTCAGTCCGACGACACAGAGTTCAGCCAGAACTCTGTGTGGGCATTCCAGAAAGGTTCTGGACACCAGGGGGCAGAACTCGGCTAGAGTTGGCCTGGGGCAGAACTCAGCCAGAGTTTGGCCCCCTTGGTTCCAGGATGTCCTATGATGGCTCCCGAGCTTCTCCTTCGTCTCCGAATGGCCTCGTCACCTCTCCGAGCTTCTCTGGCATACAGATGGCGCTCATTGCACTCTGAAATATTCTCCACATACGTTGGAAACCCGACCCACTTCAACACTGGACTGGTCACTACTTAGACTATGGAATGCTATGGCCTTGGTATGGATTTGAGTTGCTATAAAATCCAGAAAAACTGAAGTGGGCTGGAGCCCACCTCAGCACATGTGCAAGCTGTATGATCGGATCCCAAAAACTGAAAGACTACAATTTTTTAACATTCTTATATATTATTAATAATGTATTTGTACAGGGCCCTTGGAATCTCAGAAACGCCGCCGGAGTCTTATAATCACTTACAATCTTTGCGAGGGCTCACCGCAGTTGGTTTGACACTTCTTTTCGTTGCATCTTTCGCGATAATCGCATGCGCCACAGGAACCATACGCTTTATAGGCAGGCCAGTATCTGCCGATGCTCTCTCTGTTCACCCACGCTTGCCCTTTCCCCATGCTACCCATATCGCAAAAGGCGAGGAGGGTGTGGGTCAGGCGAGGAGGACGTCGCTTTCTTGTATCTTGTATATTGTGATTCTTACGCTCATCTATTATATTGTTATACAGAAAACTTGTACATTGGTATACAGAAAAGTATATCTGTATGGGAGAGAAATGAGTGGGGCGGCCTCTCTGATGACGTCCCATGTGAGATATTAAAAGAAAATGAATGGGGACGGATGGGACATAAATTTAACTTCAGATACAGTTTTTATATGGGGAAATTTATGAAATGTCCAAAAATTGCAAAAGTTTTATGTAAAACCCACAGCAAAATAATATTTCATCGCGTGCCCAGAATTATCTATTAATATATAAAGCGGATTCCGGATGACCTTTTTGCCCTTCCTTCTTATTTTTTTCCAAAAAAAACCCGAACCCTACTATTCAAAAACAAAAAGCAAAAAAAACGTTTCGTACTCTCTCTTCTTCGATAAGCCGATCAGTTTCTCCTCCAAAGTCTAGGGTTTCTCTAAAAATCTTTAAACGTTCCTCCAAAATCTAGGATTTTTCCTCCAAAAATTTTCAAACATTCCTCTCAATCGAGATATTCGCACAATGTCGTCACCAGCGAAAACATTATCAAATCAAGAAGCAGATAATCAAAAAGGGAGTGATGGAGAATCACCATCATCAAATCCAAAAGAGAATGACGGAGGATCAAAGAAACGAATAAGTAAAAAAAATTGCATATAGGGAGAAGAAGCCTGCTACCCAAAAAGAAGATATAACTTTAACTTATTTTCATGATTCGTTGATCATTCTCCGTGTTAAATTTTACTAAGAATGGTTTTGATCATTCTCCCTTATAAATTTACAGGGAGAATGACATTCTCCGTGTCAATTGACATGGAGAATGTCATTCTCCGTGTCGATTTAACACGGAGAATGACATTCTCCTTGTAAATTTACAGGGAGAATAACATTCTCTGTGTAATTTAAAACGGAGAATGACATTCTCCTTTATAATTTATCGGCGGGGGGGGGGGGGGGGGGGGGGGGATGTCATTCTCCGTGTGGAATTAAAACGGAGAATGTCATTCTCCGTGTTGATTGACACAGAGAATGACATTCTCCCTGTAAATTTACAGGGAGAATGACATTCTCCGTTTTAAATTACACAGAGAATGTCATTCTCCGTTTTATTTAACACGGAGAATGACATTCTCCTTGTAAATTTACAGGGAGAATGACATTCTCCGTTTTAAATTGCACAGAGAATGTCATTCTCCGTATCGATTTAACACGAAGAATGACATTCTTCTTGTAAATTACAGGAAGAATGACATTCTCCATGTAAATTTACAGGGAGAATGCGTTCTCCGTGTAATTTAAAACGGAGAATGACATTCTTCCTGTAAATTTACAAGGAGAATGTCATTCTCCGTGTGGAATTAAAACGGGAGAATGTCATTCTCCGTGTCGATTGACACGGAGAATGACATTCTTCCTGTAAATTTACAGGGAGAATGACATTTTACGTTTTAAATTACACAGAGAATGTCATTCTCCGTTTTATTAACACGGAGAATGACATTCTCCTTGTAAATTTATAGGGAGAATGACATTTTCCGTTTTAAAATACACAGAGAATGACATTCTCCGTGTCGATTTACACGGAGAATGACATTCTCCGTGTCGATTTAAACGGAGAATGACATTCTCTGTGTAAATTTACAAGGAGAATGTCATTCTCCGTGTCGAATTAAAACGGAGAATGTCATTCTTCTTGTAAATTGACACGGAGAATGACATTCTCCTTGTAAATTTACAGGAAGAATGTCATTCTCCGTGTCGATTTAACACGGATAATGACATTCTCCGTGTCGATTTAAACGGAGAATGACATTCTCCGTGTCGATTTACATGGAGAATGACATTCTCCGTGTAAATTTACACAAAGAATGACATTCTCCTTGTAAATTTGCAGGGAGAATGATATTCTCCGTTTCGATTTAAATGAAGAATGACATTCTTTGTGTAAATTTACAGGGAGAATGTCATTCTCCGTGTCGAATTAAAACGGAGAATGTCATTCTCCCTGTAAATCGACACGAAGAATGACATTCTCCGTGTAATTTAAAACGGAGAATGACATTCTCCTTCATAACTTACACAGAGAATATCATTTTCTGTTTAAAAGTAAACGGAGAATGACCATTTTCTTCTTATATCAATGGATAACAGTTATCATAAACCTAATTTATTGTTTATATTTTTTTTTCTTGTTTTGTAGAAAAAAACCACTATCAGGAATAAGGATTCTAGAGTTTTCCGTGCTACTTTCAAAACAACTCTAGAACTTATAGAGGTTGTCACTGTAAATGGCGACTGTTTACCCATGCCAGTCATTGAATTTTTAAAGAATACCGGTTTCTGGAATTTAATTGAGGTATTCTACAAAAGCAGAGTTGAGACAAAGGAATTGGCGAAGGCAATAGAAGGCCTTGAGAACTTGATAGGAACCTACATGGAAGACAAAAAAGGTGTGGGTTACTTTCAGTTGAGCAACACTGTCCAAATAATGCCAAGCGTCGATGATGTGGCAACCATCTTCGGTCTACCGCTTAGGGAAGAGAGCGAGACTGATTTTAACTGCAGAAAATTGATAATAAAGACACAGAAATAGCCACCATCACCAGGATCTTATAGCCTGTGTTAACGCATTTTACAAGGTTGCTGACTAATTCTAAGGGCACACAAGCAAAAGTTACTAACCAGGAAGTGAAAATAAGTTCTTCCAAGTATTACAGCAGCTTCGTAGTGGAGATAAGACTGCTAATCCAGATGAGTTGGTGTAGTGCCCCGTCCCTACATCGTGCCCCGTACTCTGTCCACGGGATGCGCGAGAAAGGAACACTGTCGCTATCGATTCGGTCGGGACCGATAGGTCAGGATCGACCGAGTCGATCGAACGGGAACGGTTGAATTAAGATCCATTCCTCGTTATGGAATGTCTTCTTCGGAACCAAGTCCCATATTCAGTGGGTTGCGCCTCGAGGATTGGCTCTGCGGCTGAGTCGGGAGAGACCTCCCGTTGCTCTGGTTTTCATGCCGCACTTGATTTGGCTTTGGCTTTGGTTTTCGTGAATGCGTTTTCGTGAATATTTTCGATGGGTTTTCGTGATGCATTTTCGAGCTTCGCATTCATATCGAATATCCTTGAATTATACAGTGTTCTAATCAGTTGCTTATGCGATTGCAGGTGATCGCGTAGGCGACGTCAGCGCAGCCAACCGGTCGCTCGCTTGAAACAAGGCTAAGGCGAGTGGCTGACCTCCTTCGTCTCGTCCCTCTACTTCAAAACTCAATATGTGAAGTAAATGAATGCTTGTCATAATAGTGTAGAATCAAAGAAATCGTGGCACGATTCTTCACGAAACACTTGTTATCAAACTGTCGGTTTTGAAAATGGAAAACGTGTTTCTTACGCAAATCCACTTAGCCTATGCAAAACAATGAATGAATCGATTAATGTTTATCGCAACGATACGGTCAAGTAAGCAAATCAACTAAGTTCAAAAGAAAACAGTCATTGGACAACTTGTCGACAAGGTGTAGTTTCCTCGAACGGTTACCTAGGCCAAGGGACCGATTCGGCCCGGGAGGAACGAGTGTATAGCAAGCGTCAGCCCTTCATCGGCGCGAGTTATACGGGAACTTTCGCACAGGGCTCGCTACCCGCCGCGAAAGGGTCGCCGTCTAACTCAGTTATAGTCCGAGATGGCTTAAAATTGCCAGTGGCCTTCACACCCCTTCTTCACTGCTTAACAAGTGCACGGGACACGGGATGAATGTGATAGTTGCTTAATGTTACACAATTTCATATGTTTGCCTCAAAACATGTTAACATGCAAATCGAGCAGGATGGTTAGAAAGATCATTGAAATAGCTAGCTAACATGTTTACGAAACTTCTTGAATCAAATACAGAGCTTGGATTTTAATTAGCCATTCGTCAGTACACGTGTTCTGTGCTGATCCTCGCTCCTTGCAGGTCCCGCGAACCAGGAAGGATGCGCCAACTAGCTCGGCGACGTTCGTGACTTTTGAAGCTTCGGCCGTGCGTCGAAAACTCTCTCTCTGCGACTCCACTCTTGAAGGCTCTCGACAGTCCAAGGAAGATGACTCAGCGTCCCTCCCATCCAGGTCACTGGAGTACTTGTGTATATTGAGGGATGTGTGCAATGTATGGAACGACTATCTCATCGACACTCTTTTGTAATCGAGTCATGTTGTAGCCCACGTGGCAATGAGTCTTGTACCGGAGTCTGTAAATGATGTTCATTATCAATAAAGAATCAAGTTCCTTTACTTATTGTGTGATTCAATTTGTTTGCGTACTCTCTTAGATCTCGTGTCTCGGATTGTCTTATGACTATGCCTTGTGCGAAAGCAAATTAGGTTCGCACGGTATCACGCCCAGGGGACGACTATCGATTCGACGAAATCGGGGCGTGATAGTTGGTCAAGTTGTTGATCTTCCACTTGTGCCAAACTGTATTCTTCACTAAATCTGGCGGTTCAAGTTTGCCGTACAAATTCTTCACCTTGGTGGACAGCATAGAAGTTATCAACAGTATATGCTGGCCAAGGTTAATATTGGAATATGTCATGGATAGTATAAAGAGGAGTACAAGTAAATGTGTGGGAGGGGATTACTCCGATGTTTACTGCAAAATGAAAGGTTGTACAATATACTTCCTATATTGGTTTGCAGAACATACTACCCTTGTAGAAAGGAAGTTTGAACCAATTCTAAATTACCCAAGATTTTTCACATGGGATGGGTACAGAATCTCAACCTTCCTCAGGACCGAATACCCCCAGGAAATGAATTCTCCGTACATATTGAAAAACTTGGTCATATCTGTTGGCCAAGAAGGTGGACACCTGGAAGGTGAGCAACCTCTACAAGAAGAAGTTCCACAAGAGGGAAGGGGAGAGACAGGGGAAGAAGGGATACCTGGGGCTGAGGTTGCTGCCGAACAAGTCAAAATCAGCGACACGATTGGTGGCTTGGCACTGGAATTGGAGGAATTAAGAAGACAGAATTATGATATTCAGGCGCAGAACGAGAAGCTCCTCGAAAAGATTAAAGAGCTAGAGGCACAACTCCGTGCAGTCAAAGCTGATATGGAGAGCTTGGCACATGAATTAGAGGAAATCAAAAGACAGAATTCTGATCTGCTTGCACTGAACTGTAGACTCACGAAAAAGCTTCAAAAGCTAAACGCACAAGAAGCCCATCAACGTGCAATCAGAAGCACAATGGAGGATTCAGTGAAGCAATTGGAGGATTTGAGATCACAGAACCTTGAACTTTTAGATGATAATTCAATGCTCAGCGACAGAGTTAAAGAGCTAAATGCACAAGGTAAAATTTTCTCTTTTTTAAATTTGTGATTTGTAATTCTACATGTTTTATTGCAGTAAAATGCCATTCTCCGTTTCAATATAGCACGGAGAATGCCCATTCTCCGTGTCATTTAATACGTGAATGATATTCTCCGTATTAAATTAACACGGAGAATGGTCTTTTCCATTGTTAAACTGAGAATTCTTTAGTTTGTTTTTTTAATTGACATCGTACCTTTCATTCTTGTTTGTTTTATAACAGTGCAAATAACAGAGCAGCTTAGAAAAGCAAATAACAGGCTTGTTGAGGTGAAAAAAGAACTTCAAGAGAAGGTTGAATTGTTGAATAAAGAAGCGATTGAAAAGGATGCGGCACAAGGTAAAATCTTCTCTTTTTAAAATTTGTGATTTGTAATTCTCCATATTTTATTGCAGTTAAATGGCCATTCTCTGTTTTATGTTGCAGGAGATTGTTCATTCTCCGTTTTAAATCTACACGGAGAATGTCATTCTCCGTTTTAAGTAACACGGAGAATGACATTCTCCGTTTTAACTTACACGAAGAATGTCATTCTCCTTGTTACATGTAGGAGAATGAACAATTCTTCGTGTATAATTACACGAAAAATGTTCATTCTCCGTGTTAGATTAAACGGAGAATGTTAAATCCTATTGTCACATGGGCATGATCATTCTCCGTATTAATTACACGTGAGATTCTACATTCTCTGTGTCATTAGTACAGGAAGAATGACATTCTCCGTTCTAACTAAAACGGAGAATGTCATTCTCCGTGTACTAATGACACGGAGATTGTCTTTTCCATTGTTAAAACTGAGAATGTTCTTTACTTTTTCTATTTTTTTCATTGACATCGTACCTTTCATTGATGTTTGTTTTATATCTGTGCAAATAACAGAGCAGCTGAGACGAGCAAATAAAAGGCTCGCTGATGAGAAAAACAAGCTTCAAGGGGAAGTTGAATTGTTGAGTAAAGAAACCATTGAAAAGGATAAAGAAATCAATAATCAAAAAGCCATAATTGATGCATTGCAGCTTACAGGGCCTCAACAAATTCCTCAACAACAACCTGACAAACCTGATGAACCAGAAGTATCCAAAAGAGGATTAGGAAGGGGGAAAGAGGAAGCCAAAACCATCAGATGTAATAACTAATGATGATTTTACTCCCTTGGAGAAGAATACAACAAAAAGGCAGAAGATTAAGGACGATCTGAAGCCAAAACCTCAACCCAAACCCAGAGCAAAAAAAATAATAAGAAGGATGATTCAGCATCCAAAGAAGAAGCCAGAATTGCAGAACTGGTAAAAAATGGCAAAATACTCAGGGAATGCGAGGACCTCAGACTTTGGAATGAGGCAGATAAAGAGCTGCAGAAGCTTTACAAGGACCTCGTATTCAAAAACAAGATAAATCCAGGGTATGTATTCTTCTATATTCCTTTCGTCTTTTTTCATAATTATTTTTGTCCATTTCTATTGATTTAATCTAACTGAACTAAATTTATGTGCAGTAATCTTGTATATTGTTCTGCTGCAAGTCAGAATGAAGTTGGAATTATCCTGACAGCAATAGACATGCAAGACATATTCAACTATCAAGACATGGAGGCTGGTATACTAAACATAATAATAAGCAAGATGAAACAAGAACAAGAAAAATCAAGAAGTGAACCACAATCAAGTTCACAAGAGGTGCAACATAAGTGGTCTGCATTTATGTTGCCCCACACATTGGTAAGAATCAAAACTGAAACATCCCTCCTATTCATGTGTACACCGATGAAACTAACTAATGATATTCTGTCTTTGTTTTTGGAAAACAGTCCATAGTTCGCCAATCTCATGGAGAAGTTGTAAAAGAGGGTGCCATTCAAAATTTTAAAACAGATGTCGAAGACCTAACCATGGGTTTACAGGGCGACATAGAGTGGCTATTCATGCATGTCTTTAATGAAGAAATAAAACACTATACGCTCCTGACATTCAACTTCAGCTCGTACAAGTGGGCACACTACAACTCCTTGGTGCAAAACACGTACGAATCGGACAAGGCAGATGCAGAATATATGATGGAGGTCTTAGAGCCTATCATAAGGAGAAAAATTGAGATGATGAGGCAAAAATGCAAGGCGACGATGGAGTATGAAAGCACAAATACGGAGTTTCGTTCAAACTGCCCACAACAAAAAGTACCCAACTGCCTCTTGTACACAACATATTTTATGAAGTGCTTGATGATTCATCCCTTCACAATACCAGCAAGAGGAAATGACGATGACATAATTCACAATAGGATTACAAAAGTTAGGTTGCAATGGCTTAAGAGGTTGCTTAAAAGTCCAAATACAGATGATGAACACATTATGAAAATGACAATGTACTAAGAAAGAACTTTATATTACATTGTTCTGTATATATGAAAATACAGTTATATTCTTCTGTGTCTGTGTCGTTTTGTTACATCTGCTCTGTCTTATATTACATTGTTCTGTATATATGAAAATGTAGTTATATTCTTCTGTGTCTGCGTCTTTTTGTTACATCTGCTGTCTTGTATTACATTGTTCTATATATATATATATATATATATATATATATATATATATATATATATATATATATATATATATATATATATCATTTTTGAATGACCATTCTGTGCCATTCTCCGTGTAATTTAAAACGGAGAATGCCATTCTCCGTGTTAATGAACACAGAGAGTGTTCTTTCTCTGTTGTACTTATAGGAGAATGAATATTCTCCGTGCTAAATAACACGGAGAATGGTCATTATAGTTTTAAAACGCATGAGGATGGACATTCTTCGTGTTAAATAACACGGAGAATGACATTCTCCGTGTTAAAAACGCATAAGGATGGACATTCTCCGTTTAAAAATACGGAGAATGGCATTCTCCGTCTTACTTAAAACGGAGAATGGATTCTCCGTGTTAAGTATGACGGAGAATGCCATTCTCCGTGTTTTTAAACGGAGAATGGTCATTTTAGTTTTAAAACACTGAGAATGGTCATTCTTCGTGTTATTTACCACGGAGAATGTCATTCTCCGTATCATTTAATACGGATAATGGTCATTCAATGCATGATAGACCATTGTCCGTTTTAAATTACACTTGTAACAACTATTAAATGTCACCTTCTTTATTGGGGGGTGGGAAGTTGAGTAGTTTGCGGAATGAACCTATTAAATGAGATTCATTATGCTGACTATTAGGTTCATCTACATTTATTGGACAATGTCCTATATAAAGGGCTTTCTTGAGGAGCAAACTCCATCATCTTCATAGCATTTCCATTACTGGAAATTGCTGTAAAACCCAATTTTTGGGCCCTTCATAAATTTCTCCTTCCCATTATGCACGACCCTGACTTAGTTTTGAGAGGAGAATGGCCTGGCATCAGTTGGCTATTGGCTGTGGATCTCTTCGTTCAAAGTAGTTATGTCCTTGTAGAAGAACACGTAGTAGTGAATCTCGAGATGCATTGGAAGACCTTGTTCGAACCTGAACAACATCTTGGCAGTCCTCGTGCTTTGTCAAAAAGTTGGGGTGTCATGCTATGCCCTTCTCAGAAACGTTCTAGCATTCCCTTGGCAGAGCCACCCGTTATGCCGGAAGAGCCACAAGTTGTGCTTTGTCCTGCTCATTCCGGCATTCGGGGTTGCGAATACAGGAAAGGAGGAATACGCTTCGATGCTATCTTCTGTGAAGATAAACCCGCTTGTATGCTTCTTTAGGCCTTTCTGAATTTGTAATAAATGCTTTCTTTAAGAACAATATGAGTCTTTGTAATAGATCCTTTGTAGAAGAACAGTATGAGTCTTTCTGAATCTGTAATAGATCCTTTGAACACATATTAAAGTCTTTCTGAATCTGTAATAGATCCCTTGAACACATATTAATAAAAGAACTTCTTTCTATAATTTCTGTTTCAATTTCATTTTTCTCTGTCTGTATACTTTGTAACATCTGCGGTACATTCTATAATAAAATCACGGATAATATGACATTCAAAGTACAAATGAGAATGTTCATTCTCCGTGTTAAATTAAAGTACACATTAGAATATGATATTTTCTGTTTTAATTAAAATGATAATGCCATTCTCAGTTTAATTCAACACGAAGAATGACATTCTCCGTGTTGAATTAAACGGAGAATGACATTTACAGTATTATAACGCATGAGAATGTTCATTCTCCATGTAAGTTAAAACGGAGAATGGATTTCCCAGTATTAAAACGAATGAGAATTCCATTCTCTGTGTTATATTTGTGATTTGTAATTCTACATGTTTTATTCCAATAAAATGCCATTCTCCGTTTCAAATTACACGGAGAATGAACATTTACATTCGTTTTAACACTTAGAATGCCATTCTCCGTCCTAGATTAACACGTAGAATGAGATTTAACACGTAGAATGTCATTCTGTGTGTCACCTGTGTCACCTAACACAGATAATGTCATTCTCCGTGTTATGTGACACGGAGTATGTCATTCTCCGTGTCACATAACACGGAGAATGACATTCTTTGTGTCACCTAACACACAGAATGTCATTCTCCGTGTCACCTAACACGGAGAATAACATTCTCCGTGTCACATAACACGGAGAATGACATTCTTTATGTCACCTAAAACACAGAATGTCATTCTCCGTGTTATGTGACACGGAGAATGACATTCTTTGTGTCACCTAACACACAGAATGTCATTCTCCATTTTATAATATACAGAGAATGTCATTGTGTTAAATATAAAGGAGAATGCACATTCTCTGTGTCGATTTACACTGGTCATTCTTCGTGATAAACTTCACATGATAAGGATTAAATACTCGGTTCATTCCCAACGATGAACCTATTTATGGGGCGCTCTTTTTCAAAACGTCTTTTTTACTTTCTCTCTCGTTAAGTGATACTCGCCCATTTATTGGGAAGATGAAGAGTTGGCGGGGACCAATATCCGTTGTATATATATGAACATGAAGTTCCACCTTCGTCTTTATTCATTCTCATGGCATCTAACATGAAGAAGGGGGCGAACAACAGTGACAACGGCAAAGCTTCTGATGAGAAGTTACACTCTGCGCCTGCGGAGTTTTTGCTGGAAGCTGACCCGTCCCTGAGGGCGGAGAACTTCCTCGACTGTTTTGGCCTGACCCCAACAGTCTTCGCTCATTCCGGAGGTGGGCCGTCGTCTTCTTCCGAAGAGCGTGGCGCCTTAGAACGCAAGAAAGAATTCCTTCGTTTAATGCATCGTTCGGAAATCCATAACATGGAGGGACTGAGCGCTGCCTTGCATCAGACTGAGGACGGGAAGAAGAAGTGATGTGATGCGAAAGAGTCTTTTTACATAATGGCCTATAGCGCCTATGTCTGTAGTGTCTGTCCTCTTTTCAATTATGAAATAAAAAATTGGATTTTATTAAATCCTGGCCATTTGAGTTTTGTTATGTAACTGTCTTAACATTTGGCGCTTTTCATGTTTTCATGCTTCATTCTCCCCGAAATATATGTCTATGGTCGTACATAATGTTTTAAATCTACACGTAGAATGGCATTCTCCTTTTAAATCCACACGGAGAATGTCATTATTTGTTTTAAATGTCATTCTCCGTTTTAAATCGACACGGAGAATGTCATTCTCCGTGTGAATTAATACGGAGAATGGAATTATCTGTGTCACCTAACACACAGAATGTCATTCTCCGTGTTAAATTGAAACGGAGAATGTCATTCTCCGTGTCAAATAACACGGAGAATGACATTATCTGTGTCACCTAACACACATAATGACATTCTCCGTGTCACCTAACACGGAGAATGTCATTCTAAGTGTTAAAATGAATGGAAATTACACGGAGAATGACATTGTCCTTGTTAGAACAAATGAGAATGCTATTCTCCGCTTAATTTGAAACGGAGAATGGCATTCTCCGTCTAAGAATGACGGAGAATGGTCATTATGCATTCAAAAACTGTGAAACATTACATATAACAGACTTCAAAATAGCACCATTGATATCAAAATTGTAAGAAATGTATGGAAAAAAAAACAGTTATATAAAAGGAAGAATATATGTATTAACGAGGGGGCACTGCCTCCTCGACTACCGTAGAAGCACGTGGGGGGGGGGAGAGGGCAAGTGTTGCGACTGTGATTACCTAATTCAAGACAATTATGACACCTAACCTCCTCTTCTCTTTTCCCTTGTTTTCATAATTGCTCTTATAACGGTCCACCTTTGGTCGGCCGGGACCCCGTTTCGGAACATGGGGTAGGACCAAATCAGTTGAATTATTTTCAAACTGTTTTTCAGAATCTGGAACTGGACGAATAGCACATGAATATAGCTTCTGGTAGAAATCGGATGTCCAATACTGCTCCACAAAATCGTAGACGGATTTGCCTGAACCAAATCTGATGCATTGGATTGCATGGCTGCATGGAAATCCATATACCTTCCATCTACGACAACTACAATGCCAATCAAGAAGATTCACCAAGTGGGAGAAAGTATCTGCGCTCGAAATCACCAGACCGATATACCTTATAAGACATGCCATCATCTGTAAGCTGCTTCAGCATATTCTCGACATATGGAGTCAATATGTTATTGAAATCACTTGCATCCTTGTGGCGATCCGAGATCATCTTCATCATCTTCACTCGGATGACATTTACAAGTGCTGAAATAGACATTTTTTTCTTAGCCTTTATCCATGAATTGAATGACTCTGCACAACTAGAAGCAACCTCGCCGTATCTACATCCCGGGAAGAATGCATTTGACCAATTTTCAGGCTTTTGTTTATCCATCCATTTCACAACATGACCACAATTCAGATCATAAATCTTCTTAATTGCTTGTTTATACCCACCTTTATACAGGAAAAAAAGACTAATTAATAAAGATGGAAATCAAGGAACAAGCACATGAAAAACAGGGACCATTCTCCGTTTAATTTAACATGGAGAATGTCATTCTCCGTGTATTTTTAAACGGAGAATAACACGGAGAATAGTCATTCCCATTGTTAGAACGCATGAGGATTGTATTCTCCGTTCTAAACTAACGGAGAATGACATTCTCCGTTCTAAATGACACGGAGAATGACATTCTGTGTATAATTTAAAACAGATAATGTCGTTCTCCATTTTAAATCGACACGGAGAATGACATTCTCCCTGTTATTTACACGGAGAATGTTCATTCTACTTGTTAAAATAAAGAAAAATGCACATAAAAGCTGCATATATCTGTCTCATTTACACACCTGGAGTTAGAGCATATACTGCTTGCCTCCAAGCTTCAAGTACATGCGAATACACTCTTTCATTTCCTTTCTCCTTCAGTGGTATGTTATTCTTCATGTGATAATAGCAATAGCTATGGTAAGCAGTAGGGAACACTTTGGGAACTTCAGAAACTAAACCGGTGCCTTGATCTGAAAAAAAAAAATGATACGCCTACTACATCCAACAACATTCTTGAGATTTTTAAGGAACCATTCCCAATTGTCACCATCTTCGCCCGAGACTATACCGTATGCAATAGGGTAGAACTGTTGGTTACCATTCTTCGCTGTAGCAGACATCAAACACCCTCTAAACCTCCCTGTAAGGAAAGTCGCATCCAAATATAGCATCGGGCGACAATATTGAAAGCCTTCGACACAAGCCCCATATGAAAGAAAAAGCCGCTGAAACCTCATTGACGTATCATCTTTCTGAAAGTCGATAACGGAATCAATATTTGTTTCCTTTACCTTTTCGACATACCAACACAAGTCGCTGTAAGCTCTAACATCATCTCCATACATTTCTTGGTGCACCAACCTAATGCCATGGTATGCCTGCCCGTAGGTAAGAGATAAACCGTAGTCAACCTTGAATTCATCAACAACTGATTTTGCCGACTTTTTAGGATCCATCCGAACAATGTCACTAACCAAACTTTTCACGAACTTTGCTGGAACAACTATATTACCTTTATCCATATAGCCAGCTCCACAATTGTGTTCTCCCACATACCTCTTCACCTCAAAAATTTGATTATCTTTCGAAATGGATATAGCATGGAAGCTCCACAAACAAGCATGGGTCTTGTAATTCTTGCAGCAAACGGTGTACCTCCCTGGCTCAGATTTTAGAATATGGAATGGATGACGAGATTCAAAACATACCTTCCTAACAGCGTGCCTAACTTCTTCAACACCATTTAGGAAAATCTGACCAACGCCTGTAATTGATCCAGGCCACATATCCGATTTCCTCTTCTTTACCGTCTCAATTGAGCCCTCATAAAATTCTACTACTCGTTTATCCTTTACAGTAGGAGAACATCTACTACTCAAGGAACTAGAAGAGGAAGACGAAGGTCCCATAGGAATGCTTTGACAAGTAAAAGATGTCGATGAAGAACATGGATGGTATACTTGCTCCACAAATAGATCAAAGCTCACGTCATGGGTACCATTGAAACCCCCAACCAAGGACCGAAGCCAAAAATCACTGTCAACATACAGTTCAGTCCCATCAGAATGCAAAAACTTGAAACGAAAGGAAAGTGGATCCAAAGAAGTCCATCGATCACACACTTGATACTTTAAAAATTCTACGGTACTTTCATGTGTGACACGGCAGGAAACTATGTCTCTCTTGAAACAAAGATTAACTAAACAGCTTGAATCCATTCCCCCCTGATAACATAAAAACAGAAGAGATCACAAAATAGGACAACACATATTTCTGACATTCTCCGTCTAAAACTGACGGAGAATGATCATTCTGAATGGAAAATGGTCATTCTCCGGCC
This sequence comes from Iris pallida, assembly GCA_029216955.1. NCBI lineage: Eukaryota > Viridiplantae > Streptophyta > Magnoliopsida > Asparagales > Iridaceae > Iris > Iris pallida. The sequence goes on along the minus strand of JANAVB010028196.1, from coordinate 1,966,359 downwards.
AATTCTAACGGAGAATGGTCATTCTCTATAATCGTTACTCAGTTAATAATCTTCATAACAAATTCAAATTCAGCAAAAAAATTGCGACTGGACGAAGATGATGTATGAATTTCTACATATCTAAACTCACCTTGTTTATCTATAAAAAGAAAAGAAGATGATCTTCTCTCCACAATTGACCTAATTGCCGAAAAACTTCAAATCACTCGACGTAGAAGATGATGATGATGATGATGATGATGATGAGCGAAGTTCGACTGAAGAAAATCACAGTGAACAACGAACGATATTTGCGATCTCTGCTGAAGATGAGAACAATAGAATTCAGATCTCTCGTGAAGAAGAAGAATAAAATCGCAATCCAAATCCGAGTTTGTGAAATCATAATCATAAATATATGACCAAATTTGCGCGAAGGGATATTTTTGGAACTATACAAATGACAATAGAGCATCTAAATGGAATCTTATAATATTTAACGTGAAAATATATAATTCTGGGCATTTCATAAAACCCACCCTGCGGGTGGGTTTTTCATAAAGCCCAACCCCGAAATTGGGTTTCACAGCAATTTACAGTAGTTTTTATATTCTCACGAATACATACATTATCAGAACAGCAGCAATAGTCCTACAGGTAAGGTTGTAGTAGTCAATGGGAATTCCTTTGGTGACGAACAAACAACAATTCTATTTCTTCTTAAAAAGGAAGTGCGCAACCATCCATTCTTCGCCATTGTTGTAAGCAAAGAGCTCGGCCAACGAAATAAAGAAAGTCCGCCGATAAGCAGTACACTTTGTAGCTGAATCCTTTCCGTAGGTGGATTCCATAATCGGTCTAATGGCAGCCACATTTTGATCCATCCTTTTGAGCCACTCTTCACTGCATGATACAATTAACAGTTTATTAGCCGCCATGTCCAAGTTTCTTTACTACAATCAAAACAAAATATAAAAAGAAACAGATGCATGCATGAGTTTGTTTAAGATGTTTTTTTTTTGGAGATGTCCGACAATACGTACGGGACTTTGTGCACGCTGCATTGCATGTCTATTGGACCCACTGTCCCCAACTTCCACCATTTTTTTATAAATGGAATGAATAATACATTACTCCCACCATTTTTATAAATGGAAGTAATAATACGTTCCGTTGCTCGATCCACTAATCTTCCGCCACCCATCTAGGATCTTATGCCTCTCCCCGGTAACCACAAGGGTCTTATGTCATTGATTAAGATGGATGTTAAGTGTAATGTATATCTTTAGTCATTAGTTTAGCTAATCATTATCCTTTGTATTTTGTCTTTACACTTGCTTGTGCTTAAGTATATATAGACAATGAGCCTAAATGAAATGTAGACTTTATTCTAAACTACATCAGGCTCAACCAGAGTCCAGAAGTAACTCGATGCTAATAGGGGAGAGTTTGCTTTAATTTGGTAGATATTATGATTTGATGTTACGAAAAACGATCTATTAGTTCTCAAGTCCAATGGTCTTCAGGTCCTACTTTCAGCTATAAATCCTGCCTCGTAGGTTACTATATTTTACCTTTATGAAATTGTCGTTATCCGTCACATATCCCATACCCATGTCTTTTTTTCCGTATCCGTGTCCATATTCGTGAAACATAGCAGCCAAATGACAGTGCAAAAACCAAGTGGATAATATACTTTCAGGGTTTTTAACTTCTAATACTACATGGAACTTTCATCGTATCTAAAATAAATCATAGGCCCAGTTTTCAACACAAGAACTTCAAAATCTCCATGTAATTAACAGAGTTTGTAAACTTTATCGAGCTATGATCTCACTAACATAGTATAATTGCAAACCTTCAGGAAAACATTTCACTAATATGCTGATGTGAAGCATACCATGTCCGTGCATAATGCATCCCGTTCACAAGCCAATGGTTGACTACTGCTACATCCTCCTGCAGAAATGAATCAAGTATTGGAGGTATATAAAGAAACATCCAATCAAAGACTAGTAACAAAGGGCTGGTGCAAGAAAGTAAAACTTCTAATAGTCAACAAAAGACTAGGGTTGAATATTTTGTCAAGTATCATTTCAATATGTTCCTCAAAAAGTTGGGAAACACTTTGTTGCTGTTGTTGTTGATGATGATAATGTTGATCATTTCAACATTTTGCAGAAAAAGTATATAATATGTGTGAGTTTGTGTGTGTGTGTAGGTTGAATATAACCAACTTCTGAGCAACAAATACACACACACAAAAACAATGCTTTCCCCAGTAGCACCTTGATGCAATCAAAATAAATGCTATAGCTTTGTTCAACAAGCAAAATGACTGCAAATGAGAAAATTGCAACTAAAGATGAGTACAAATATGCTGCTTCTAGTTGCCAATACCTCAAAACTTGCCACAGAATCAAAAGTTGAGAAAAGAGATACTAGCGTGTAGAGATTGCCCGTTCACCTGGAAATAGAGAAGAAGGTTTGCAGAAGGCATCGTTCCTCCACTGAAGAAGTTTCTTGTAAACCAACTTTCAACACTTGGGTCCTGAACAAGAAATCACCAGAAGTCATAATGTATTCATAAGCGTAGCATGGTGTTATAGGGTTCTAGTTTCAATACAACAGGCTTGAAGTGAAATAAAGAAGCAAAAATGGGGGAAATGAGGGTAGCATTTCTTTGAGTCATCGAAGAATTTCCAATAACAGATTCCCTACTAAGAATTATTTTTAATTGCATAATATACCAGTTATAGCATCTGCAATGAGCAATTACATTCTAAATATGATCAAAGATGTCACATTGAAGTATGAAAAAATGGCGTCAATCATTAACCATTAATTGGTGCGTTTGATTACAAGACGAAAATTATGTGGAAAATAAATTAATTCCACGGAATTATTTTACTAGGAAAAAAATTCACGAATTAATTTGGGTGTTTGATTGTAGTTATTATTTTCCATGGAAATTAATATTTTCCTATGGGTTGGGTCAGGTTTATTTTAATCCACCATTTTGATGGAAAATGTGGAAAATGATGGATTTTTGGAAAATAATTCCATGCTATCAAACACTAAAATTGGTGGAAATTTTTTGATGGAAATATTTTCCATGGAAAAAAAAATGCTCAATCAAACACAGCAAATATATAGTTCAAATTTTGTACCAACAAAAGAATGCCAGTCAATACCTCAAAATGGTAAGCAAATACTTTGTGGCAGAAGTGATGAACAAATAAAAGACCATCCTGCTTCATCCAAGTGGATATCTTTTTTAGGAGCTCCTTGTAGTTCTTCATGTGCTGCACAAGGGGAAAATCAAAGACACATCATAATATGTTAACGTCAAGCGATATTATACAAGCTAACCAAGCAGACACCTCAAACATCTCTACTGATATAATTCGGTCATAAGTTGCCTCCATTTCAAACTTGCTGATATCAGCGACAATGATCTTTACGTTCGACAGCTGAAAGTCACTGAAACAGAAAATCTATTAGCTCCACTAAAAAAATTCAGAATGCAAAATTTCAAAAGGCATGTAGCCACTGTTAGTAAAAGATAATGCACGGTTGACACACTGAATTTCGAACTTGAATCTTGACACCATTTACTCTAGGCTTAGAAACCAAAGCTCCTCCCAGGAAACTAGATATGCTTCTAACCGGAAATATTAATACAAGTGCCGGACACTCTGTACTGTCCAAAAAAAATTGGATAAGTCCTGACGGGATGAGGACTCTCCCACAAGAAACCTAGGTTTTCCAAGGGAGAGGAGACCTATTCTCTCTCGGACGAAATGCCAAATCCTTTTCCTATTAGACATCAAAACCCTCAACACTCTCACATCTCTACTAGCATCTGTTCTTCGCCTCTGCTCGCTACAAACTTTCAAATATGCCGCACCGCCTCTTGCTCCACTCCTGTCAATCTTGTGTCCGGTCCCAAAGGATAGAAAACTCTCTTTGAAACGTCTACAACCTACCTGCCCCATCCCTTCATTTCCCAGCTTTTAAAGAAGCGGAAAGAGAGAAGATCAACGGTTCCACCCCTCAGAACTGGTAAGTCCCAAGCTTGTCGGGATTCCAAAGCAGTCTCCTCTCCGTCTTCTGTCATCTTCTCTACCACTATCAGGTAATCCTGTAAACCCTATTTTCTATTATGGTAAATATTGGTCATTACCCTCCGACGAGTACTGCTTTGCTAATGTCGTTAGTTGTAGAGAAAGCCCCTAGTATTTCTACGGTTCCTTTACCCCCAAACTTTTGGTTATCAATCCTTTTTAACACAAGGAGACGTTGAATGACATGTTCTTTAATGTGGATCTCTTAGTCATTTGATAATTACGGAAAGTTTGGTTTTTTATGCTAGAAGTGTGGTTTTCAGGCCCCTTTATTTTAAATTACAATGGCGTTGCTAAAATAAAATTGCTTTGCTGCCAATAGTTCTAAAGATTCAAGAATGTTACCACTGAAAGCCATCTCCTCACATGGCTTTATTGTCGATCCCCAAAACCACTGTCTGCTTCGAGATGTGTATTAGGTGTCGCTACCACATTTTGATTGCAGTTCCAGGAAAATCCAAAAACTTTCCCGTTCTAACATAATGAGTATGCAACTTCTTGCTTGCTCTTTAATAGTCATATATGCACAAGGGAGAAAATTGTAGAAGAGGCTTGTTAATCCAATGATTCAATTGAGTTTCTTTTATTATTATGGTTAATCGATTAAGTTTAATATTATGAAATCATGATCATGCAATAACTATAGTATTTATACTTAAACTTGACATGGTCCTAATATGTATTAATGGTATCATACTTACCACTATGTGTATTGCTTTATTCGTCTAACATGTATTTGCAGAAAAGCAATAAACAAGATCAATCATAGACATATGCAATAAAGAAATCATAATGGACCAAAGACACTACTTGCCTACACCATTTCTCTGAACCGTCTACGACATCTCCGGGGCAACGGACACGGGGGTTCCGTTACCCGGTTAGTGGACGGGGGTCGAGGGGGCATCCCCCTCACCCGTAGGGGTTCGGTGTCACGTCCCGATTCCACAGAGTCGTTCGTTCTCGTTTTTATCTCTGGGAACCAATTGTCCTCGCTTGGACATGATGTCGTACAAGTCTAAATTGTACTTGTACAAGACTTAGACAGTGTACAAATGGTAATCTTCATAATAGAAATGCATCGCAACGGTACAAGCAGACAAATTGAAAAATGACACCTCTCTCTTGTTGAACATAACATTTTATTGATTCATAGAAGCGAAAATAAACAGATAACTTAAGGTCACAATAAGATATGTAGAAAGACGTTCTCTTTATTGATAATTGAAACGAAATATAAGGCTTGTAGCGGAATACAACGCTTACAACATAACTTAAATTATTCTTGATAACCAACTGAAACACCTGCTATCTAGGCTTACATTTGAACTTATCACATTGACATACAACTGGATATGCCGACTTGGCTCACAACTCACTGATACAACAGATATACAATATTTTAAACATTATGCCCTTTATAAACATAAGACATCATCTTTTATAAGAAGAGCTTTTACATGTCCAACAAATCTTCGATACCTCGAGACTGAACTTCCCAAGCACGAGCACCTGAAAACGATGTCCACAACGTGGATCAGTACATTGTTGTGTAATGGCGAGCAGAACCAGCCCACTTGCCTAAACCAACACTTCTAATCATGTGGGCAAACATTTATTAAGAGTGATCTTTTTATTTGGTCCTAGCGTCAGTTTACAGTTCAGGTGCAGTATTATAGTGAAGCATTAAGCAAGTTATAGCAGTATTCATGGAAAGGCAACATTGTAGCATTATTGTATTTAACATGTTAAACAGTTAAGTTGAATTACCATGAAAGATAACCATATCACTTTTTCAGTGATTCTTACCGCACGACCGACTTCCCCACACTTGCATAAGAATACAAGATATATAATGTACTTACCACCTGCATAAGACAATCCTTAGCATGCATCATGACTACATGGTCACTGGTATTACTTCACCATTTAGGACTCTTTGCCATATAGGACTCCATAGGATATGCGATGCACCTTTCAGAGTAGGTAGCTAGCCTCAATGAATGTTCCGATACCTCGTGCCCTTAAAGCACACTTACATTTTCTTTCGGGTCGGATCTGTCCCAGTGCCCCAGGCATACCATCCGAGGAAACTCATCTCAAACCTTGTGCACAAGTTGTCCATGACCATGCGAATGTGTGTCCGACCCGATCGTGAACATAATTGCATGGTAAAATATTAGAAGTAAACAGGCCAACATTCTCATCGTTGTGCCATTCAAGCCGTATTGAACGACTCCATTCTTATCATTTCTATCATTCCACTTGGTGATCTTATCGATCCCAAGCATTATATTTCACATTGCTCGATTCATCTTAACATTTCAACGTTTCTCATCTCATTCCTTTTTCATAGGGACAAGCAGTATTTCGTATCAGGTGATAACAATTCATTTCTCACGTGTCATTCACATTAGCAGTACAATGATCATGTGTGATTCATTTGAACAATATTCATAAATAGTTCATTAATAAAGAGTCACATTTATTTTAGCAGCAATTAACATGGCAACATTATTAAGCATGAGCAGCATTATCAATTCAATCTTAGGCAACATTCCCTTTTAGTAGTTCAATGTTCATTCCAGTAGTATTCAACATGGGTATCGTTATCAATTCATTCACATGCATCTTTATCTTGTAACTAGGGGCGGCCCTGGCCCAGGGCAGGCCGGGCGACGGCCCAGGGCCCCCGACGAAAGGGGGGCACCAACATGAAACTGTTTATAATAGAACTAGTATGTATTATGTGTCCTTTGTTTAACAAAAGGAATTGTGGTGTAGTGGATACAATGCTAGACTTATATTAGGAGGTCCTTGATTCGAATCTTTACTACAACAAATTTTTGTTTTAGTTATATATTTTTTTACCTTATGTTGGGGCCCATTTTGAAAATTTCGCCTCGGGCCCCCAATTGCTCAGGGCCGGCCCTGCTTGTAACAACTAGAGTACGAAGCATGTTCAAGTATTTCATTTGGTTCAGCAACAATTAGCATGATCAATAATAACTTGGCAGCAACTAAGAATTGAGCACATTTAAGGGACAGAACATAGCAACATGATTTATTCGTTTTATTATTAAGCATGATGGAGTATAGGAGAAAGGACAGTTCCATTCACTTGCACAAAAGGGTCTTCATGTTCCGATCACATATATGCTCAACGAGTCCTCCAGAGATGATTTGACACGAAGCACGATATTCTCCACTTGACATAGCCACAACATCGAGCCATGTTCCATAGCTCATCTCATCTGGCCAACTTAGAGAGACTGCATCATTCTCAATCCTTTTGATTTCCAACACAAGTACGGTCCATTATTCTGAGCGAATTCCACAAGCCAACCAAATGCCTCCGCGCGGAACGGAACATTACATTCGGGACGAAGCATCCTAAAGGTATACAGATTTTCAGATATGCATAGCTTTGGATAACTGTCATCAATAGAAAAATTATCATTCATATAAAAGAAGTAGCCAAGCTTTCAGGACATCACGCTTACTATAATATTTCTTTATTCTTGAGTCTCTAGGATTATTTTTAACTCAATAGAGAGGCAAAATGGAAGTTAAACCAAATATCCAGCTATATAACCAAGTTCGGAAACTGTGGTATCATACCGGTATTATCGACAGTATACCGCTTGCGGCATACCGATCGTATACCGACTATTTAGCAAATTTAAAAAAGCAAGTCCAAGTGACCACAAACGATATATTGACAGTATACAGCAGTATACCGATAAGACTAATTTTGGCGTATTAATTGCACACTGTGCAGAGTGGTATACCGCCTGCAGAGCAACTTTTGGACTGTTTTTTACCTTTCTATATAAACCAAAGTTGCTCTCTTTCATTCCTACTTCTTGGAGCATTAACTTTTTATCCAATATACTCCAAACCTCTCCACACATACAAGAGCTTTCATTTGTCAATCATATTGAGATAGAGTTGTATTGAGTTGTAAAGTTCATCTTCAAATTGTTGTGAGAAGATCAAAATCTTTTTTGTAAGAGGTTGAAGTCCGCAAATCTTCGTATCAAAGCTTGTGTTGAAGTCGACGAGCCTTCGGATCAAAGCTCATTTGTAAGAAAGTCGGCAAAACTTCAAATCAAAGCTCGTATGTAACTATTTGTGATAATAGTGAATTAAAGCCGAAGAGAGTTTCTGGACTAAAGTGTCTCACAGGGAATACCATGATACATTGGGTGCCGGTATATTTACCTCATTTCTAGCACTAAGTTTCACTTGCATGTTAGCATTCATAATTGTTCTTAATTATTAGTTAAACCTTATCACCCCCCCCCCCCCCCCCCCAGGGTGCTTTCAAGGCTGAGTAGTAGTCATATTTGGTTGCAGAAACATGAGATTGGTGGTCACATATGGAGTCAATAGTTAGCTTTCTTTACTGTATGTAACTTCTGGCTTGCCTTTTGTTAGACAAGTCCAATTTAGTTTCTTCTTTATGTCCTTGTAGCACTTTATTTGCGCCCAATGCGGCAGGGATCCCTCGTGGGATGTTGTTTGATTAATACTCTCCTTAATGAAACACAGGAGGAAAGACCTTTCTCCCACTGTTTTTGTGAGCAGTCCTAATAGAACTTCCATGTTGGCTGGTGTAGAAATGAATAATGGGATGATTTTATTGATGGGCTACTACTTGCTACTTATAGAAGTTCCAACTCCTCTTCATACTACATATTCCAATGTGGGACTAAAGTCCCTTATTGGTTCTCAACACTCCCCCTCAAGATGGGCGATAGATAATAATCATCCCCATCTTGTTACATAGATTTGACAGACTCAATGAACTAAGACCTTTAGTTAGACAGTCTACAACTTGTTCTTCTGAGCGAACATGGTCAATCTTCAGTATCCCTTGTTCCAGCTTCTCCTTGATGAAGAATCGATCGATCTCGATGTGCTTCGTTCTGTCGTGCTGAACTGGATTGTTGGCTATACTTATTGCAGCTTGACTATCGCTCAGAAGATGTAACGGTACTCCCTTATCCAGCTTCAACTCTGTCAGCAGTGCTTTCACGGTTTCACCCACAGTAACTTTAACACTCCCAGAGCCATTGCTCTGAATTCTGCTTCAGCTTACGACCGTGCTACCACTGACTGTTTCTTGCTTCTCCATGAGACCAGGTTTCCGTCTACAAAGACACAGTATCCCGTGGTAGACCTTCTGTCGTCTATACAACTCGCGCAGTCTGCATCGCAGTATCCCTCAACTTCTATGCGTCCATCCTTCTTGAACCAAAGCCCTTTTCTGTAAGCCCCCTGATTTTTGGATTTTTTTTTTATTATTTTATATGGATATTTTAAAGTTAATGATGACTATGTTAGTAGTTTACCGTAGCTTTGATTTTTGAAGCACAACAAATATTGTTTTCTCAAATCCAGTTCCATATTTGAATTCTAGACTCGTCCACCTTGAGTTTGATATATCATGTCCCATCCAATTTTGTTTTTTCAACATTCCTTTGACTTCGCGCAATTTCGGGCCAACTTAGGCCAATTTGAGCCATTTACGTAATTTTTAAGCCAACTTCCAATTTGATTGTTGGACTTGACATATATCAAAACCGTATGACCCAATATATGATTTTGATCCATTTTGAATCTACAATGCACATGCCTAGGGTGTACCATCCAATCGAGTTCTCATGTGCTACTTATTTGCAAATGGCACATAAGACTCATTAAATTAATTTTCGGGTCCAATTTGACTAGTAATGCTACTCGGACCCTAAGCTAGTCAACCCTACTAGTTAGAGCCTAACTAGGAGTACCAAAACCAAGTATACATATATTTAAGAGAGTTTTAAGGATTAAATTGCAGCCATATGCAATATTCCCTTATATATTTGGCTTGGTCAAACATCTAACCAAAATAGGAAACCTACTACTAATAGTATGATTTGGAGAACCAAATCCTATCCAAATCAGATCAAACCAAAGCCCATGCACTATATATATATATATATATATATATATATATATATATATATATATATATATATATATATATATATATAAAATATATATATATATATATATATACCTATCAAACCCTAACCATCCCCCTCTCTCATAACCACCCACTACTCCACAAATTCCTCCAAACATAGCGGCCACCACTCCAAACCCGAAACCCTAGCCGACCCCTTTTTCTTCACAAAATATAATTTCTCCTCGATTTCTGCGCCAACCACCACCACTTGGACGTCCCTCTCAACATTCCCTTCCACCCTAGCAACTGTAGGAACAACCTTGCGTCCGTTAGAGAGGTACACGACGCGCTACTTTGGTCGAAACTCCATCGAATCGAAGTCTGAAACGTCACAGCAGGTTAGTCGACTTGTAGATGATGTTTCATCCACTTTTTCTCCTCAAACCAAATCTGAGAGTTACCTTTATATGTCTACTCCAACCTCTGATCGCCGGATCTCCTAGTTCAAAGCGGTTTGCCCGTGGCGTTGATTCTACGACAGGGTATCCAGAATTGACGAATTATGTTACGGGCCACTTTTCGCCTATCTAAGGTCAGTTTTTAACCTTTTAATATTTTTATTCAAAATCTAGACGTCGATACCTTTCCGACGCATATCTGAAAGTTAGGTTTCGCATCCGTTTGCTATTTTTAAAATTTTATGACATTTGTCGTATCACCGAACTCCGAAAAATTCTGTTTTCCTTGTGTCCAAAAGTATCAAAACTCCATGAATCCATATTACACTTCATGTTGTGCAAGGTTTAACATTATAAATACTATTTTAACTAATTTCTGGGATTTTTACAGAATTTATTAATTATATTTAATCATTGTTTCGGGGCTAAATTAATGGATCGATTTGAGGAAGTCATATGTGGCAATGACATAAGACCACTTGTGAAAGGATTTTACTATTAAAAATAGTATTATAGCAATATATGAGTATTTATAGATAAATTCCAGAATTTAAATATATTATTTACGAGAGGTTTTGTTACCTATATGTACTTATATAATAGATGCAGTGTCGTAACAACGTTATGGCAACTAGGAGGCGTAGATACTCATATAATTTATATATGGTGTGTTGATATAAAATATTAAATATAGTGTATTATTATAGGTGAGCTTGGGAGGATCGACAAGGACACCGGAGTTGGACATGCTTACCCGCAGACAGCAGTTACAGGCAAGCGTGCCTTGCCTTCGTTACAGATTATTCTTTTCTGTTTTATTTGTTATTTTTTATTAGCATCGCATGACGTAGGACGTTGATACTTAGTGTCCGTTTATAGACGGGTGCCGATGTCATGATAGTGACATCGAGTATTGACATTAGGCATTACGTGCATACTGATGTGTCCATTGACACAATTGACCACAGGACACCGACACATTCATGATGCGAGGTTTACATGACTATTCGTGGTATTGATCTCGTGTTAGCATTCTAGATTTCTTTATCAGTATTGCTTTTATTTTCGAGATGACTGTACAGACTTGACATTGCTAGATTCTAGACATGGGGATTGGGAAGAACTTGACTACAATATCAGACCTATTGTCGTGTGTTCCGTTGTTTAGTGACCTTTTTCTATGTAGCAGAGTAAGGGATTATCACTGTCGAGAATTGATTGTCCTTGGTGCCACGACACAGGTACTGAGGACAATACCCTGCTGAGGTGCTAGTGAACCTTAGTGGAAGGGGTCTGGTATTTTAGAATAGTATCTCACTTGCATAGCACATAGACGGATACAGTAGATTGCCTTAGTTCATATTTTTATTTATGTACCTTGGCATGTATATTATGCACCTTGCTAGTCCTCTAAAAACCTGGCTATTTCTCAGGCTTAGACAAAGCTGAAGACTACCCGGAGGTTTACGGTTCGGGAGCTGAGACCGGAAGCGTACCGACACAGGAGGACGAGATAGTGCCAGAGGATTTTTCGTGATCATGTTATAATCATATTTAGTCTTTCTACATTATTTCCTTTTCTTTTCATTAGACTTGTAGTTGATTTGTACTTTCTTTCTATTTCTGTGGTTTTGGGATGTTTCACCCGACACAGACTTCATTACTTTTATTGCTGGATATTTGAGACACATCATTATTTATTCTTGATCTCTTTGTGGACTCTGTGGATGTGATTAGATGTATATACCTGTGGACTGTGTTGTATTTCTGGGTGTTATCATGATTTACAGCTTAAGTATTTCGCTAATGGGCTTGTAGCGCAGTTTGGCCCATTGGTGAAGTGCTGCTGGCATGTATTCGTATACCTGGTCCTACGTATTTTGGGACTGGGGCGTTACATTCCCGGCGTCCCTTTCAGATATCTCAAGATCTGAAACACTGCTTCCATATGACCCGTTCTTGGATCATGCATGTAGCGACTCACTACACTCACCGCAAATGAGATATCAGGACGAGTGTGCCCCAGATAAATCAATCTCCCTACAAGTCTTTAATACCTTTCACGATCAACTGGCTCTCCTGCTTCTGCTCCCAACTTGCATTTCTGGTCAATTGGAGTGACTGCTGCTTTGCATCCTAGCATCCATGTCTCCTTTAGCAAATCTAGTGCGTATTTTCTTTGTGAGAGAACAATTCCTTGTTCGCCGTCACACACCTCGATACCCAGAAAATATCTCATCGTTCCTAAATCCTTCACCTCAAGCTCCTTCGTGAGTTTTGATTTTAGCTTAGTGATCTCGACCTCATCATCACCTGTGATTACTATATCATCCATATATACAGCAAGTATAGTAATGTGGCCTCTTGCATGCTGAAGAAAGACTGTATGATCTGTATTTGTTTGATGGTATCCCATGCCAGTAACAACCTTTCTGAATCTGTAGAACCAGGCTCGAGGAGATTGCTTGAGCCCGTATAGCGACTTCTTTAGTTTACACACTTTTCCACGCGACGTCCCTCCGTCTGATTCTGTCGCATAGCATCCTGACGGGAGCTCCATGTACACTTCTTCTTTCAGGTCCCCGTGGAGAAAGACATTCTTCACATCTAATTGGTATAGCTTCCACCCATAGTTTGCTGCAATGGGGACCAGAGTTCTTACCGTGCTCATTTTCGCTACTAGCGCAAACGTCTCATCATAGTCGATGCCATATGATTGTGTGTATCCTTTTGCAACCAACCTCGCCTTGTACCGCTCTACTTTTCCTTCTGGCGTCTCCTTTACTGTGTACACCCATTTGTATCCCACAGTTTTCTTCCCTTTGGGTAATGGAACCAGTTCCCATGTCTTATTTTTCTCTAGTGTCCCAAGTTCTTCCATCATTGCAGCTTTCTACCTTAGATCTTTCTTTGCTTCCTGCCGACACTTAGGCAAAGAAGTAGAGTCTAACGATACAATGAAGGCTCGATAATTCGAAGAAATGTTAGAATAAGACAAGAAATTGGAAATGTCATGTTCATAATCATCATAACGACAAGGAGCCTTACCCGCATTGATGCGAGATGATCTCCTTAAGGGAGCAATAGGTGGTGGAGAGATCATATCATCCAAGTCAGAGAAATCCGCATCAAAATCAGAGTGATTCAGTGCGGGGGGCAACATCTTCAAGAGTTGGGGCATGAGTAGACGAGGGACTTGGTACAGTAGGCAATGGGCACGACACAGTACTGGACTTCTGTTGTCTCATTCTGTAGACTTGGAGCTCATTTTCCCTTGTCTCCCCCTGCGTAACATATGTATCTTCTTCTTCATTCTCCGTATCAGAGTCACTGCTATCTTTCCCTTTCGTCCAATTTTCCACGACCGGGCACGGGACCAATCCGACTACCACGTTTGGACTTATTATCTCCCCCTCACGTCTAACACCCTGTGTTCGGTGTGTCACCAAACGCTAAACCTGCATCCGAACCATAGTATGGTTCCAGTTCTCTGAATGCAACGTCCATGCTTACAAACATCTTCCGCTCAACTGGGCTCCAACATACGTATCCCTTCTGAGTCGCTGTGTACCCGACAAATACACACTTAAACGCTCTAGGATCCAGTTTGCCAACTCTTGGCCTATTATCTTGGACAAAACACACACATCCAAATACTTTTGGAGGAACAGTGTATGTAGTTGCACCAATAAGCATCTCCAACGGTGTCTTCCAGTCCAATACCTGAGAAGGCATTCGGTTGATGAGATAAGAGGCCGTCAATACAGCCTGCCCCCATAAGTGTTTTGGGACATTCATAGCAAGCATCATTGTCCGTGCAACCTCCAGCAGGTGTCTGTTCTTTCGTTCGGTCACACCATTTTGTGCCGGTGTATAAGCACATGAGGTTTGATGTAGTATTCCATGAGTGGATAAATACTCAGCAAACCGCTTATTTGAGTACTCTGTCCCATTGTCAGACCGGAAACACTTAATTTTAGCCCTATATTGTGTTATCATCCGGCGATGAAAATCCTGAAAAGCTTCAAAGACGTCGCTTTTATTCTTCATAAGGTAGACCCATGTCACGCAGGTATAACAGTCAATAAAAGTGATGAACCATCGAAATTCGTTAATACTTGTTGTAGGACAAGGACTCCATACGTCAGAATGTATCATATAAAAAACAGCGGAACTTTTATTTCCAGAACTCACATAGGAGCTTCTGGTATGTTTGTCCAACTCACATGCATTACAAACTAACTTATCTTTATTAGCCCTCTGATATAAGGACGGATACATTCGACTAATAACTTTAAAGGAAGAATGTCCGACACGCTGGTGGTGGAGTAACAATTCGTCTTCTACACTGCGACGTGAAGCGTCCAGTTGTGCGCTTGCAACCAGAGATGCCAGTGCTGTGTCCAGTCCGATCCTGTCTAAGTATCATAGCTCCTTATGTCATGTGCCAGTCCCTAGTAGTCGTCCTGTCCCCTTCTCCTGAAAAATTACCGTAGGAATGTCAAAAGAAACAGTACAGTTAAGATAAAGGATAATGGCACTAATAGAGATAAGATTGACAGGAAAAGACGGAGCATGTAAGACATTGGTGAGAGTGAGGGAAGGGGTGCATGCAACAGTGCCTTTAACCATTACAGGTCTGGAGGTACCATCAGCAGTCTGAATGCTCTCTGGCGTCAGTAGGTGAGTATAGTCCTGGAATTCACCGCGGGACCCCGTGACATGGCGAGATGTCCCAGAGTCCATAATCCAACCTAGCTGATGGTCAGATACTGTCACGCCCCGAGTCGATAAACCGTTCGTCCCCGGTGTTATTTTGCCGAATTGATCGTCCTCGCTAAGGCGTGATGCCGTACGAGTCTGGAATTGCACTCGTACAAGGCAAGAACGTTACGTTGATTTTCATATTAATACGCCAAGTTGAAACTTCATAAATCACATCAAATTGAGACGCAGTATAGGAAGATAGAAATATGCTTTTCATTCATAGCTTGCAACGAAGTGTAAGTCGTAATTACATTGGAAGCCGTTGTGGCTACAATGATTGAAAACAAAAGAAAACATACTCGACAAGCTGCCTGAACTAACACTTGTCGTTCCATACATTCGTCCCTTTATGCATAAGCCTTCGATTGAATTGGCTTCAAAATACTTCAGTATAGGAAGAGCTTCAAAACGCCTCTCCGCACTTCAGCTTCAGTTTAGAGTGCCCGCCGCACCTGGGGAATTGGGGGAGGGGATTAGCACACTTGCTAAGTGGACAAGACGAACCCATTCGTCTAAACCGACTCTGATTGTTAAGGTAGGCATGCTTTAGAGTTGTCTTTCTATTTAGAACTAAATGAATTCAGTTCATATCGATAGCCATCTTTGAGTAATAAAGCATACAGTAAAACATAGCGATTTATCATATTTCTTACCACGGCCGTGCTCATCCCTGCATAAAAACAGAGATAATATTTACTACATGCATAAGACAATAGGTGAGCATGCTACTATCTTATATGTGCGGTCATTGGTGTTACACACCACGTGGGACTATCGCAACGACATTTCGGCCCGTTCAGTCTAGGTTGCAAGCCGGACTGACGGTCCCGCAATGTATCAGTGCCGAAGCACGATTATTCATTCCTCCTAGGTCGATTCGATTCCGATGCCCCGGATATCGATTCGAGGAAAATCAAACTTGTACACAAGCTATCCATGACCATGCCAATGCGTGAACAGTTTAATATATGCAAACAGTTTTGTATAGCGCGGACAGTATTGAACGGCATCATCATTTCTCCCAAACTCATGCAACGATTCATTTTCCCCAAAGCCGTACTCCCGATTTAGTGTCCCGTGGGCACCAAATTGTCCGAGGCATCATAACCCACGATCGACGTTTCATATTATTTTGCAGCACGTGAAATAGTCTATCTTTTTACTAGAACCTTAAACTTTCTCGTTTATGTGAGAAACTTATATTTTTCAGAGTAGATTACTCTAAATCGATACGTTTTTCCTGAGTTCTTGACCTTAGTGGATTGGCATGCATTTAACTTGGCACCGTTGATTTGAATGAATTCGAGACAAAGGAAATTTCGTTTGTGGGACATAGTAGAAAAGAAGGGGCCGAATCACCCACCAAGTACTTAATCGTGTCGACCGTCGAAACGCTTTGCAACGTTCAAGATTTAGTTACGCAAGCTCCTGCAATGGCACCAACACTTTGTTAGAATTCCTTCTTTTTCCCTCGCTTCGAAATTTGTAAATTGCATTCAAAAAACGACGCGAAAGCACTTCATCAAAACCCAGCGGCAAAAGCTCCAAGAAAACCATACAGGTCCCGTCGAAGGGACTCTTATATAGAGCTCACTCGCCGAGACGCAGCCCGCTGCATCTAGGACTTATTCCAACAAAAGTCGTTCCATTAGTTGGATCGGTTCTCGTAACATCCGTCCAAATCGATTTGATCGATGCCGCAAGGTGTTATTGTTTACCAAGCTCAGCGATCGAGTCAGATGGCCATCTAAGTTTCCGACCGATCTGACTCGGCGCAAGCATATTATAAAGTCCGTCGCCTATCGAAAACGGGGTACTACAGATACAAGAGCATGCGCAGGTATACCTGTGCTGGTTTGGGCAAAACAAGTGATGTGATTCCCCGAGGTAGATGATGCCGCATGAGGGTCGAGACTGTCGTCCGATCCCTGCTTCGAGCCGCGTAACCTCGTGAGGAACTCACTCTCAAGAGGGGTTATTTCAACTAGCTGCTTTTCTTCCCCTTCTTCCGCCAGATTCGCTTTGTGTCCTTCAAAATAATTTTTCCTTCGACCAGCATATCCTCCTCTACCACCACGACGTACTATACGGCCCCGTCCGCGATCACTCGACTGACTTCGCAGGGGTTTTGGACAAAATCTGATGTAATGTCCGGAGTCACCACAGTTGTGACAAACACCGCCCGCAGAGGGAGGCGGATTGAAGGCGGCAAGGGCAGACTTTTCAACAGCGGCTTGCTCCCCCTGGAAGTAATCCTTGTTGGGCATCAACTTCAACCGAGCTGCTTCCTGTGCCATGGCGGCTATAGCCCCTTCTAAGTTTGGAAGCTGGGGTTGGGCTAGGAGTACATTCCTTCTAAGTAGCCTTCTCTGTTCAACCGAGCTTCTTCCTGTGCCATGGTGGCTATAGCCCCTTCTGAGTTTGGAAGCTGGGGTTGGGCTAGGAGTACATTCCTTCTCTGCTCAAACACCGGGTTGAGCCCCTTCAAAAACTTCATCATTCGCTGCCGCGAAATATACTCCAGGAACGCCTGAAAATACTTCGCAAATGCAGGTTCAACCCGTGCATCTTCCATCCCAAGAGGATCATAGTGATCCAGATCAGACAAGTACTTCTTCAACAGGGCTGCATACTCAGAGATGGTACGTTCGTCTTGGGTCATCCTATCGAGTTCATCCTGCAGTTGGAAGACCCGCATAGGGTTGCCCGAACCAGAGTATATATCCTTCAAATTCCGCCATATATCAGTAGCAGCCTCCATCGCCTCAACATTGCCCGACACCTGGTCGGTCAATGAGACTGTCAACCACCCCGCCACTACGTTGTTGACAATCTCCCAAATAGCAAACTCCTTTGAGGAGGGATGTAGTGCCCCGTCCCGCTCAGTCAATCGGAGGAATAGGAACGTCGACGGCGTTCAGACTTAGCCTTGCAACGGTCGGAGACATCGCTCGGTCGAGGCGACCGCTCGCTCAGGTAGGGTAATTTCGGTGAACTCGCCTCATCTTTGCCTTCACATAATAAATCACATGTTTTCAACTTGCACAAGTAGACATGATAATAAAAGAGACGAATCCACATAGCTAAAGGGAATAATCCTGACGGGTCGAATTGAGTTAGAATATGGAAATGTCCAAAACGATCGTCTTAGAGTTGGTGCACGGCGTGCTTTGAAAATGACACTTGGTCCTTCGTCCCGTGATTTGGGAGAAGGAAGAGTTGGTCTTCGCCACAAGCTAAGAGTTAGCCAAATTCATAGGCGTCGCCCGTATAAATGCTTCATAAAGCATGCACGGTCTCTTCGCCCAAGGCGTGGCATAGCCTCTGCTCGCCGACGGGTTAAGTTGTATTGCACGGCTTGTGGCATAAGTCTAGGCACTTCAAATAACTTAGTTGTTCAAGTCGAACGCGTGTACGGCACGTTCCTACGACGCAAGGCTTGACGCAACCTTTGCTCGTCAAGTTGTTGCAAAGTAAGTTAGGCAAGTTACGTTAAGCTATCAGGAGTAGTAGCAGGCACGACCCTATGAGTTCTACGGCCGGGTATAATCACATAATCTCACGATCGTAAGGCCCGTCATATAGAGTATGACTTGGGCGGTAGTGTCACATAGTGTTTCAAGTTGGTCTAAGACACGATGGCACGGACTTAGTGTTTTAAGGCACGGGCCACGGTTGATCCATTGAGTTTAGAAAGTATTTCAAATAGTTGTTCTTAAGTCGAGTGAAATGATAGGGCAAGAAGAAAGAATGCTCACGACTGGGTCGTTGAGGCAAGAAAGAAGAATGCTCGCGACTGGGTCGTCGAGGCAAGAAAGAAGAATGCTCACGACTGGGTCGCCGAGGCAAGGTCTTAGATGTGAGAAGTGTTGAACTTAGCCCTAAAAGAGATGGTAACACTAGAAGTAGCTTTGACTGTGTGAGACGTCAGTTCGAGTCGAGTCGAGTCTTGCATGGTCATTGGACAACTTGTACAAGGTAAATAAAATAAACTGTTTCTCGAACGGCGACCCAGGCGGCCCATAGGAACCGTTGCGATAGAGACATTTCGTAGCTGTGTGCTGGATGACCGCACGGGTTAGGCGGGGACTTGCAGCGGAGCTAGCTACTCGTGCTGGCAAGGGACGTCCGTCTAATCGAAACTACAAAAAGGAGTCCATTATAGCGCTGGGCGCTAGTGACTAGTTCACATAGATGAGTCGGCATAGGCGGCGATCCGTATGTATGCCTTTGGATTGAGTCGAGTATTGAGTGTAGTATATCAAGGAAGTCGAGTTGAATGTGTGAGTATAGTTGGAACACAAAATGTTGGGCCTAAGATTTGGTTGCAACGTAAGCGACGTGCTTCGGCACGAGATGTGGCGTCGAGTCTTATGTTGTCGGCATATAAGTGCATAGTTTGGATGTGAGTTGTCTTGAGTCTAAGTCAGGAAAGGCCGCAAGGCAAAGTCGGTCGAGTGACACTTAACCCACAAGTCTTGATTGGGTCAGTTGATGATTTAGTAGCAAAGGGCCGCGAGGCGGCAATATGATTGAGTCTCATTTGAGTTGCGAGGCACGGCCTCAACAAGGACTTATAGCACGGTCACACGGGAATAGAGTCTTATCGCGTAGTTGCGTCTCTGATTTTAAGCCGTAAGGCATGCACGACTTGATAGGTTAACGTTGTGAGTTGATGTTGCGTTGCAAGCACGAAATGGTCTAGAGACACAAAATAGGCCAAGGCGTCGGTCCTAAAACTGATCATAAGGCAAGAGTAGAAAGACAATCATAAAGGGGACTATGTTGCACAAAAGTAAATCTAATGTGTTGGTTTTGTATGGGTGGGCGAGGAGCTCATTCCACCAGTACAGTTGAGTACTTCTAGGTCCTAAAAAATCAAGTTACATCAATTAACAAAGTAAACAATTCAAGATATTCATCATTTTGATGAGTTGCACAGACAACAGATTGCGCAGACATCACTTTGCGCAGGTTGGTTTGCGCATGTTTCCAACTGCGCAGGCTGACGTGGCAGAAGTCATCATTGACTGAATCAAATCAGATCTTCCTGACAGCTGACAACACGAATAACGAGGAGGCTGTTCGTTTTTGACGCCGCACAGTGCTCGAGGGCGGCTGACAAGTGGCAGCGCAATCCGTGGTTGCGCAAACCATTCATGCACAATCCGTGGTTGCGCAAACCATTTCTGCGCAGTTCACTTTGCGCATTCTACCAACATAACTGACTAATTATATGTGGCATTCATGCCATCAAATGCTCATTACGTGGCAACTGTCTATGCACGATCGTGCGCATTTCAATCAACTAATGCCATGTGTCTCAGATAGTTGGCCCACGATCCAATAACTGTCTGCGCAATCCAGTGCTGCGCAAACCAGTTGCTGCGCAAATCAGCTTGCGCGGTCCAAAATAACTTAAAGTTAGTTATTTTTAGAACTCTATAAATAGAGTTTCAAGTCTTCATTTTAAAGGGGATCAAGATCAGAGATCAGAAATCAGAGAGTTCAGGAGTTCTTGCCAAAGTGCTGCTGCATTCTTCCGAGACTTTTGTCTTCAACTTCAGAGGCTTTTGCCTTCAATTTCCAGAGTTGTTTTCAACTTCAAAGGCTTCGTCTTCAAAGTTCACATCGTCCAAGGGATAAAGCAATCGTCATCAAGATTGGATTCCTATAGTTGTAATTTTCCCAGAATTCTTGTAATCTTTATTACAGTTTGTATCAATAAAGTTTTATACTTTTGTTTTTGCAAACAAAATGACGACTCTGCTGGGGACAACTTTCTCCTCCGACGAGGAAGTAGCAACTCAATGTGATGTAGCGTCTATCGGGAAGACGCAGAAGACGCTGATTGTTAAGGTCAACCAGACAGCCTACGAGGCGATGCTCAACTCCAAGACCACTCCCCGTACTGTAGCCACTTCTGCCAAGAGCAAAGTGCGCTCAGTTTGGGTCTCCAAGTCTGCACAATCTGGCATTTTTGCCACCAAGGATGCTGTACCAACTGTTGAACAATCTGCTAGTCAGACTGCTGCACAAACTGCTGTGCCAACTGTTGCACAATCTGTCTCAGCAACTGCTGCGCAATCTGTTGCAGTCAAGGCTGCGCAGTCTGCTGCAACTGTTGCACAGGTTACTTCATATGCTGCCTTGTCAAAACAGAAGACTCCTATGACTCTGGCGCAATTGGCAGTGGCTTTTCCTGCGCAAAATAGCACTCCAGTAACTAAAGTGCATCCCAAGCACTCTAAGACAAGAACTCCTGATGCACTTCCTACCAAAGTTTCTAATGCACAAATGACTAGTGCACCTTCCACCCATGCGCAAACTAAGTCTGCGCAATCCAAGAAAAACAGCCTTTTGGCTAAATTCCCTTCTTCTCACAATAAAAGAAGAGATTCTACTCCTCTTCCCAAACACCTTATTGCCTCTGCGCAATCCACTGAGGGTAGTCCTTTGACTATTCCTCCTTCTCTTCAAAGCAAAAGAAAAGGTCCATTGGTCTTTTCTCAAACTTCCTTGTCTCATAACTTGGAAGATAACAGAGGGAAACGCTCTTTAGCTAACCCTTCATCTCAAAACAAAGGAAAAGGCCCTTTGGTCTTTTCTCAGTCTTCTTCAGTCTTTACTGAAGAAGATCCATCTCAATGTGTCTCGGCACCAATCAGTTCGAGAACTCTGACGAACAAAGATCCTTCTTCTAATCAAAGAGGTATTCTGCCTACTCCGATAGCAGAATTCCAGGACCTCCCGACTCTCCAAATTTGTCGTTCCAGACAGGGAAAACTGTTAGTGTCTCAAACAGAAACTCCTGGGGGTGAATTTGCTGACCTCAGAACTTATCTTAATCGACCCACTTCGGTAAAACGCAAACAGCCAATGCCGAAGGTCAAACATCATCATAAACAAATCTCCAAGGTCAAAAATCCTGACACTTATGCCAATGAAGTGAGTACTTCCCTGTATACTCAAGGGATTAAACATTTGAAGAATCGGAATCATGTTCCAAATGTTATCAAAGAACAGATCCCTCGGAACTTTCCTCGTCTTGTGGTAGATCTTCGAGAACATCTAAGACAAAAACAGGATAATGTCTCAATATCTCCATCTCAACCATCTGATCATCACTGTAATCATAAAGTCATCATCCAATGTTGTTGTCAAACGACAAAACGATCTGTATTCGATCGTTTAACTTTTGCTAAATCTGAACCTATGTCAGAAGAAGACGAAGTTTTGTATACTTCTGTTAACATGACTTCCCGAGACACTGGGGGTAAAAGATGCTCTAAACATGGTAGACTCCGTAAGCCAAGCCAACGGTATTTGGAATTACTTCAAGAATCTTCTGAAGGAGTATTTCAACATACCCGTTCTCGAAGCCGAGATACAATCGGTCAAAGGAATCTTCCTCAAAACCCTTCAAGTCATCTTCCTGTTCCCAGTCAGGAGATGATTCGTTTTCTGATTATGATGCATAAAGTGAAAGTTCTGAACAAACAGTATCTTCCACTGTGCCAAGAGAAGTGACGGCTTATGTTGTCACCGATGATCCAGATGCTTCAACCTCCGCAAATCAGGAACAGTGAATTGCTGCACTCGAAGACAAATTAAAAACCATGGCTGAGATGGTTGCTAGTATGCATTCCATCATTGTAGCACAACATGTTACACCACCAACTGCACCTATTACTAGTCCAGAGATCATAGCATCTTCAATACCTGCCAATACTGGGCTAGGGGTAGTGCCTCCCCAAATGCCTCCTGTACAAGTGCAAGTACAAACTACGCCTAGCCATTCAGGAGCTGGGGGTAGTGCTTACAACGCTGTTCCTCCTCCTACTACTACAACTCAACCTGCTCCTTCTTCTTCATCAGAAGACGCCAATGAAGCTGTCAAACTCTTACGAACCCAGTTTAAAGCATTTAAAGAGAGACAATCTACAAAGGTTGGGGATTAAACAGCCCTATCCGGTTGAATGGAAGGACGTTCCGTTTCCCCCAAAGTACAAAATCCCTACAATCTCTCTGTTCGATGGCAGTACTTCCCCGAGTCAATTCATCAATCATTTTGAGGTAATGACTGTTCAACTTCAGCCAAATGACGCTCTTCTTACCAGAGTGTTCGTCGGTTGTTTAGCTGGCGTAGCATATGACTGGTACAGAAGTTTGCCCGATGGTTGCATCACATCCTTTTCAGGTCTCAAACAAATCTTTCTGGAACGGTTCTATGAAGGGTTTAATGATATGACTATGTCAGCTCTCAACAAAATCAAACAAAAACATAATGAAACTGCTGAGAGCTTTATTGAACGGTTCCGCCGTGAAGCTTTGAAAATGCCTCCAGGGACTCCAGCTGCTGTCACTATTAATACTTGTAAGGCAAATCTTTTACCTATTATCAGTATGTGGACGGGATCAACCCAATTTCAAGATTGGCCCTCAATCATCGTCAACGCCAAAGCCGCTGAAGTAAGTGCCGACAAGTTTAAACAATTGGGGGTACAAATGTCTAACCCTGATCGCGATGAGCATCAGAATTCAGGTGGTGGCAATCGCCAGAACAATCGCAAAGTGAAAGAGACTTTAAACATTAACTTGAACAAAAATAAAGAATCTTTAGCTGTTAATGTGGCCCCACCTACATCTACTCCTACTCCTTCTGCACCTCCACCGAGGGAACCTCGTCCGAAGGTAGAATATTCCTTTGACGAAAATGACACTGCAAGTATCTTTGAGTGTTTACTCAAAAGCAATAAAATTCAACTCCCTGATCCAAAGAAACCTGATGAAGTCAATAAGACTGATCATCCCAAGTATTGTGTTTATCACCGATTAATTGGACATCCTACTCGAGCATGCTATGTGCTCAAAGATAAGATTCAAGAGCTTGTCAATGCAGGTGTAGTCACTTTGCAACAAGATGAGAAGACTGTTACTGCAAATATGGTTTCAGTCCAATTTGGAGATTTTCCTCCGCAGATGATACAGCATGGTGTCATTCCAATTCCTAAAGCAACCCTTGAGATTGAGAATCTCCCGCTTCCATCCAATGAAGGTCTTATTCCCTTGTCTCTTGACAATGGTGAAATTATGTGGATCCATCCTGATCTTGCTCCAGAATTTGAGATATCTTCCAAGAAGAAAACTCGTTCTAAAGGCAAAACCAAGATTTGCAACATGGTATCTTTTGATCCCATTGTTGACGAAGAGATTTTGCTAGGCACCAGATCAGGGAAAGCTTATTTAAAATATCATTCTGAAGGTCAAAAGGATCCTGCTTCTTCTTCCGAACCTGCTCCGGCACAACCTGCATCTGCTGAAGAGGTCCCTTCTACATCTTCACCAGTTGTAGTATCAATTCCTCCTAAGCCAACAACGGCTGACAAAGGCAAGCAACAAGTTCGATTTGACAAACCTCTAAAGAAGTCATCTCCTACTGGGCTTGAGAAGCCTTACAACTTTGATATATTGGCTCAATTAGCCAATACACCAGCTAGGCTGTTAATCTTTGAACTCTTGCGTCTTTCCAAAGAGACACGAGAAACTCTAAGTGAAGCTCTGATGCAGGCTGAAACTTGCTTAACTCTTCTCAAGAAGCCAGAATCAGAATCAGTCTCTTGTCATCACAGTCATAGTGTCTTGGAACTGATCCCAAATATTACCTTCACTCAGGATGATATACTAATGGAAGATAATAGACATGATCGTCCTCTTTATTATACAGGATATGTAGATTCAATGAAGGTTGATCGTATCCTGATAGATCCAGGGTCTGCACTTAGTATTATGCCAAAGACAATGCTAGATGCATTGAAGATACCAGTGCATAGTCTTTCAACCACGATCACTACTATTCTGGGATTTAATCAAGGAAAGAGTGAACCTTTGGGCAAGATCCGCCTAAAACTCCAAATAGGCAATCTTCGCACAAAGGTGACTTTTTATATCATTGACAATCATGGTTGTTCTTACAATGCTCTCCTGGGAAGGCCATTCCTCCATGAACACAATGTCGTTCCATCAACTCTTCATCAATGCTTTAAATACGTTGATGACAAAGGACAAGTTCACAAGGAAGTTGCGGACCTTTATCCTTTCAAGGGTGTTGAAGCTTATTGCAACGATGCTCGTATGTACAAGGATGAATTTATGAAGGTGGTATTGGCTATGGATACTGAAGAAGATCAAATAGCAGTACCTCAAGACACTCTTATCATACCTGTTAAGGGGCGAGTTTCTCATCCTCAATCTTCCAAGCCACTGGTTATTCACTTACCAGTTCAAAAGAAATCAGTTGATGCTGATGAAAATCAAAGGGAGCTCACCTCTTCTGAGCCACTTGTTATCGACTTACGTCGTAACAAAGACAAAAAGCAGCTCATTCCTTCTGAGCCACTTGTTGTTGATCTAAATCGCAACAAGGAAAAAAAGGAGCTCACCTCTTCTGAGCCACTTGTTATCGACCTCCGTCGTAACAAGCCTCCTCCACGTTCTTCTTCTCCCCCTCTTGTAATCAATTTGACCAAACCTGCTAAGGTTAAAGGTCCTGTTGTAAATACTGATGTACAAATCAATGAAAAAGCACCTACTTTCCAGTATATTGATGTTATTTATTATACTAAAAGTTATTTGGATATGTTAGATAGCTTCCAATCAATTACACTGGGAGTCGTACAATCTCTTCAGACAGAAGTCTCGCTTGAAGATCCAGATGATTCTTTCCGTATTCACCCTTCTTTGAAGAAAGGTGAAAGTCCAGCATTTTTATATAAAAGACCGGAAACAAAGATTAACTATACAGATGATAGCAAAGTTAACGATACGGGACGTCTCCAGTTCCATCGTTATAGTCAACAATCAAAAGACATCCTCCGAAAGATGGGTTACGACTTCAAGAGCGGCCTTAACTATGGTAAAGGTAGACGAACTCCCATTCGTACAACAGTTCCAAATGGAAAATCACAAATGTATTATGACAGGACCAAGAAAGGTCTCGGATATACTTCTCCTCCACTGTTATCCCCATCAGCTTCTGAATCAGATAGTGAAGAACGTTCTAATTCTTCTGATTCCAGATCATGGGATTCCGATACCAGCATCGGTGAAGTCCATCGTATAATCGTATCTTCTAACATGGTCTCCGTTGAACTACCAGAAGGCTGTGATGAAGATGTTGAAGAAAATCCGGAAACAGATCCTTGGGCTCAACATATGGATAACCAATGGGTACTTCGTTTTGAACAACGTGAACCTCCTACTGAAGATCAACTAATTCAAATTGATGTAGGGGAAAGAGAGTCACCTCGGCCAATCTTTATTAGCAAGAATCTTCCAGAAGCAGATAAGCAAGAGTTGATTCTTCTTATTAAAGAATACATAGACGTCTTTGCTTGGAGTTACGAAGACATGCCAGGTTTAGATCCCAAGATTGCTACTCACAAACTGAACATTCTTCCTAATGCTAAACCAGTCAAACAGCAACAAAGGCGATTTAAGCCTGAAATGATGGACGCAATTGATGATGAAGTCAAGAAGCTCATCGCTTGTGGCTTTATTCGAGTAGAGCAGCATCCTGATTGGGTAGCCAATGTCGTCCCAGTTCTGAAGAAAACTGGAAAAGTTCGAGTCTGCATCGACTTCCGAGATCTCAATGAAGCATGTCCGAAAGATGAATTTCCTCTTCCTATCACAGACGTCATGATTGACAATACTTGTGGGTTCGAAAGAATATCTTTTATGGATGGATTTTTCGGATATAATCAGATCAAAATGCATCCTGAAGATGAAAAGCATACATCTTTCCGCACTCCTCGAGGAGTCTATTGTTATACAGTGATGCCATTTGGTCTCAAGAACGCGGGTGCAACCTACCAACGGGCTATGAGTACCATTTTCAGAGAACATCTTCGTAAAACAGTCGAATGCTACGTTGACGATATTGCTGTTAAAAGTCGTCTAAAAGAAGATCACATCCAAGATTTGAGAACAATATTTAATCTCATGCGTCAACATCACCTCAAGATGAATCCCACCAAGTCATTCTTGGGTGTCTCTAGTGGCAAATTTCTCGGCTTCGTCATTACCTCTAAGGGTATACACGTGGATCCCGAGAAGATCAAAGCCATCCAAGAGATGCGTCCTCCACGCAACCTAAAAGAGCTACGAGGATTCCAAGGCCGACTTGCGTACATTAGGCAATTCATTTCGAACTTGTCTGGACGCTGCAGACCATTCACTCAATTAATAAAGAAGGGTGTATCTTTTGTTTGGACTGAAGAGTGTCAACGAGCATTCGACAATATCAAACAATATCTTATGAACCCACCAGTTTTGGTGCCACCTATCTCTGGCATTCCATTCTTGATGTATGTCCGTGCTATGGACCATTCATTGGGTGCTTTACTTGCCCAAAAGAACAAAGAAGGCCATGAACAAGCTATCTACTATCTTAGCCGAACTATGATTGGTGCTGAACACCGTTATAGTCCGGTCGAGAAAGAATGCCTGGCTCTCATATTTGCTGTGCAAAAAACGAGGCATTATATCATTGGTCAAACTATTCATGTTATATCTCGAGTTAACCCTCTTCGGGTACTCATGAAGAAACCAAGTACACTTAATTCTCGGTTGGCTACATGGACAATCCTGCTAGCTCAATATGACATGGTGTATGTTCCACAAAAGTCTGTCAAAGGTCAAGCGTTGGCGGACTTCTTAGCAGCTCATCCTGTGCCTGAGACATCTAAACTCTATGATGAAATTCCTGACGAGACATTAGAAGTCAACATGATCTCCGAAGAGTTTCCAACCTGGCGTTTATTCTTTGATGGTGCATCAAGAATTGTACCAAATGGTGCTATAGTGGCAGGTGTTGGAGTTGTTCTCGTTTCTCCAGACGGATTAACTATCCAAAGAGCCTACTCTTTAGATGAACCTTGCTCCAACAATGTGGCAGAGTACAATGCCTTACTTGTCGGCCTTCAGCTAGCTAAACAACTGAATGTTGAATATCTGGAAGTCTATGGTGATTCTAAACTGGTTGTGAACCAGGTTAGAGGAACCTATGAAGTCCGTCATCAAGACCTGGTGCCTTATCATGAAGCGGCAATCAATATAGCTACATCATTCAAAGCCTTCTTCATCGACTATGTTCGACGAGCTTGCAATACTGAAGCCGATGCTTTGGCCAATCTTGCAGCTGTCTTAGCCATCCCTATCAAAAGGCATCAGGTGGTGGTTATTTCTAACCGAGAACTGTTCTGTATTGAGAACAATCGTAATATTGAATTTAGCAATCTTGCTGAAGTCGAAGTTATTGATGACGATTGGAGAACTCCTTTTATCGATTTAGTAGTACATGACACTCCCTGAAGATCCTAAGGAGGCTACAAGCGCTCGACGTCGATCTCTACGATTTTATTACAATCAAACCACCAAAACACTCTATCGGCGAACTTATGATGGTCTTCTTCTACGCTGTTTAGCTGGTGATGAAGCCAAACAAGTGTTGCGTAAAGCTCATGATGGCGTCTGAGGAGCACATCAACCTGGTCCTAAATTACAGGATCGCATTAGACGTATGGGTTATTATTGGCCCTCTATGGTATCAGATGCCATTGAATATGCAAGGAAATGTCGTGCTTGTCAAATCCATGCAGACTTCATTCATCAACCCTCGGAATTCTTACACCCGACTGCTGCTTCCTGGCCTTTTGAAGCTTGGGGTATGGACATCATAGGTCCTATTAATCCTCCTTCTTCTAGAGGACATCGGTTCATATTGGCGATAACCGATTACTTCTCCAAGTGGGCTAAAGCTATACCTCTGGCTGAAGTCAAGACTAGCAGTGTCATCAACTTCGTTAAACACCATGTCATCTATAGATTCGGTGTACCTCGAAGAATCATTCATGACAATGGACCTCAATTCATTAGTCAGAAGTTCACTAGATTCTGCGATGATCATCGGATTAACAATGTTGCTTCGACGGCCTACAATCCTGCTGCCAATGGTTTAGCTGAAGCCTTTAACAAAACCATTATTAAGCTCCTTAAGAAATTTGTATCCACTAACAAACGGAATTGGAGCGAGAAACTTGGCGAATGTCTTTGGGCCTACCGAACTACAGTCCGTAATCCCACTGGTTTTACACCTTTCTCTTTGGTGTATGGCTGTGAAGCTGTCCTTCCTTTGGAGTTACAAATTCCTTCTTTAAGGATTGCTATTGCCAATGAGCTCACCACAGAAAATAATGACCTTCTTCGACTTCAAGAGTTAGAAGCATTAGATGAAAAGCGGTTAATGGCTCAACAGCATATTGAGTTATACCAAGCCCGCATCTTAAAGACATTTAATCGTAAAGTGAAGGTCAGAGCCTTTCAGCAAGGAGAACTTGTTCTAACGGTCAGACGTCCTATGACTATGATTCATATGAGCAAAGGGAAATACGATGCGAAATGGGAAGGTCCCTATGTTGTGAGCAAAGTCTTCTCAAACGGAGCTTATCAACTTTCAGAACTTGATGGTCGAGTTGCTATGATGCCTATCAATGGCAAATTCTTAAAGAAGTATTATGTATAAATGTAAATACTTGTAAATTATCAGACAGAATCAAGTTCATGAATAAAATTTAAATTTTATTATATGATAGTACATATTAAAGGTCACTATCATCTTTTTCTACATTGGGACGAGGGCCACTGCCGTCCTTCTCAAAAATGCGGTCAGCAAAAGAGCCAAAAACCTCCTTGCTGGATCCCACAAGAAACTTGCAGGCGGCCATCCTCATGGCTTCTTCTTCTTTAGTCTTTTCTGGTTCGAGCAGGAAGTCCAAAATGTCCCGTGGTGGCTGGGGTGCAGACGAACCTTCGCCTGCTTCTGCTTCCTTTGGCTGAACTGGATCGGCAGGGTGTTCTTCAATACCCTTCTGAACCTTCGAGACAGTCTCAACCTTCTTAGATGCTTCTCCGGAAGACATTTTTATGTTGAAGAGTAGAAATGTTCGTTCCTGTCAGATTTCTGCTATATTTATAGACAGAAGTTCTTCAATTAATGAAGCATTACATTCATCCGACGGTTCATCCGTTCATTAATACCTGACGGTTCATCCGTTCATTTATCACATTCATCCGACGGTTCGTCCGTTCATTAAACTCCTGACGGTTCATCCGTTCATTTATCACATTCATCCGACGGTTCGTCCGTTCATTAAACACCTGACGGTTCATCCGTTCATTTATTACACTCATCCGACGGTTCGTCCGTTCGTTAATATCTGACGGTTCATCCGTTCATCTATTGTGACGGTTAACCCGTTCATTTATTATCATTTGACGGTTAATTCGTTCATTTCAACATCATTTGACGATTTACCCGTTCTTTCATCATTACTTGACGGTATTCCCGTTCACTCATTTTCATATACATTGACGATTCATTATCGTTCATCTTCTACATCAGCAACTTGTCGTTTTCGATTAAGTTGTCAATAAATATCTATCTATTATTTATATCTGAATAAGATATGCAATAAATAATGGAGCCACAACAAAATGTTCTTTATATCAAAAAATGAGACATTACAAAAAATGCAGCTACAGCAACAAAACCCAAATACAAAATCAAGAAGGAGGGACAATTAGATTGTCAATTTGCTGCTTCAATGTCTGCAGCTCTTCTTCGTGTGTTGATGCTACTATCTTTCTTGCCTCCTCCATCCCGCTGTCTTCATCAAAAATGGGCATATCTACTGTCCTGCGGGTGATCTCTTCACCATGAGTGGTCTCATACTCATTCCTTTCTTCAATCAATGCATTAAATTGTTCAATCACCAGTTGGTGATTAACAGTTTCTTCTTCAAATTCTTGTTGGAGGCGAGTAATTTCAGCCTTCAGCTCAGCAAGTCGCCGTCCCTTACTTTCAGCTACTAGGGTAATTGATTCTATTTTAGAATTATATTCAGCTGATTTTGCTGAATGAGCTTCTAATAGATTTTGAAGAGTTAACCTTTCCATATCAGCAGCTTGAGCCAGCCGCTCAAATTCAGCTTGTACTAAAGAATCTACATCTTTCTTTTTGAGTTCTTTATACTTCTTGATGGAGACTTCTAATTCATCCAGTATATGTTCAAGGAGAGTGGCCTGAGCTTCGTCTCCTTGGTCTCTTATGGCTCTTATCAAGAAAGAAGTGGGCTTCCTAACCATAATGAAGTCAGCCCCTTCTTTCTCTATCATTTTACGGACGAGAGATCCCAGCGATTCAAAGAAGCATTTAGTAAATGACTGGATAACCTGCTGATTGATGGCTAAAGTTCCAGGAGTCGCTGCTACTCCCGATGAAGACGGGGTAACAGGTTGCTCGATTCTTTGAGGTTGGACAATAGGCTCTTTAAATAAGGGAGCCAAAGTAGAGCTGGTTGCTCCTCCTGCTTGATCTTCTGCAAAAGTAAAATTATTATTTTACTAATTGATTGTTGATGAACAAAAAGATCAAATTAAGAGCAATGTTACCTTGGTTTGGTTTAACAACGAGTTCATTCCTTACTGGAATGGAATACTGTTGAACAGAAGTAGCCTCCGCTGCAACAGCCTGACTGCTGCCCGCCTCAGAACCACAAGATAAATGATGACTACTGCTAATAACCACCGTTGGTATAGGCACCATAATCAGGTCCGTTGGAGGTATTGGCAAAGTCCCAAGATCTGCAAATGAAGATATTAGTTATCAGTTCATTGTAAAACAAGAAAAGATTGTTAAATCTCGTTTTATACCTTGAGGGTCGGTGGCGGGATTTTCTTTTAGCACACCTTCGTCGGCTACTTCTTCAGGAGATATTTCTATTTCAACATCGACAGCCTTTTCTGCAGACGCCTCCACTTCAATATCCTTTTTAGGATTTGAAATATCATCGGCAGTATCAAGAGATCTGTGTTCTTCAGTTTGCTTTTCAGGATCTTGTAAATACTCATCAACATTTTCGGAAGAAGATCCTTCCTCGTCTTCTTCTTCTTCTTCTTCTTCTACTGCTGCATTTCCACTGCTAGTGGCAGCCTGATCTTCCTGCAAGCTATAACTGCAATCCTCCAGAGCTGCAATCATTTCACGGTCTTCGTCCTCACGAAGAGTCCTGGGAGTAGGAGGAGGTTGAGTAACATCTGCGATAGGAGAATGAGGTCGTACAACACTTTGATCTTCCTCTAAAATATGTTCTCTAGGCTTTTCAATTCTTGGGGTAACATCTCCCCTCTGTTCATTCTCCTCGAGAGTTTTGCTCCCTGATTCAGAAGCGGGTGTGGGAGATGCCATTAGAAGTCCTGCAGCAGCATCTACTGAAGTCAGGAGTTGTATAGAAGAAGACTCTTCTAGTGACTACTCTTTTCTTTCTGTGTAGAGGCCTAACAGGACTCTCTACATTTTCTGGCTCTGCTTGCTTTTGCACGGAGGTTGGTGTACTGGCAATTTCTTGATGAGTCTCGGCCAATTGCCGGGATTGAGATCTGGTAGTCACCTTTTCAGAAGAAACATCAAGAATCAATTTCTTCTTCGCCACAGGAGCAGGAGGCTCCTCTCTTCTTCTCTTCTTCGCAGGAGATTTACCCACCTTCAGTGAAATACGAAGTGGTGCATTCACTTCTTGGGGGAATATAATATCCCTTGTAGTTTCCAGAGGTGCATCTGCCGGTTCCTGCGCCTCCTCATTTATAGGGATTGATAGAGCAATTCTCCCTCTTCTCAATCTTGTTGCAGTGGCGAAACTATCTGCGAGATGGAAATTCTCGGCAAAAGTATTCGCTGATGTGTAAAACACGAAGTATGTAAAAAGCATTCGAGGACCCTGAGGAGTAGTCCTTGCTGGCATGGAGAAAGTGGCTTTTGTATCACGGGCATTGTAATAAGCCCAAGCCCTAGCTCCGTCTATCAGATAACCCTTGCCTTGGAGGCAGGTAATTGCGTTCCCTACGTGGAACTGATCATACCCAAACTGTCGAGCAAAACGGCTTGGGAGGTATGGTTCTAAGTAGCACTCTTCTTCGAATCGGTAGACCAAATGAGATGGTCGAATTGTCTTCAACCATTCAAAAGCGACACGAGTTAGAGGCTGCAGTTTCGAATCCACCATATTCGTGGGCATCTGATCATATCCAGTAGGGAAAGGAGCGCAGCAGAAGTTCCAGCCTCTGTTCAGATTCAACATAAATCTACATTCAGATAAGGAAGTATATTTCCATTTTCCATCGGAATACCTTCGAAGAAAACTGCCGTCAACTGGTCCCATGCCAGGATCCATTAGAGTTGGATAGTGAAGAAGCAACCCTCCAAACAAATATGTATATGGCAATTCTAAGCGAGGGAATTCTCTCTCTCCTTTCGCTTTCAACATCAAGTCAACATATAAACGGAGACTGGCGTTCAGCTTACAGGTCATTGCTGATAGTAAGTCCATTTTATAGCCAAAGACCAATTTAACAGCTGCAAACAAGACGCCACGGTGAAAACGATCCACTGCACTGGATCCGGGAACCACGAACCTTCGCAGCCAGTATGTCAAGAATCCCGCCAATTGTGCTTCTTCTGACATGGGCCTATAGCCCATTCTCAAGTAACTTTCCAAATTATCTCCTCTCTTCAAAGGAGGATATTCATGGCCATCGTTCACTTCTTTATCAAAGTGACCACTCTGTTCCATTAATTTTCTGACCTCTGTATGGCTCAAAGGTTTGAAAAAGGTTGGGTAACATTTATCGTTCTCCTTGGTTTTCTTCTCCTCTATATGATTAAGAAACAGATATGGTAGCCATTTTGAAGAATAACAAGTATTGGCAGTGGCACTCTTGTAAAATAAAGAGCAGATCTTGTAATGGCACAATAGTTCTTCGAACACTGTCACCATCTCTGGATTCTCTTTTCTGAGCTTGTTCAACTCATCATTTGTTGGTACATACTCCTCATACGGAGCATCTGCCATGGGCAAGAACGAGATATACTTCATCTCGTGGAGTGCAAAGCCCATCTCTCCCCCTGGGGTCATGAAAGTTCCGGTCCTGTAGTTGTATCTCTCAGCTAAGGCTAAGAACATATGAGGATTGGGAGCAAATCCATATACAGTGGCATGCACTGCTTCATACAGGTTGATTTGTTGGAGTCTGTCTTGGAATTTTCCCAGAACCCAATTTGCGATATAACTCCATCGCTTGTAGTCTGGATTCACCAATCCAGTCATTCTTATATCTTGCTCAGGATATTTTCCTTCAACCTTCGCAAACTCATTTGCGAATATTGGTGTCCTAACAGGCATTAGCATAGAGGAGTTCTCTGGTGGAATGCAGCTAGGTCTTAAGCCTCTCAGTAGGACACTATATCTGTCGGAAGAACTATAAAATATATCTTTATGATGTGGCCCCTTCTTTACGAAGATTTTTCCTGCCCGAGCATCCTGAAATAGAGTGATATTCCATTCTATTTTCCTAGGGTAGCTTGCATGAGCGTACCGTGATAAAGGAAGGCATCGAGCGATGTCGGGTATAAAAAAGGATCTATCTTGCTGGTGAACTACCCTATCTTCCATCCTTGGCCTGGGCTGAGAGGCTCTCTCAAAAGCATCACCGAATAGGAATAAGGGTTTCTTGTGAATTACAGCATCAGCTGATTCTAAAGGCTGTCCGTTCATCAAACACATCAAAGTTTCATTGTCCTGTGAAATCAATATAGCCTGACGGGAGGCCGGCAAATCATATTGAGGGTAATGGACATGAGACAGATCCTCTTTGTATTCAGACTCTGTGAGGGTTCCCACAAAATGTTCGTAATCTGGATCTTCATTGACTTCAACTGCATCAACAAACAGATGAAAATTAGTCCAAGACAAAGATTCTGTTTTTTTTAGAGTGCGCAACCTCAGACTGCGCTGACATGATTTGCGCAACCTCAGATTGCGCTGGCATAATTTGCGCAACCTCAGATTGCGCTGACATGACTTGCGCAACATCAGTTTGCGCAACATAAAAGGTGCGCAAAGCAATAGTTTGCGCTGATATCTGCGCAACTTAATCATTTGCGCTGACTTCCTGTCAGCACAAATCAACAATTTGCGCAAGAATGCAGCCTTCATAAAAATGAAGAACTGATAGTTCATGCAACCGAAACCCTAAAAAGGGTGGCGCAATATGAACTTATCTCTAAAAAGAGATGAGTTTCAAGGGAGTCGAATCACCCTAAGAAGGGGTTTTCGATCGGTTCAACTACCTCTCAGAGCAGGATGTGCGGATTCGTGTCGGGAAGCTCGCCGTGCAACCCTGTCAGAAGACTCGGCCGGAGCTTTTCCCTTCGCGGCGGCAGTAGCGGCAGCATTTGATCGTCGTGGAGCCATGACAAATCGTCGGAGAAGAAAGGAAGAAAGAGTTCAGAAATTCTCTCTCAAGTGCACGAAGACAGTAAGTAAAGAATACTTTGAAGTATGAGGAGGACTATTTATAGTTTTCAAAAAAACGAAACGGCCGCCTCGGATTGCGCCTAAACTTGTGGTCTATTCGCTTTGCGCAGACAGCTCATCATATTGCGCAAAACGATTCAACATTTGAAAATTCAAAGTATTTCGAAATTTTGATTATAATCAACTTTCGAAAACTTTGAAGGGGGTCTTGTAGGTCCTAAAAAATCAAGTTACATCAATTAACAAAGTCAACAATTCAAGATATTCATCATTTTGATGAGTTGCGCAGACAACAGATTGCGCAGACATCACTTTGCGCAGGTTGGTTTGCGCATGTTTCCAACTGCGCAGGCTGACGTGGCAGAAGTCATCATTGACTGAATCAAATCAGATCTTCCTGACAGCTGACAACACGAATAACGAGGAGGCTGTTCGTTTTTGACGCCGCACAGTGCTCGAGGGCGGCTGACAGGTGGCAGCGCAATCCGTGGTTGCGCAAACCATTCATGCGCAATCCGTGGTTGCGCAAACCATTTCTGCGCAGTTCACTTTGCGCATTCTACCAACATAACTGACTAATTACATGTGGCATTCATGCCATCAAATGCTCATTACGTGGCAACTGTCTATGCACGATCGTGCGCATTTCAATCAACTAATGCCATGTGTCTCAGATAGTTGGCCCACGATCCAATAACTGTCTGCGCAATCCAGTGCTGCGCAAACCAGTTGCTGCGCAAATCAGCTTGCGCAGTCCAAAATAACTGAAAGTTAGTTATTTTCAGAACTCTATAAATAGAGTTTCAAGTCTTCATTTTAAAGGGGATCAAGATCAGAGATCAGAAATCAGAGAGTTCAGGAGTTCTTGCCAAAGTGCTGCTGCATTCTTCCGAGACTTTTGTCTTCAACTTCAGAGGCTTTTGCCTTCAATTTCCAGAGTTGTTTTCAACTTCAAAGACTTCGTCTTCAAAGTTCACATCGTCCAAGGGATAAAGCAATCGTCATCAAGATTGGATTCCTATAGTTGTAATTTTCCCAGAATTCTTGTAATCTTTATTACAGTTTGTATCAATAAAGTTTTATACTTTTGTTTTTGCAAACAGTACTGACACCCATATAGTCTTCATGTGCAGGCACAGGTAGAAGCTCGTGGCGCGGAGCTCGCTTGGATGCGTCGAGGCACGGAGTTCCTTGACGATTCGAAGCGTGCGGCCGCATGGAGTCAAGACTTATACGGGACATAATGTATGGACGTCGCCTTCCAAAGCACCCGCTGGCTCGAGACTTGTATTGAGAGATGAGAGAGAGCTGAGTGACTTGTAATGTGAGATGAGTGAGCTTGAGAGACTTATAATATTGGCCTTGCGCCCCATTGTAACCTTTGTTTCAATATCAATAAAAAGCTTCTTTTGCATAACTTGTGTTTTGTTCTAATTTTCGCTGCTATTATTCAATGTCTCTGCATGGGACTTCTGTGCGACGACCCCATCGCAGCCGCTGAAATCGGCCGTTATGGAACCCGCCTTGCACGAGCGCAATCTAGGCTCGTGCGGCATCACGCCATAGCGAGGACGATCGCTCCTACGGGAGCGGGGCGTGACACAATGGTATCAGAGCACGGCTTTACGTCCTTGGACTATCGATTGAATTCTTTAACTCCGTTGTTTCCGCAAACTCTGAATTGTTTCTTCCGCAAAGTTGATATCGTTGGTGCGCTCTCTCAAATGTCCCACGGGATGTCCATACAATAAGTCTAACTATTTTGCAAAACATAGGAGAACAGTTTTTGACAAGAAAGAAAAAGATGGTTTACGTAAGCACGGTTGGCTAAGTCGGGCTGGGCATATACACCAAAGTTGCGTCGACCTTAGAAAAGTCGAGTGCGAGAAATTGAATTGTGTCGGACGAGAATGAGTTGAACTCGATTGAGTAAATGGGATGATTATCGATAGGGGTGCTATCGAACGACGATGTTATCGTCGATGCGATATAGGTGAGCGTGCTTAAAATTTAAGGAATCGTTCGAACAGAAATTCGAGGAGATAGAATTGTGAATCGAATGATAAGTGAGGATTTGTTGAATGACTTCATCCCTGAGTGGTGTATGCGATAGCCTCAGGGATGTCGATCGATCGATTGAGGATTCGGGGTGTCGATGAGTCTATCAGCAAGCGTCGCGTTATGCAAAGCCTTAGATTGAGTGTCATTGAACAAGTTGTAGTCTTGAAGATTTGACGAGTCGATTCGAACAACCTAGAAATTGACGCGCACGGAACGTGCACGGGATTGAGGATTGCGCGAGTATAAAATGCGAAAACGATTGAGTAGGTGAAATCGAATCGAGGAAAAAGTTAA
Organism: Iris pallida; assembly: GCA_029216955.1. NCBI lineage: Eukaryota > Viridiplantae > Streptophyta > Magnoliopsida > Asparagales > Iridaceae > Iris > Iris pallida. The sequence goes on along the minus strand of JANAVB010028196.1, from coordinate 1,928,285 downwards.
GGTGTAGCGAACGGATGACTTGATCGAAAAAATTGATACGGATCGTATATGAAAAGTTAGCACGACAGATAGATAGCGTGCATGAAAAGTTGAATTTTGAAGTTACGCAATGACTCTGAGGATTGGAATGGATGTTGTTAGATGATTTGAGTTAGCAAGGAATGATGCGAATTGAGGAAATACGTTGGTCGATGACTTAAGACAAACGGATGAACAATACGTGAAATTGGTTTGAGGAAATTAATGTTGAGAATAATTCAAGGGATAATGATCAAACGTAAATTTGAATGTCGAGGAGATTATCCATTCGGGCGATAGCATCATTCGTACGACTCGAAATTGTTGCAAAGAAAGATCGTTAGGTTACGCATATCGTCGATGGTATTGAGGCGTATCAAAGATCGATATGCGATAACTCGGGGGTACTCTGACTCGACGGATGACGATCGTGCAAGTGTTATTGTTCGATTGGGTGTTATACTTAGGATTTTGATTGAGATGAATGTGGGATGAAAATGATTGTCTTGAGGGTTACGCGGATAACCGCAGCGTCGACATTCTTGTCTTGCGCGAGTGCAACTCTAGCCTCGCACATGCGTTGCGTCGGATTTGGGAATGATCGTTCCGCGTGAGCGCTGACATGGTGATTCATGTCGCGGGAATGATTGAACTCGAAAAATCAGGATGCAGCAACTTTGATTGTCTCGCGTTGTCGGTTTGATGCGAAGAAAAATTTGAGGATATTAGGACTTGCGATTGATGAATGAAATAAACTTGAGGATTGAGTAGGTCCAATCCGTGCATCGAAAATGAATTAGTCTAGACGCAAAACAAGAGTTACGTCCCGATAAAGATAATTATCCCGCGGGAGCGTGCATGGTGATTCATGCCCACCGTGGATAATCTGACTCGCGTGAGATCGGGGCGCAACATATTGTTAAGCTAGACGACCTTATGATCGATTACGTGAATTGGAATAGATGACTTAGGAAATGGAGAATGTGAAATTTTGGTTGGCGACTAAATTGTGTCATAGCGTGCTTGAATTGAGAAGGATTGATAGGCGAACTATATCGAATGTGTTTGAAGGGATAGACTATACAAGATGACTTATTGAATGAGCGATTTTGATACGTCGTGAAATTGGTTGAACGTGAGTTGTCGTAGGATGGCTTTGCTGAACGACTCAGACCCCGTGCGATAAATATTGGGATGTGCGTAGGGAATCGATGCTAGATGTTTAGAAATCGGAGTGATGCGAGCTTGGGTAGAAAAATCCCGTACTATTAATTTGGTTTGACCTTAGGATGGGGTCAGTGTTGATATTGTTGTTTGGGAACTATGATTCCAATACTGACGGAAAGACATAGCCTAGCGGTTAGGCAGACGTCCGAGTGCGAAGTGGTAGGATTTGTGGAGGCACCACTCGCGAGGCTCGGTTGACATGCGCGTATATCAGGGACGCCCGAATATGTGCATGATCCGACTCGAGTGGTGATGGTGGATTCTCTATCACGAGGCTTAGCTGAAATGTATGTATTTTGGGAACGCCTAGAATATGTGCACGATCCAACTAAGTGATACGTTGAATCAAGTGAGACTTAAGGAATGGAAAAGTGTCAAGGATTTTGAAATCGGATTGAAGAAAAGATTGATAGTAGCACGAGCGTGGCTCGGATTTGGGAAACACATAGGCGTAGTGTGTGCGAGAGTTCTTGAATGTTGAGTAAAGTGATAAGGCGATAAGTGTACTCAGTTAGTTTCGAGGACGAAATTTTTTCTGAGTGGTGTATGATGTAGTGCCCCGTCCCGCTCAGTCAATCAGAGGAATAGGAACGCCGACGGCGTTCGGACTTAGCCTTGCAACGGCTACTCGGAGACATCGCTCGGTCGAGACGACCGCTCGCTCAGGTGGGGTAATTTCGGTGAACTCGCCTCATCTTTGCCTTCACATAATAAATCACATGTTTTCAACTTGCACAAGTAGGCTTGATAATAAAAGAGACGAATCCACATAGCTAAAGGGAATAATCCTGACGGGTCGAATTGAGTTAGAATATGGAAAGGTCCAAAACGATCGTCTTAGAGTTGGTGCACGGCGTGCTTTGAAAATGACACTTGGTCCTTCGTCCCGTGGCTTGGGAGAAGGAAGAGTTGGTCTTCGCCACAAGCTAAGAGTTAGCCAAATTCATAGGCGTCGCCCGCATAAATGCTTCATAAAGAATGCACGGTCTCTTCGCCCAAGGCGTGGCATAGCCTCTGCTCGCTGACGGGTTAAGTTGTATTGCACGGCTTGTGGCATAAGTCTAGGCACTTCAAATAACTTGGTTGTTCAAGTCGAACGCGTACACGGCAGGTTCCTACGACGCAAGGCTTGACGCAGCCTTTGCTCGTCAAGTTGTTGCAAAGTAAGTTAGGCAAGTTACGTTAAGCTATCAGGAGTAGTAGCAGGCACGGCCCTATGAGTTCTACGGCCGGGTATAATCACATAGTCTCACGATCGTAAGGCCCGTCATATAGAGTATGACTTGGACGGTGGTGTCACATAGTGTTTCAAGTTGGTCTAAGACACGATGGCACGGACTTAGTGTTTTAAGGCACGGGCCACGGTTGATCCATTGAGTTTGGAAAGTGTTTCAAATAGTTGTTCTTGAGTCGAGTGAAATGATAGGGTAAGAAGAAAGAATGTTCACGACTGGGTCGTTGAGGCAAGAAAGAAGAATGCTCGCGACTGGGTCGTCGAGGCAAGAAAGAAGAATGCTCGCGACTGGGTCGCCGAGACAAGGTCTCAGATGTGAGAAGTGTTGAACTTAGCCCTGAAAGAGATGGTAACACTATAAGTAGCTTTGACTGTGTGAGACGTCAGTTCGAGTCGAGTCGAGTCTTGCATGATCATTGGACAACTTGTACAAGGTAAATAAAATAAACCATATCTCGAACGCGACCCAGGCGGCCCATGGGAACCGTTGCGATAGAGACATTTCGTAGCTGTGTGCTGGATGACCGCACGGGTTAGGCGGGGACTTGCAGCGGAGCTAGCTACTCGCGCTGGCAAGGGGCGTCCGTCTAATCGAAACTACAAAAAGGAGTCCATTATAGTGCTGGGCGCTATTGACTAGTTCATATAGATGAGTCGGCATAGGCGGCATCCGCATGTATGCCTTTGGATTGAGTCGAGTATTGAGTGTAGTATATCAAGAAAGTCGAGTTGAATGTGTGAGTATAGTTGGAACACAAAATGTTGGGCCTAAGATTTGGTTGCAACGTAGGCGACGTGCTTCGGCACGAGATGTGGCGTCGAGTCTTATGTTGTCGGCATATAAGTGCATAGTTTGGATGTGAGTTGTCTTGAGTCTAAGTCAGGAAAGGCCGCAAGACAAAGTCGGTCGAGTGACACTTAACCCACAAGTCTTGATTGGGTCAGTTGATGATTTAGTAGCAAAGGGCCGCGAGGCGGCAATATGATTGAGTCTCATTTGAGTTGCGAGGCACGGCTTCAACAAGGACTTATAGCACGGTCACACGGGAATGGAGTCTTATCGCGTAGTTGTGTCTCTGATTTTAAGCCGTAAGGCAGGCACGACTTGATAGGTTAACGTTGTGAGTTGATGTTGCGTTGCAAGAACGAAATGGTCTAGAGACACAAAATAGGCCAAGGCGTCGGTCCTAAAACTGATCCTAAGGCAAGAGTAGAAAGACAATCATAAAGAGGACTATGTTGCACAAAAGTAAATCTAACGTGTTGGTTTTGTATGGGTGGACGAGGAGCTCATTCCACCAGTACAGTTGAGTACTGACACCCACATAGTCTTCATGTGCAGGCACAGGTAGAAGCTCGTGGCGCGGAGCTCGCTTGGATGCGTCGAGGCACGGAGTTCCTTGGCGATTCAAAGCGTGCGGCCGCATGGAGTCAAGACTTATACGGGACATAATGTATGGACATCGTCTTCCAAAGCACCCGCTGGCTCGAGACTTGTATTGAGATGAGAGAGAGCTGAGTGACTTGTAATGTGAGATGAGTGAGCTTGAGAGACTTGTAATCTTGGCCTTGCGCCCTATTGTAACCTTTGTTTCAATATCAATAAAAAGCTTCTTTTGCATAACTTGTGTTTTGTTCTAATTTTCGCTGCTATTATTCAATGTCTCTGCATGGGACTTCTGTACGACGACCCCATCGCAGCCGCTGAAATCGGCCGTTATGGAACCCGCCTTGCACGAGCGCAATCTAGGCTCGTGCGGCATCACGCCTTAGCGAGGACGATCGCTCCTACGGGAGCGGGGCGTGACAAGGGATCGGCTGGCGCCTTGGTTTGGCCATTGACATAGCCTACCAAGCCACGTCCCTTCAGCGTCTACATCGCCTGCCGCGACCATTTCAAGTAGTTGGAAGTTCCTTCCAACTTCGTCTCTAGTTTTTCCAACTTCTCCATCTTGTAAGGTGACGGATCCACATCAATATGGGTCACACGTGGGGTTGCCTCGGTCAATCTCTTGGACAAGATATCATCAACCAAGGCCTGCATCTCCTGTGCCATCAGTTTTCCACTGATTGCATCCATGACGGCGTCAATCTGTGTGAGGTCCTGTTGTATTCCAAGTCGTCGTCTTCGTCGTTTGTCGTCTAACTGCTTTGTGTTCCGATCTCTTGTATTTTCGTAGTCAACTGTTGAGACGGGGGGGGGGACAACAAGGAGCCGCCTCACAGATATTCCTCAGGTATACGAGCAACTAGAACAACATTACATCGAACAAGGGGAACAACGACGTGGGTCGTTTACTCCTTGCATGATCGATTATTCCAGCACTCCAAGTATAAACAAGGAGGGGAGGGGAACCGATACTCCAAGTAAAAACAAGGAAGCAGTAGGGAAGATCCGACACACCAAGTAAAAACAAGGAGACGGGAAGGGAGGGGGGGATCCGGCACACCAAGTAAAAACAAGGAGGCGGGGGGGGGGGGGGGGGTAGGGGGGATCCGGCAGTAGCGTGGAAGGGGGGTTGGGTGGGGGGTAATCCGGCAGTGCGGGGGGGGGGGGGGGGGGGACTCCAGCAGCGGGGGGGGGGGAGGGTTGGTGATCTCTCTATGGGATAAGCAACCGGGGGGGCAGCGGGGTGCGCGGGGGGGGGGGGGGGGGGGTCGGCATTAGCGGGGAAGGGGGGGCCTGGAGCCGGGAGGGGGTCGAGAGCGGGAGGGGATTTTTTGTGTGTGTGTGTGTGTGTGTGGAGAGAGAGGGGTGGATGAGTTATGGCTCTGATACCATGTAGAAATGAATAATGGGATAATTTTATTGATGGGCTACTACTTGCTACTTATAGAGGTTCCAACTCCTCTTCATACTACATATTCCAATGTGGGACTAAAGTCCCTTATTGGTTCTCAACAGCTGGAAAGATCATTGATACATAGGGTGGATACATACTTAATTATAATGTTGCACCCTCTACCTTTGTGAAATTTCCTGATCAGCACTCCCTAACTCTCTCTCTCTCTCGCAACAAGAGCCCCATCTCATTTGGATTTTTTCAAGTCAATTTCTCTCCCTGGAAAGATGACCATGAATCTGTCGTGAAATTCGTGAAATTCTACTTTTGCAGAGCTGACTTACACACGACCTGATGGGCCAAGACACGTCAAACTAAACTACTTTTCTCCTAAAGGTTCCTAAGAGGACTATATATAAGAAGTTAGATAAAAGAAGATGAGAAAAAGTTTGGGGAGGGCCAAGCAAAAGGGTAAGCCTGAATACATCTAGAAAATTTTTTGCAGTCAACTTGCAGAAGAAAATTCATACTAACAAAACAAATACAAACTAAGATTATCACGAAGAACTCAAAGACTCAATCTTTTTAAGATAAAGATGAGCTCTTACAATTCCATCTAGAAGAAGAACATGAGCTAAGCAAGTAGTATAGTAACCTTCTGAATTCTGAAACTTAATATATACTTGAAGTTTTAGATAAAGACAGAGGGTACAACTTCATTAAATTGTTTGAAAAAATAATTCATGATGGATGCTTCAAGATCCATTACCATTGCCAACTAAGTGATTGTCTACATCTTGATTGCTAGAAAAGTATTGAAGATAGTTGTTAAAGGTACCGATAGGACTAGAGGTAGGACGAAACGAGTATGGATTGAAGTTTTAAAGAAGGATATAGTTTTTGTTAGTGTTACAGAGGACAGAAGACGTGGTCCTAAACAAAACTGAATGGAGGAATAATTCAAACAGCTAACCCCCCAAAATTTGGGATAAAGGCTTTGTTGTTGTTGTACCTATTCAGTTGATGTTACCTTCAATTGAGTTCAGTAATGACTAAAAATATTATATTATACATGTTAAGCATAACTCCAGAATATATGCATTATGTTTGACACTATTCACGTTACCTGCATCTCTCCTCTATATAAGCTTTTTGTGTGGTTGAATTGCATATCCCAGTTACGCTGCAATTTGCATATTTCCTTACTATATACAAGGAAAGAGAGCCCCAGCCACATCCAATGTCAAGGATTGTTTGGCCATCTTTTAACTGCGCTTTCTCACAATACTGCTCAAACATTGCGATTTCAGCATCCTCCAGTGTGCTCGATTTGTCCAGGAAGTAACAAGAACTGCAAGGGTTTACAACACATTCCTGATCAGCATAATAAACATAGGGGGGAGCAAGAGGTTCAATATGACACAAATACAAGAAGAAGATGGAAGTCCAAAAATGTTTACATCAGAACAATGTCAGCTTCGTCAATGTGACACAAGTTAAAAACAAAGATATATAAAAAAATATTGGAATCCCAATCATCAATCTCATACAAATATTTTTACAAGCTACATAATTTAATTTTTTTTATTATCACCTTTGCATTTCAAACTAATTAGCATCAAGATTGAATATACAAGACTAAGATACCAAAACAACAAAACAAAATATCTTATGCCTATCAATGATTGTGAACTCAAAAACAACAATCAAGAATATATCCAAAGCTTTTGGTTGGCTACATGAATAGTTTCATTCCATTCAGCTCTAAATGCATTTTTTCAGATTTACCGACTACTAGTGACTTCTTCAACTACCGTCCTAAAACTCCTAATTGGTGGATCTATTGGTCTCCACTGCACAAATGTCGTATCCATCGCAAACAATTTTTTCTCATCATATCGTCAACTGGAACCAACGCTAACATTGCATGAACGTACTCGCTCTTTGTTCTATATTCTCATCGTGTCAATGGTCATCCGTCTCAGCATTATAATTTCAGGCTTTCAGCTACACTCATTTCTGTGACATATATCTTTAGTTTATCCCATAAAACTTGGCTGGTATACCAGAAGTCATATAGATATTTATTTTTAATTTCAGGGATATTAAAGTAAAAAAGAACTCTGGTACCCACTTCAATTGAGGAGTTTTAATTTCTAGGAGGGGAGTCTTTGAAGCATAAAATATCGTTGTAACCTGGATACTTTGAGAGAACAGACAATGATTCCAACAACAATAACATGAAAAAAAAAAGTTTCTATCCCAAAATTGTGGTCTTTGTTTAAATCCTCAATTGATGCCACCTCTAATTTACCATGAATACTCTCATTTCTTATCCTATCTTCTAATATATTGTCATTTGTCACTCATCCAACATAGGCCTCTCATTTTAGCTACACTAATTTTTTGACATAATGTTTATTAATTGCTAAACAATATTGATACATAAAGCATAGAATTTTTCTTTCAACTTCAAAGGCATCATGAAGATCACAAATTACTCCAGAAACACATCTCTATTTCAACCAGCTTCTTTTAATTATATGTATGTCCTTCTTAATCAGTCCATCGTGATGAATGATTGATCCAAAATATCATAGTTCACAGTATAGGCTGCAACCTATATGATACAGCTGATAAGTATTGATTTTGACATGTCTTAATCTGATACCAAACGTTACCGATAGCGACGATACTGAAGTCAAGAGCCTCTTCCTAGTCAATTAGACAGAAAAATCTACAAAAAATAAGAGAACAGAAAAATAGTCTTAACGTAGAGATTCAGTCGTACAAAGATCGACAATGTTACAGTGTGTCGATAAGATTCCTCATCGGTACATTGTAAAAATTACCATTAATCGAAGTTGTATATCTATAAATTCACAACATTCATCCGTATTAATATTATGACTAATTTGTAACTAAATATCATGAATGTTTACGGATTTGTAAGTTGCTATTCTAAACTTTCGAAATTAACAATTTGATACCAATAAACTATTATAATTAGCAACAAAATACTTTGAACTTGTTTAAATTAGCAAGTTTCTACCCCTATGTCGTTAACAATGGAACCCTCCATATTTCATACTATTTAGTGGTACCTTAACTTATTGACATAAGGTAATAAATAGCATATCTGTGAAAGTTCATGGTAATTTTTTGTTAATTATAATAGTTTAAGCTAGCAAATTTTCAATTTCAATATTTTATTATAGCAACTTGCAAATATATAAAACTTTAGGGGTTTTAGTTGCAAATTAGCCTAATATTATTTCATTCAAAACTATCTATTATGGTTGCACTATGTTAAAGGCAAGTAAATAAACAATAGTATATATTTGAAATGGAATATTATTCCATCTAAAACTAACGAGAAACAACAATTTTATATAAATTATGTCTACGTGTATCAAAGATTGTCCAGATTTTTAGAATACATTTTATAATTTCTGGATTTTCAAAACGAAGAGCACAAAACTTCAATCTGAGATAGTCGATACCGCCGTTACCGATACTGGTAGGAAGGGTCTGAAACCGATACGAATATCGATATTGTAAGCTATAATAAATATCGAAAAGTATCACACTTAGGTATCTCTTATACATCAATATCGAGTCCATTTTTTTATGCAACTTTTGATTATTTTTACGCTTCATATACTATTTTGTTTCATCTACTATTTATCATTTCTTAGATTCTAAAGTTTTTTCTCTAGAACTTCTATTTTAGCATCTAACACTTTTGTATTCTCATTGACCAACATAATTTTGTTACCAAACATCATACACCTTAGAACCTCCTTTTAGATATGCCTAGAAATTTCCTTCATAACTAGTGCAAAAAGGTAAGAACTTAATGTTGAACCTTGATGTAAGCCAATATTGATAGAATATGGTTTGTTATCTCCTCCAATGGTTCAAACAATTATAAAACTCAAATGAGAAATACTTAAAAAGGTTCTTTTTGCTCTCACTTCAATATCTTTACAAAAATTAACTTATGTATTCTTCAACGGTCCTTTTTGGTGCCTCTTCCAAAATACAATACAACTACTAGAGGAATTTTCCAATGTTCTCCATGTTACTATTTTCAAGTATAAAAGTAGCATGCGATATAATAGGTTATGCGACAAAGTATTTGAACTATGTCAAATGGAACTAATTTTCTAAATCCTAAAAGTATCGTTTTCCTAATTAAACTAACATAGAACACTTTGTAAAACAGTACCATGCACAATTTTATCAAATAGTATTCAGTTAGCCCCCTAATGCCACATGGGTAGTCACTGGCCTGTATTTTAGACTCTCTCCAAGCACCAGTTTGAAAAATGAGGTTGGTAAATCATAATTTTGGGACTTTGCTTTATCCGTTCCTTCAGCAATAGGCATATCTTCAAGAGCTGCAAAGAGAATAAGTGTTAATATAGAAGCAAAAACCATGTGAGCTTAAAAGTTCTTCAGATTAAGAGGAAAAAAAAAATTATGAAGTGAAACACAGGAGAGAAAAATAGTAGTACACTTTTATGCTTAATTGCACATATGAGCAATTAAATATTTGATTTTACTTGCTTACCAGAAGAACATACTCTTACTCTATCTCTTAAGTGTATTTATATTAAGGTAACACTCCTATTTATAGGCCCTGCACGGTCAAATCCATGCGCCAAGTGGCAACCAGTCAAAGGCTCCGAATTAATGGGATGAACCTCGTATTCATGGCAATGAATCTGCCATATTTAATTTTTGACTAAGTCTCATCAGTCAAAGTCATCACTTCTCGAGCCCCACGCAACAGCAGAATTTTGGGAGCTTTGACCCAAGTGTCTCAAAAAGCGCAATCATCCAAGTGCCCCAAAGGCGTAGCTTCCAAAAGCGCATCCTCCTGGAGTATTGCCTCGAAAAATGCAGCATCCAAAGACGCAGCCTCGCGAGCACGGAACCCAAATCATCACTTCAGCATTTATGGCCATTGACACAAATGTCAGACGACAACTATCAGTCGTCAGTGCCCAGATGTCAGATGTCAGTTGTCAGGAACCCGCCGTCGGTTCGACCAAAAGCAGTCTTCAACACACTCGAGAGCACAGTCACTCTGCTGCTCTAAAGCGCAGCTTCTAGTATTGTTCAAACGACGCAGCCCCTACGACACTTAAGAGCGCAGCTCTCGTAGTATCCACAAAAGCACAACACTTGCCGATGGATGCCACATGGCCATCAATGGCGCAGTGCCTTTCAGGCACAATCAAAATCTATTCTGTTATAACAGAATGGGATCTTTGAGCAATGTACACGTGCCACGTGTCATTGACTCAGTCATGCCTATGAACGGGTGCCAACCACGCAAAATCTCAGCAACAAATGAATCCCAACAACTGCCACGTGTCAGCTCAGCCTAACGGTGCAGTTACAACAGATTCAGTTCTGCCTTCGTGCGCGCAGCGCTCCTACTCGCCAAAAACCCATGCGCGCATCGCATATGTGCGCATGGGTGGTTCATTCCACTAGCCTATAAATATGAGTCTTCCTTCATTTTGGGCCTTCCACTTCAGTTTTGGTCTTCATCTCCGGTCCACAGAGAGAGAGAGACATCCAGAGAATAAGAACAAGTTCTTATCGTCGTCAGATCGTCAACGGAGTAAAGGAATCACTGCAACATTCGATCTCCATTGTCACACTTTCCCAGAATCAATATGTACTTAGATCTTCTGTTTAGGAGTTCTCTTATACTTTTCTAGTTCGGATCAATACAAAAAGTTCAACTTTTGTCCATGGCGAACAAAGACGTGCATCATGTGCATGACCCAGAGAACACTGAACACTAGACCTTAGAACATTGAATATCTATGTCGAGTGTGCTTCAATGCACGAGAACTATACATATGATTCTCTATGCGAAGTGGACAAGTTGTGGCACAACGCCACGAAACTGTCGTAACATGGGTATGCTTCATCCGTGAAACATGCAGTTGTGGCACAATTGTCACGGAACTGCTATTATGCGAATGACTAGAGAATAGTAGATTATGTAGAATGTGGCATGGATTGCAATGGATGTGTTCGGACCTACAGGTCGCCGTTCGGGGCATCGTGTATCAACACGGATGTGTTGGAACGTAGTGCCAATGGAACTTGGGATAGAAAGATGTTAAAGCAAGTCGATGCGATTTATGAATTCGCATATGAGAATGGCTTATGATTGTGATGGCTTCTAAAGTGTTCCGTGTATTGTATAGTCGATGTACTTGGACAACCTATGCACGGGTTTTGGAATACCTCGAACGTGGATCGCCGGGACACCGAGACCGTTCGGCCAAGGAGGAATTTAGGGGTATTCGTAGTGCACTTCATTCAGACAGGTTGTGTCCTGCTATTGATGTGATAAGCCACCTACCCATAAGTCTGGCTCCTTAGATGCTGGGCTAGCAACCCACACCCATATGAGCGCCGTCTTACATTGAGATGCAAACCATTATGGCTCGGAATGCATGACCTTTATATAGATATGGCCGATGGTTTGAGAATAGAAATTGGACGCACAGATAATCCTGGCACCCATATAGTTATGATAACGACGTTGTTTTTCAGTCGAATGAGTTGGGATGATATGAAGATGTGCACGATCACTATGTTTATGTACTTTATGTGGCTAATAGTGTCTGTTGTCCCTGTACTTGACACACTTGCGTTTCAGATGTTATCTATAACATGCTTACACGAGTACATATTTTACTGCTTTTGAAATTATGCCACAAAACTGATCCTAAGGCAATAATAGAAAGATCACCAAATAAGATGTTTGCTTTACTAAACTACTTAGTGTTGGTTTAGGCGAGTGGGTTACCTCACTCTTCAGTACACGACAATGTACTGACCCACGTTGTAGGCATCATGTTCAGGTGCTCGTGCTTGGGAGTCGTTTGATCAGTGCCGCAGTGCCGATGAATTAGATGGGTATGCAGAAGCTCTTCCTACAAGACGATGCCTTCTGCTATATGAGACATGATGTATGGAACGAAGAAATCATTTGTGATCTAGAGAGATCATGTGTGTTGTAAGCCTATTCGGCATATGTTCATTTGGGCTATTCAAAGCCTTTGTATTCTACTGCTTCAATGAATAAAAAAGATTGTTTCATATACTCTGATTTCTCTCTGTTTTTTCGCTGCTTATGTTTGAAATTAAGACAACCATCTAGAGAACCTGTCATCTTGTCTTGCACGACTGCAACTCCAGACTCGTGCGGCATCACGCTGCAGGGAGAACGATCGATTCAGATAAATTGATGCGAGGATGAATGATTTTCCGGATCGGAACGTGACAGTGTCGACTATCTAGGAGGTACTCAGCCGATGAGTACATGCCAACAACACTTATTGATATAGTGGAGGCGATGCATGAGGAGATGCCTTCTCTACATGCTAAAACAACACTTATTTATATAGTGCAGTTGCCTAAGGGTTAGTGGAAATTTTATCAACTTGGTCTTGTAGTGAATTTTTTATTACATTAGCCGTATTAAATTCATCTAGTATTCTTCCGAAGCTAACTGTTAACAGAACACATATAAAAAGGAAAGTCAAACCCTCTGTTTACTGGTCAGTAGACATTTTTTAATTTAAAATTTGAGTGGGTATTAAAGAACAGAAAATTTCATATAGAGTTAATAAATTAAGTGGATTTACGTAGAAGAGGAGATGGGACTAACTCCCAAGTCCAAAAATTTGGTAATATTTGGTTTGGACTCATCTAAGATGGCACCACATCCCTCTTACTGTATAACCCCCAAATTTTTTCTCTTCTACTTAAATACAGAACACATATAAAAAGGAAAGTCAAACCCTCTGTTTACTGGTCAGTAGACATTTTTTAATTTAAAATTTGAGTGGGTATTAAAGAAACAGAAAATTTCATACAGAGTTAATAAATTAAGTGGATTTACGTAGAAGAGGAGATGGGACTAACTCCCAAGTCCAAATATTTGGTTTGGACTCATCTAAGATGGCGCCACATCTCTCTTACTGTATAACCCCCAAATTTTTTCTCTTCTACTTAAATACACCTACTTTCCAAACTCTATATCAAATTTTCTGTTAGAGAAAGACCGGCGGAAAGGTTCTTGTGGAACTGTAGCATTCCATAAGGACAAATTTCGGGCTTGATTTGATTTGGCATTGGTACTGTCCTCTAAGAAGTCACAGCAAAAAAACAGCTTCGCAAAATAGAACTAATTTTAAAAAAACGTTTTGATAAGTGGGTATTAAAGAAACAGAAAATTCCATATAGAGTAACCAAATTAAGTGAATTTAAGTAGAAGAGGACACTATTAAAATATGCTATATTAGCGACGTTGTTTAGCGACGGAATAAAATACCGTCGCTAAATATATAATATAGCGACTCCTTTCTATTGAAATCACAAAACGTCGCTGAATAGCGACGTTCAGCGACACTAGATACATTACGTCGCGGAATAGCGATGTTCAGCGATATATTATTGTCGCCTATATTAAAATGGTTGCGACGGTTAGCGACGTCGACTGTTGACGTCGCTAACTTTTTTACTTAGGGCACATTCATGTTTCCTTTTTCCCCCCTCACTCGAAAACTCGAAAATTTCGTAAATTTTCCTCGAGTTCTCGACGACTCCCTCCCCCCCCCCCCCCGGCGACTCCCTCCCCCCCCCTCCCCCCGACGACCCCAACCCCCCCCTCCCATCGAGCACCTCCTCCTCGAGCTCCTCCTCCCCCAATCCATTTTCCCTCGAGCTCTCGGCGACTCCCTCCCCCCCCCCCCCCCGGCGACTCCCTCCCCCCCCCCCCGACGACCGCTACCCCCCCCCCCCCCCGCGACTCCCTCCCAATTCATTTTTGTGATGATGTGTGTCTGTGTTTACAGTGTATGTGAAATACAGTGTTCGGAACCATCGATAGTTTCGATTACTGTTGTATGTTTTATCTTGGACAGAAAGAGCAACTGTTCAGGGTGTACTTCTGAGAGCTTCATTTTCACATCCTTCACTCTCTCGGGACGTCGTACAGGATCCCGAGAAGGACATGAAGAGGAAGCTCTGAGAAGTGCACCCTGAACTGTTGCTCTTTCTATCCAAGATAAAACATAGAACAGTAAGCGAAACTGTCGATGGTTCGAACACTGCACTTCACACACATTGTAAACACAGACACAGCATAACAAAAATACACATTATATTTTTTTAATTTTTTTCAGGATTCTGCGACGGATAGCGACGGCTTAGCGACGTATGGGGACGTCGCTAATACGTCGCTAATTAGCGTCGGTACGTCGCTGTACGTCGCTACCTTGTTGACGTGGCAGACATGCCATGTCATCACATAAATAGAAATAAACGTCGCTAAGTAGTCGCACTATGTCGCTAGTTTTGCGACGTAAAGTTGTCGTCGCTCTCCGTCGCTAACTTTGCGACGACCCAGCGACACGGCAGTGACGTCGCAAACAGCGACGTAGAGCGACGAATTTGTCATCTGCGACTAGCTTTAAAGCGACCTTCATTTTCCGTCGCTAAAGTCGTCGCTAATTACGATTAGCGACGTATTTTCCATAATTAGCGACGTATCTGGACGTCGCTAATCTGCCTTATTTTAGTAGTGGGAGATGGCGCTAAGACCATCTCCAATGGGGGTTTCTATCTTCCCTATTTTTATGGAAGAAATCCATTTTAGAAAAAAAACTTCTCCCAATGGTGATTTCTATCACCATTTCTATCCTAGGTGGCAATGATGTAGGATAGAAACTTTCTAGGAGGGTTTCTACATGTAGAAACACTCATAGAAATTCTCCTATCTCTCATGACAATTATTATTGGGCCCCACACCATTAAATTGGTCCTTTTACTATGTGACACATAGGATAGAAATTGAGAACCATTGAAAATCATTTTTGTTGTCTACAATTTCTATGTAGAAACTCTTCCAACTAGGATAGAGATCTCCTTAAAGTACAATGCCAAGTAGGATAAGAACTCAAATTTAGAAATCTCCATTGGAGATGGTCTAACTCCCAAGTCCAAACATTTGGTTTTGACTCATCTAAGATGCGCCACATCCCTCTTCCTGTAAAACCCAAAATTTTCCTCTTCTACTTAAATACACCTACTTTCCAGACTCTATATGAAATCATCTGTTAAAAAAGACCGGCGGAAAGGTTCTTGTGGAATTGTAGCACTGCATAAGGACAAATTTCGGGCTTGATGTGATTTGGCATTGCTACTGTCCTCTAAGAAGTCGCAGCAAAAAAACAGCTTTCCAAAATAGAACTGATTTAAAAAAAAAAAAACATTTTGATGAGCAATGATTACCAAACTGATCGCTTCCCAAGTAAACAAATACATCAAAATAATAATAACCATAAGCGTTTACGTCATGGATCTTATATCAGTTTAAAATTTTAAGTTCTGAAATATCCAACTGAAAATTTTAGACCACAAATTTTTGTTTTTGGTTTCTTATTTTCACAATACCCTAATTTTTAGTTTGTTTTTAGTTTGTCCTTCTACTTATGTTCAGAATATAATATAAAAAAAAAAATTCAAAATTCAAAAATTTTAATTGAACATGGCTGACTTAAATAAAATCCAGCATCAAAATGCTTATTAGTCAAAATAATAAAAACTGTTAGGGGGGTTATTCTGATAAGTATTATAGTACGTTCTTGCAATAGAAAAGAAAAGGAGAGGAATGGGAATAGAGAGAGTTAGGTTACATTGTTTGAAGCGGAGGAGGTCGGAGAGCTGCAGATGAGCGGAGGGGAGGTAGCCGAGGCGCAGGCGGGAGGCGAGGAGGGTGCGGATCAGGCGGCGGACGAGGGCGTCGGGGAGGATGTTTCGCTCCAGTGAGGCCAGCACCACCTTCACCGTCGCATCGTACGGCACCTTTACCAAACTCTCCATCTCACTCAATCGCTCACTTCCTTCCTTCCTTCTTTTATCACTACTGCTCTCTGCTTGCTAATGGTAATGCTATATAATTATATGATTCCAACAACTAGATTATCTATCAATTCATACGCTAACATTAAAAAAAGAATTTAATTAAATAATTAAGAGAAAAATTAATCTACTATGTTTATACAAAGCTAATTGGCCACGTTGAATGTTTATAGGTACTGTGTAGGAAAGAAAAACGTTGGAACAATTATAGGATAATCATATTTTAATTACTGCCAGCACGATGGAGTGCTCTTTACTTATAACAATGGCTTACTGAATAGACTAAAAATATATCACACTGTTGACAAAAGAAACATGATGTTGATAATACGGCAGGCACGCATGAAACCGAAACCAAAAACATATAACAATAGCGTGAACGTCTCAGTTTATTTGATTTCAACCGTCGAAATGTCGAAATAGTCAAGATCGAATAAACCAAAGATCTAAAATTGAAATCGAACCGAAATTAACTATAACAGAAACTGAATCGAAAAAATCGATTCAAATTATTCGGTGGGACTATTTCTATTATTTAATATGTCGAATCCAAAGTTAAAATTGTGCTTAAATTGTATTAAAATATATAATTATATATATATATATATGGTTGTTGTATTTCAAAGTTGGACTAATTGTTAAATTATCAAAGTCAAACTTCAAAAAACACACACAAACATATATATATATATATATATATATATATATATATATATATATATATATATATATGTTTTTAATGTTCATTTGCTCATTAAGATAAAATCCTATGACTTTCAACCAGCACCACCTTCACCGTCGCATCGTACGGCACCTTTACCAAACTCTCCATCTCACTCAATCGCTCACTTCCTTCCTTCCTTCCTTTTTTTTTTTTTTTTTTTTTTTTTTCACTACTGCTCTCTGCTTGCTAATAATGGTAATGCTATATAATTATATGATCCCAACAACTGGATTATCTATCAATTCATACGCTAACATTAAAAAAAGAATTTAACTAAATAATTAAGAGAAAAATTAATCTACTATGTTTATACAAAGCTAATTGGCCACGTTGAATGTTTATAGGTACTGTGTAAGAAAGAAAAACGTTGGAACAATTATAGGATAATCATATTTTAATTACTGCCAGCACGATGGAGTGCTCTTTACTTATAACAATGGCTTACTGAATAGACTAAAAATATATCACATTGTTGACAAAAGAAACATGATGTTGATAATACGGCATGCATGAAACCGAAACCAAAAACATAAAACAATAGCGTGGACGTCTCAGTTTATTTGATATCAACCGTCAAAATAGTCAAGATCGAATAAACTAAAAATCTAAAACTGAAACCGAACCGAAATTAACTATAACAGAAACTGAATCGAAAAAATCAATTCAGATTATTCGGTGGGACTATTTCTATTGTTTATATGCCGAACCCAAAGTTAAAATTGTGCTTAAATTGTATTAAAATATATAATTTTTTTTATATATATGGTTGTTGTATTTCAAAGTTGGACTAATTGTTAAATTATCAAAGTCGAACTTCAAAACACACACACATGTATGTATATATATATATATATATATATATATATATATATATAGAGTGCCTATCCATTGAGCACACCACCTAAATGAGCAAATGAGCACAATGAATGATAGCCATAGGATTTTATCTTAATTTAGATCTATGGTTGAAAGTCTATTATATTATTTAAGGAAGGTTAATAATAATATTGAATATATAATATATACAAATCTAAATTGAGATAACAGCCACATCTAAACTCCCGTCCAAATATAATTCCCGAGATCCCAGCCACATCTGGGTGCTGAGGGATGCTGATCGCGGCGACATCTTTGCGGCCGACGGCGACGGCGACAGTGGAATCGGGCGGAGAGAGCTGCCGGCCGGGTTCGAAGAGAGGGTGGAAGGGAGGGGGGGTGGTGGTGAGAGGGTGGGCGCCGCAGCTTCCGATCCTAGCCCACCCTTCCACGGGAGGGTTCATGAGCCACTGCGGGTGGAACTCGTGCATGGAGAGCCTGAGCATGGGCGTGCCGATCGTAGCCTGGCCCGTGCACTCCGACCAGCCGAGGAACGCGGTCATGGTGACCGAGTACTTGAGGACGGGGATCGCGGTGCGGGAGTGGGCTCGGCACAGGGATCCGGTGTCGTCGGAGGCGATCGAGAAGGCGATCGGGAAGGTGATGATGGTGCAGTGCTGCGACGAGGAGGGGAAGGAGATGAGGAAGAGAGCTCGGCTGCTGGGCGAGGCCATACGCCTCTCTGTGGCAGAGGGTGGGTCTTCCAGAGCTGATATGGATTCATTCGTTCAGCACATTGCCAGAGATGCATGATTGAGTTTGAATCTTTCTTTGAAACTCTTTGTTCTTGATTGTGTTTGGACAATGTTGCAGTTTGCAAAATTTTGAATGAAGCTATTCACTAGCTAGTTTCCTATTGTATTAGCCTATTTTGATTAACAATTCTATGGATCGTACTTTGGTACACTAGCTCTTTGTTGATTTGAAACTAGTTGTGTAACTTGTGTTGAATGTAATCTTAATAAAAAAGTTGCTGAAACATAACAAAAGGATAGAGGTGCAATTAAGTATATGAATTCGTGATACGAACCTACCTGGAGCAGTAGTTATGAAGAGTGAAGCAATGTAGCCAAGGAGGAGGAGCAATAGCAATATGAGCATTAGCAGGTGAAGAAGGAAGCTCTATCACATAGCAAAGTATCAGAGGTATTAAGTGCAGGGCCGGCCCTGCGTTAATGGGATCCAGGACGAACTTTCAAAATAAAACCCTCATACATAATATAAAAAATATTTTAAAAAATAACTACAACCAAGTATTGAACTTAAAACCTCTAATTTCTTAGTCTCAGTCTTAATTCCTGCAATTTATTTCTGATTCTTGGCGAATTGTGTTCGATTGTCACCTAGAAATTAATTTCTATGGCCACTTCTTGTTTACCAGGTTTGGATGCGATTAACTTGATACTTAAGTTTTGTGCATTGTAAATGCAGAGTTTTGTGCATTGTAAATGCAGTGTGCAAATAAAACTAGATGCTGCCAAGTAACTACAAACGGAATACTACTAAGCAACCTTTCCTCTCGTGCAGATTCCTAATGTGTTCCTTGTAGACTTTTAGTGGTGCTCGATGTAATGTTTCACAGCGATGACCCTCTCCATTTTCCTTTCATATGGGAATCATTTTCCTTTCCTCGTACTTTCCTTTGACATCCAAACATAGAAAATAAATGACTTTCACTTTCCTTTCCCAATTCCATGATTCTGCCAACCAAATGAGGCCTTGATTGTCTGTAAATGGAAATACCATTTTATATAGCATTTGTCTTTGTAAGTTGTGATGCAAATACATGCTTATGGATTTTTCTAATATATGCACGTTGCAAGCCTTAACAAGTATAGTTTTTGAAAGAAATATCAAATCTATGATGATTTTCATAGATAAATTTTTTAAGCCTAAGGGATCTTATAGCATATGTTGCTGTAGATTGTGTTGCCACATCTAAGCTTTAATATGTATAGCTTCTAAAAGCACTATGAAATCTAAGATGATTTTCATGGACAACTCTTTTAAGCATATGCTATATATTCGTCTGAAATGAAATTGCACCAGAAGTTCAACTGGTGCAGATACAAGAGAATGAAATTACTACATTCCTTGAAACACTGAGTCATCTAATTGAGTATAGGAGTTTGGTCCATAATGTAACTTCATAATTTCCAGAAAGCCATCAATATTCCTAATAAATCTGAATAAAAAGCACTGCAGACACAACAAAGATTGAGCACCGAAAGCCATAACATAACATAACCAAATGCCTCTCAAATATATGATTGTTGTGTTACTTTACAAAATGAATACGTAACTTCCCCTTAGAACATAGCAAAAGAACATCACTCAGATGTGCATATCCATTACACAATGATAGACAGATAGATATATACATAATATTAAAGCTTAGGTACGTCCAGCAATCGACATTATGTTCTCCAAAGAACTGAAAGGGATGTGATTCGGGTGCTGCGTTGCCATCGTCTTCATCGGTCGTAGGCAGGCTAGATGACTGTTGAGCTGGTTGTTGCAAATTGGCAGATCACTATTAAGGCAAAAAAGAAGAGTATACAAATGTTGATCAGGAAATTCGTCTGCAAGAGCATAATTTAATGGTTGAATGACTTCCACCTCAAGATGCAAAAGAATATAGATATAAATGAATAATATGCATGTAATAGATACCTGGTAATGAAAGCTCTTATTGCTCTCATGATAAAATATTTACGCATATAAAGAAGAGTCAACTACCATTCTCTCGCAAAAAGAAAATGAAAAGATGAAAAGTCAGCAAATACATTGTAACTAATTATTTCATGAAATAGATACTAGATAAGAAAAATTATGAAGTGGCTCAAAAAACTAAAATAGAAAACTACCTCATTGCTTAAAATTTGGACAATTGCGCTTGTCATGGGTACAAACTTCATTGCAGCCACGACATAATCTTGGTTTCTTCTTTTGTTGCTCAATTGCAATTTCTTTACCAGCTTTCAACCTTTTTCCACTGCCTTTAGTTTTTGCTATGTTGGGTGGAAGAACATTGATTTGATCAGGAACCACAAAAGAACTACTAGAAGTGTATTGAATGTTTCTCTGGGAACCATTATCAATATTTGAACTATTTCCATGCTCGATCAAACTGTCTTTCAGATTTATCATACCTTCTTTCGCCTTCAAATACAATTCCTTTGACATGCTTGCTTCACGCATAATGTCAGACCAAAGGTCCCATAATTCAAATATATTTACTTCTTCCTTGTTCTCAAAAGATTTACCCAATTCATTTCCAGCGTTATCAAAAATAGGTTTGGTCAGGGCATATCTGGTCCATCTCTTACGAATATAATAGACAGGAAGCTCATCAACTTCGTCATTTTTTAATACAACTAAAATGTGTCTGCAAGGAATTCCCTCACCCTCGAATAGCATACATGAGCATGATGCAAATTTTGTAATCGGATCATAAATAACTTCCCTTGAGTTCTTTCCACGTTCCGTAATAACATAAATCTTATTCTCACCTTGAGTTCTAATCTCCTTCGTCCCGCAAACCAAAAAGCTTTCAGAAAGCTCTTTTTGAAAATCATAGAAGATACTATGAGTATATATTTTACTCATTTGAATCTCGATAGAAGTGCGAAACATAATGCTCGGTGTTCTGTGAATTGTGGCATGATCTTTTTCTTTCTCCAACTCCCTTTGTCTTGAGATGGCCCTTTCAAATTGGAAATAAAATTCCATTAAGTTTTTTTTTTTCAGAAGTAAAGTGACCGAAAAAGTTATTCATACTCTCAGAACGCTGTGTAGTTCTCATTCCAGCCAAGAAAAATTCTTAAAAAATGCTGGAATCCACTTGTCTCGAAGTCCATACATATCATGAAACCATTTATTATTGTCCAATCCATATTTGTTGATAAGAATATTCCAACTAGAATCAAACTCCTCCATTGTTTCTGAATTATAAATGCAATTCTTTAATTCTTTATGAAAATTCTCGTTTGCATTCAAAGCACCTCCAACCTTTTCAGATACTTTCTTCAATATGTGCCACATGCAATATCGATGTCGCATACCCACAAAGACACGTTCAATAGCAATGCTCATAGCTGGGTCTTGGTCCGTAATAATAGCATGTGGTTTATTTCCACCCATTGCATCAACAAATTTACTGAATAACCAAACAAATGTTTCTATTTTCTCATTGGACAGTAAGGCAGCACCAAAATTCGTAGATTGCTTATGGTGGTTTACTCCAGTGAATGGTGCAAATATCATAGAGTACATATTAGTGTCATAAGTTGTATCAAATACAACTACATCACCAAAAAGCATAAAATTCTTCCTTGCACGTCCATCAGCCCAGAACACATTTTTCAATTTGTTTTCTTCATCCAATTCAAATTCAAAATAGAAAGCTGGATCAATGTCTTGCAATTTTTTCAAGTTGTTTATGAATAATTGTGCATCGGCAGCTCTCGTCGACTCTTTAGCATCCC
>JANAVB010028196.1:1683471-1900971 GCA_029216955.1 Iris pallida | reverse complement strand
TGCAGAAAGAGTATATAATGTGCGTGTGCGTGTGTGTGCGTGTTGAATATAAACTTCTGAGCAACAAATACACACACAAAAAATCAATGCTTTCCCCAGTAGCACCTTGATGCAATCAAAATCAATGCTATAGCTTTGTTCAACAAGCAAAATGACTGCAAATGAGAAAATTGCAACTAAAGATGAGTACAAATATGCTGCTTCTAGTTGCCAATACCTCAAAACTTGCCACAGAATCAAAAGTTGAGAAAAGAGAGACTAGCGTATAGAGATTGCCACTTCACCTGGAAATAGAGAAGAAGGTTTGCAGAAGGCATTGTTCCTCCACTAAAGAAGTATCTCGTAATCCAATCATCATCACTTAGGTCCTGAACAAGAAATCACCAGAAATCCTAAGGTATTCATAAGCATAGCATGGTGATGTAGCATTCTAGTTTCAATATCATAATCAGCAGGCTTGAAGTGAAATAAAGAAGCACAATGGGGGAAATGATGGGTAGCATTTCTTTGAGTCATCGAAGAAATTCCAATAACAGATTCCTTACTAAACTATTTTTATTTGCATAATATACCAGTTATATCTGTAATGAGCTATTACATTCTAAATATGATCAAAGATGTCAAATTGAGGTATGAAAAAAGATGTCGATCATTAATCATTAAGTTCAAATTTTGTACCAACAAAAGAACGTCAGTCAATACCTCAAAATGGTAAGCAAATACTTTGTGGCAGAAGTGATGAACAAATAAAAGACCATCCTGCTTCATCCAAGTGGATATCTTTTTTAGGAGCTCCTTGTAGTTCTTCATGTGCTGCACAAGGGAAATCAAATACATACATCATTATATGTTAACACGAAGCGATATTATACCAGCCAACCAAGCAAATACCTCAAACATCTCTATTGATATAATTCGGTCATAAGATGCCTCCATTTCAAGCTTGCTGATATCAGCGACAATGATCTTTACGTTCGACAGCTGAAAGTCACTGAAACAGAAAATCTATTAGCTCCACTAAAAAAATTCAGAATGCAAAATTTAAAAAGGCATGTAGCCACTGTTAGTAAAAGATAATGCACGGTTGACACACTGAATTTCGAACTTGAATCTTGACACCATTTACTCTAGGCTTAGAAACCAAAGCTCCTCCCAGGAAACTAGATATGCTTCTAACCGGAAATATTAATACAAGTGTAGGACACTCTGTACTGTCCAAAAAAATTTTGGACAAGTCCTGACGGGATGAGGACTCTCCCACAAGAAACCTAGGTTTTCCAAGGGTGAGGAGACCTATTCTCTCTCGGACAGAATGCCAAATCCTTTTCCTATTAGACATCAAAACCCTCAACACTCTTTCTTCGCCTCTGCTCACTACAAACTTTCAAATATGCCGCACCGCCTCTTGCTCCACTCCTGTCAATCTTGGGTCTGGTCCCAAGAAGGATAGAAAACCCTCTTTGAAACGTCTACACCTACCTGCTCTATCCCTTCATTTCCAGCTTTTAAAGAAGCGGAAAGAGAGAAGATCAACTGTTCCACCCCTCAGAACGGGTAAGTCCCAAGCTTGGTTTGGGATTCCAGAGCAGTCTCCTCTTCATCCTCTCTCATCTTCTCTACCACTATCAGGTAATCCTGCAAACCATAATTTATATTATGGTAAAAATTGGTCATTACTCTCCCAAGAGGAGCACTGCTCTGCTAATGTCGTCTGTTGTAGAGAATGCCCCTGTTGGAGAATCCCTTGATTATCTCTCCTCTTGTTATTAGTTATTATTATAGAAGATTTTCTGTTAGTTTTTCTTTCCATAAAATTCTCCTTGATTCAAGAATGGACATTAATTGTAAGAGCATCATTAGTAAGGCCCATCCCATTTTCTAGATTCTAGATTTAGAATGTAGGAGCTCATTTTGTAGAATAATAAGTCTCATCCCTAGTCCCAATTTCTACAATTTCGGTCCCAACCCATCCATGGGTGCTAAGGGTTGGGCCTCCCAATTTCTAGATTCTAGATTGTAGAAACTCGTTTTGTAGAATAGCAAGTTCCAATTTGGAGCCCAACTTTCTAGATTCTAAACTTTATATTATTTTTTTCCTACATTAATTTTTGACCACACAATTTTTGGGACCGGAGCTCACTTTATCATTTCCTACTATTCTCATACAAATCCAACCCATTCTACATTTACCTTTTTTTGAAATTTTGGGCTCCAAATTGCATTGGAGAGTCCCAACTACTAATGATGCTCTAATAAAATTTTCCTTGATTCAAGGAAGGACATTGATTGTATTTCCTCTATTTAAACCAGCCTTGGGGCAAAGAATAAACAAGAAAGCATTCACCACCTGTTTTCTAATATGGTATCAGAGCCAGGTTCCCTAACCTAGGATTTGTAAAGTTTTTTCCTTAACCCGGTTAGGCTCTCAATGGCCAATCCCAATAGATGGCAGCAAGCCCTCACCGGCTCAACAAACAACGACTCCTCGTCCACGACAGATGGCCAATCCCCACAGTCCGGGTCAACGGACCATTTTGAGATCGGCTCATCGGAATCCAATTCCGGATATACCTTTGAGTTCGTATCGTCATTCTGGACTCGTTGACATATTTTGTTCGATTTAGTGGACATTGGCTCCGGCACGCATTTTCGTGCAAATCAGATTCCAATATCCGGGTCAACGAACCAATTTGAGATCGGACCATCGGAATCCAATTCCGGATATATCGTTGAGTTCATATCATCATTCTGGATTCGTGGACATATATTTTGCTAAGGTTTTGAGGACTTATATTCTGACACAGTTTTTGGTGCAAAGTGGGTCCGACACGGATACCGTTTTGACCCAAAATTATCTTTTTGCCCATGTGTCCAAATTGGACTTATGGGTAGGCTATTCTAGCTATTTTGACCATTCTGGACACGTCAATGTTGTTTGTTTCATCATCCGACAACATTTGTAGACTTTTTCCCTTATCTATCACCATTTGTTATAATCTTTCTCTTTTTAGTTCGTATTTTGAGATCTGTTCATCGAAATTGAGATCCGTCGATTTCAGTGATTTCACATCACTAAAATTGATAAGTTGACCATGTGGATGATTATAGAGACTAGCTTTGACCTAGTTTAACCTAGAGTGGACTAGGAGTTGACCAGTTGACCAAAGTCAACTGTAAGTCAACCTTTGATACAGTTTGACTTAGTTTGACTGAGTTTGACCTAGAATAGGCCTAGAAGAATAGAATTAATGTATTTATATATATTGTTTACTCTAGAACACTAAGTAACTCTGTAAATTCATATTAGGTCTTTGTGACGTCGGTTTAGGCATAGACCCTCACTTATTGCTCAGGATAGCAGGCGAATACATTCTCTGATAGTTTTTATTGTCTTGATATCTACTATATCCGATTCAGTTGTAGTATTTTACTTGATTCTCGACACGATGGCGCACAGACTAGTATATATTGGTTGCCTGTCATGAGATTTCATTCCTGGGTTACCGTGGTATACCGGTACATTGTTCGATCTTGTTTCCTGTACTTGTATTGACACCGATTCCTGAGGGGGATTAGCTACCCTCTTGGAGAATCCCATGTCATGACGTCTTGTGTCCGGATCTATTATACTACTCGGGGATGGGGAGTTATCAGAGGTTATGTGATTAATACCCCTCTTGTATTCCTGTTACTACTTGCATCATAGCTTTACCGTCGCCTCACGTAGGGTAAAGTATGACCTGTGTTACTACTTGCCTCATAACTTTCCATTGGATCGGCCTGATCTTGTTTTTCTTATATTTCCTGGCTCATAGTCGGTCAAATGGAAGAGCCTGATCTTGACCCAAGCCGATCACATAATGCTCTAATATCTCAATGCACTATTTATGTTTACATTATACATCAGATATTACTGTATTGTTCTACATTCTAGTATTTCATACCCTGATATGATATCCATTTTTACGTATCTTGTTTATATTCCAGTCTTGATATTTTATCTTATATTTTATTATAATTGTCTCTTATAGAATTTGTCAATTCACATGTAAATGCTGTTAGTTTATGTACTCGTTTCCATCCTGACTGGATAAGTTGACAATATTTTTAGGAGTTGTTATGCCCTCATTATTGGACTATAGGATGATGCTAGCTGAGGCGGATCTCGATATTCTTTCACCTTGAGTTGTCTCCCAGGAGTTCTAGGTCTGGTAGTTATTTTAGTTTTGTTATTGTTTTTCCTCCATTTTATTTCTTGTCTCATATGATCCTTTGTAGATTCTAGTTGTTCTAGTGATATTATTTTCTTGTCTTATCTTCCTTAGCATTTGTGATGTGATATGAGTACCTTTATAGTTATGGATCTTTTAGATGTTGTAGTTAGTATCGGATACTTGATAGCGCTCTACCGTCGATACTGCGGCGTAGGCTGGACGTGGCCCACGTATTCGTTCCTGTATATCCGGGTGCGGGTCGTGACAGTGAGGAAGAACCATAAAGAAGGGGATGTGTCCACATGTCAACACTACCATGAATCTGAACCGAAAAATAATCAACCTCCTAAGAAAAGAAAAGGTACGTCTATCTCTATCTCTGAGAGTCGTATCAGGTATCCTGATATAAATGATCCCATAGCTGTTAGAAAACCTGTTACATCTTGCCCTAAATATCCTATGTCCGATTTTATATCATATTCAAACTTGTCTTCTTATTTTTCTGCCTTCACCTCCCAATTGTCTAGTGTAGAGATTCCAAAGAATGCACAAGATGCTCTAGAAGTTCCGAAGTGGAGGGAAGCTGTATTTGAGGAGATAAAAGCTCTTGAAAAGAACAAAACTTGGGAAGTCATAACGCTACCAGTTGGTAAGAAGACCGTCAGATGTAAATGGGTGTTTACTGTGAAGTATAATTCAGATGGGTCAGTTGAAAGGTATAAGACTCGCTTGGTGGCTAAGGGTTTCACTCAAATCTATGACATAGATTACTCAGAGACATTTGCTCATGTTGCAAAATTGAATACTGTCAAAATACTTTTATCTCTTGCGGCTAACCTGGATTGGCCTCTACATCAGTTGGATGTTAAAAATGCCTTCATCAATGGTGATCTCGAAGAAGAAGTATACATGGATAGTCCTCCTGGCTTTGAAGACACATTTGGATCAAAGGTATGCATGTTGAAGAAGCCTATTTATGGCTTAAAACAATCTTCGAGAGCTTGGTTTGAAAGAGTTACTCAGTCTACGAAAAACCAAGGGTACACTCAAGGACAAGTTGATCACACTTTATTTACCAAATTCTCCTCGGATAGGAAATTTGCTGCCTTGATTGTTTATGTAGATGATATTGTCCTCGCTGGAGAGGATACAGTTGAAATGAGAAGAATAAAAGAAAGACTTGCTACAAACTTTGAAATCAAGGACTTAGGGTCCTTGAGATACTTTCTTGGTATGGAGGTTGCTCGATCGAAGAAAGGAATTGTGGTTTCACATCAAAAATGCATTCTCGATCTATTGCGAGAAACAGGAATGAGTAGCTGTCGACCAACCGACATTCACATGGATTCTAATGTAAAACTGACTGAGAAAGCGATGTCAGGTCTAGTGTGAGACAAGTAAATTAGCTTACCCACCAACCTCTGATATCTTGCGGTGTCAATAGGAACATTTCCTTCTTCCCAAAGTTTTACATTAGAATCCATGTGAGTGTCGGCTGGTCGACAGCTACTCACTACATCTTGAGGCAGTATATAGAATACTGGGATACTTGAAGGCCAATCCCGGAAAGGATTTATTTTTTAAGAAGACTAGTGAAAGAAATGTGTCTATCTTCACTGATGCAGATTGGATAGGTTCAGTCACAGACAAAAGATCAACATCTGAATATTGTACCTATGTATGGGATAATCTTGTAACATGGAGAAGCAAAAAATAAGGAGTTGTAGCAAGAAGCAGTGCAGAAGCCAAGTTTAGAGCTATGGCTCAGGGTATTTGTAAAGGACTATGGATTCCAAGAGTCCTGAAGGAACTTAAGATGAAAATTAAGCTTCCATTGAAGTTATATTCTGACAGTAAAGCTGCCATAAGCATAGCCCACAACCCAGTTCAGCATGATAGAACCAAACATATTGAGATTGATCGTCACTTCATAAAAGAGAAATTAGAAGTTGGAATCATATGTCCACCATTTGTGCCCTCTAGTCAGCAAACTGCAGATATCTTAACCAAAAGCTTGGCAAGACCCGTCTTTGAGCATTTGATAAGCAAGTTGTGCATGATAGATATCTATCCACCAACTTGAGGGAGGGTGTTGGAGAATCCCTTGATTCTCTCCTCTTGTTATTAGTTATTATTAGAGAAGATTTTCTTATTATTAGAGAAGATTTTCTGTTAGTTTTTCTTTCCATAAAGTTCTCCTTGATTCAAGGATGGACATTGATTGTAATAAAGTTCTCCTTGATTCAAGGAAGGACATTAATTGTATTTCCTCTATTTAAACCAGTCTTGGGGCTGAAGAATAAACAAGAAACCATTCACCACTTGTTTTCTAATAGCCCCTAATATTTCTAGGGTTCCTTTACCCCCAAACTTTTGGTTATCAATCCTTTTGAACACAAGGAAACAGTGAATGACATGTTTTTTAACGTGGATCTCTGGTCGTTTGATGATTGTGGAAATTTTGGTTTTGTATGCTATAAATGTGGTTTTCAGGTCCCTTTATTTCAAATTACAATGACGTTGCTAAAAGAAAATTGCTTTGCTGCCAATAGTTCTAAAAATTCAAGAATGTTACCACACAGAACCATCTCCTTAAATGGCTTTATTGTCGATCCCCAAAACCACCGTCTTCTTCCAGATGTGAATTAGGTGTCTCTACCTCATTTTGATTGCACTTCCAGGGATATCCAAACAGTTTCTAGTTCTAACTTCGTGAGTATGTAACTTCTTGCTTGCTTTTTGGTAGTCATATATGCACAAGAAAGGGAGAAATTTGTAGAAGAAGCTGAGTAGTAGTCATATTTGGTTGCAGAAACATGGGATTGTTGGTCACATATGGAGTCAATAGTTGGCTTTCTTTATTGTATGCAACTTCTGGCTTGCCTTTTGGTAGACAAGTCCAGTTGGTTCATCGTTATGTCCTTATAGTACTTATTTGTGCCCAATGCGGCAGGGATCCTTCGTGGGATGTTGTTGTTTGGGAAGACCTTTCTCCAACCGTTTTCAGTTCTAATAGCACTTCCATGTTGGTTGGAAAGAGCATTGATACATAGGGTGGTTACATAATTAGAATGTCACCCTCTGCTTCTCAGTCTTACCTTGTGAAACTTCCTGATCAGCACTCCCTAATTCTCTCGCAACAAGAGCCCCATCTCATTTGGATCTTTTCAACTCCATTTCTCTCCCTGGAAAGAAGACCATGAATCTGTCCTCGTGAAATTCTACTTTTGCAGAGCTGACTTACACACGACCTGATGGGCCAAGACACGTCACACTACACTAATTTTCTCCTAAAGGTTCCTAAGAGGACTATATATAAGAATTTAGATACAAGAAGATGAGAAAAAGAAAAGGAAAAAACTGAAGAGTTTGGGGAGGGCCAAGATGTATACATAAATGGGGGTAAGCCTGAATACATCTAGAATAATTGTTGCAGTCAACTTGCAGAAGAAAATTCATACTAACAAACGAAATACAACTAAGGACTCTCTTTTTAAGATAAAGATGAGCTCTTACAATTCCATCTAGAAGAACATGAGCTAAGCAAGTAGTATCGTAACCTTCTGAATTCTGAAACTTAATATATACTTGAAGTTTTAGATAAAGACAGAGGGTACTTAATATATACTCTAGAATATATGCATTATGTTTGACACTATTCACTTTACCTGCATCTCTCCTCTATATAAGCTTTTTGTGTTGTTGAATTGCATATCCCAGTTACGCTGCAATTTGCATATTTCCTTGCTATATACAAGGAGAGAGAGCCCCAGCCACATCCAATGTCAAGGATTGTTTGGCCATCTTTTAACTGTGCTTTCTCACAATACTGTTCAAACATTGCGATTTCAGCATCCTCCAGTGTGCTCGAGTTGTCCAGGAAGTAACAAGAACTGCAGGGGTTTACAACACATTCCTGATCAGCATAATAAACATAGGGGGAGCAACAGGTTGAATATGACAAATACAAGAAGAAGAAGAAGTTCAAAAATGTTTACATCAGAACTATATCAGCTTCGTCAATGTGAAACAAGTTAAAAACAAAGATATATGATTATATATTGGAATCCCAATCATCAATCACATACAAATATTTTAACAAGCTACATAATTTTATTTTATTTTATATTGATTCAAACTAATTAGCATTAAGATTGAATATACAAAACTAAGATACCAAAACAACAAAACAAAATATCTTATGCCTATCACTGATTGTGTACTCAAAACAACAATCAAGAATCTATCAAAAGGTTTTGGTTGGCTACAAGAATATTTTCATTCCATTCAGCTCTATATGCATTTGTTCAGATTTACCTACTACTAGTGACTTCTTCAACTACCGTCCTAAAACTCTTAACTGGTGGATCTATTGATCTCCATTGCACAAATGTCGTATCCATCGGAAACTCTTTTTTCTCATCATATCGTCAACTGGAACCAACGCTAACATTGCATGAATGTACTCGCTCTTTGTTCTATATTGTCATCGTGTCAATGGTCATCCATCTCAGCATTATAATTTCAGGCTTTCAGCTACACTCATTTCTGTGACATATATCTAAGTTTATCCCATAAAACTTAGCTGGTCTACCAGAGGTCATATAGATATTTATTTATTATTTCAGGGATATTAAAGTAAAAAGAACTCTGGTACCCACTTCAATTTAATTTCTA
Organism: Iris pallida; assembly: GCA_029216955.1. Classification (NCBI taxonomy): domain Eukaryota; kingdom Viridiplantae; phylum Streptophyta; class Magnoliopsida; order Asparagales; family Iridaceae; genus Iris; species Iris pallida. Next base: position 1,892,080 of record JANAVB010028196.1, on the reverse strand, counting down.
GTAGGGGTGTCTTAGAAGCATAAAATATTGTTGTAACCTGGATACTCTGAAAGAACAGACAATGATTCCAACAACAAATAACATAAAAAGCAAAGTCTTTATACCAAAATTTTGTGGTCTTTGTTTGAATCCTCAATTTATACCACCTCTAATTTACCATGAAAACTCTCATTTCCTATCCTATCTTCTAATATATTGTCACTTATCCAGCATAGGCTTCTCATTTTAGCTACACTAATTTTCTGGACATAATGTTTATTAATTGCTAAACAATATTGCTACATAAAGCATGGAATTTTTCTTTCAACTTCAACGGTATCATGAGATCACAAATTACTCCAGAAACACATCTCCATTTCAACCCGCTTCTTTTAATTATATGTATGACATTCTTTTATTTTCTCCATCATGATGAATGATTGATCCAAAATATCATAGTTCACAGTATAGGCCGATACCTATACGATACAGCTGATAAGTATCGATTTTGAAATGTCTTAATCTGATACCAAACGCTACCGATAGTGACTGATACTGAAGTCCAGAGCCTCTTCCTAGTTAATTAGACAGAGAAAAGTTTACCAAAAAATGAGAATAGAAAAATAGTTTTAACGTAAAGATTTAGTCATACAAAGATCGACAATGTTATAGTGTGTCGATAAGGTTCCTCATTGGTAAATTGTAATAATTACCATTTATCGAAGTTGTATATCTATGAATTCACAATATCCATCTGGATTAATATTATGGCTAATTTGTAATTAAATATCCTGAATATTCACGGATTTGTAAGTTGTTATTCTAAACTATCGAAATTATCAATTCGCTACCATAAACTATTATAATTAGCAACAAAATACTTTGAACTTGTTTAAATTAGCAAGTTGCTATCCCTATGTCGTTAACAATGGTACCCTTCATATTTCATATTATTTAATGGTACCTTAACTTATTGACATAAGGTAGCAAATTGCATATTTGTGAATGTTCAAGGTAATGTTTTGCTAATTATAATGTTTAGGCTAGCAAATTTTCAATTTCAATTGTTAATTATAGCAACTTGCAAATATATAAAACTTTAGGGGTTTTGGTTGCAAATTAGCCTAATATTATTTATTCAAAACTATCTATTATGGTTGCACTACGTTAAAGGCAAATAAATAAACAATAGTATCTATTTGAAATGGAATATTATTCCATCTAAAACTAACGAGAAACAACAATATTATATAAATTATGTCGACGTGTATCAAATCTTGTCTAGATTTTTAGAATACATTTTATCATTTCTAGCTTTTCAAAACGAAGAACACAATACTTCGATTTGAAACAGTCGATACCGTCGTTACCGACATTGATAGGAAGGATCTAAACCGATCCCAATATCGATAATGTGAACCATGCTAAATATTGAAAAGTATCACTCTTAGGTATCTCTTATACATCAATATCGAGTCCATTTTTTATGACTTTTGGTTATTTTTACATTTCATATACTATATTTTTTCTTATACTAAGATTCTAAAGTTCCTCTCTAGGACTTCTATTTTAGCATCTAACCCTTTGTATTCTGGTTGACCAACATAATTTTGTTACCAAATATCATACACCTTAGAACCTCATTTTAGATGTGCCTAGAAATTTCATTCATAACTAGCACAAAAAGGTAAGAACTTAATGTTGAACCTTGACGTAAGCCAATACCGATAGAATACGGTTCGTTATCTCCTCCAATGGTTCCAACAATTATAAAACTCAAATGAGAAATCCTTAAAAAGGTATTTTTGTTGTCACTTCAATATCTTTACAAAAATTAACTTACGTATTCTTCGACGGTCCTTTTTGGTGCCTCTTCCAAAATACTATACTACTACTAGGAATTTTCCAATGTTCTCCATGTTACTATTTTCAAGTAGAAAAGTAGCATGCGGTATAATAGGTTATGCGACAAAGTAGATGGAGTATGTGAAATGGAACTCAGTTTCTAAATCCTAAAAGTATCATTTTCCAAATTAAACTAACATATAACACTTTGTAAAACAGTACCAGGCACAATTTTATCAAATAGTATTCAGATAGCTCCCTAATGCCACATGGGGTAGTCACTGACCTGTATTTTAGATTCTCTCCAAGCACCAGTTTGAAAAATGAGGTTGGTAACTCATAATGTTGGGACTTTGCTTTATCTGTTTCCACAGCAATAGGCATATCTTCAAGAGCTGCAAAGAGAATAAGTGTTAATATCGAAGCAAAAACCATGTGAGCTTAAAAGTTCTTCGGATTAAGAAGGGAAAAAAAATTATGAAGTGAAACACGAAGAGAAAAATAGGAGTAGACTTTTATGCTTAATTGCACATATGAGCAATTAAATATTTGATTTTACTTGCTTACCAGGAAAACATATCTATCTCTTAACTGTATTTAAAATAAGGTAACATATTAAAGAACCAGTAGAATGCCATAACGTATTAACCATATACAGAGGATCCATTGAAATTCCTTGATTGGGAGAAGGAAAGTCATTTGAGGCAGAAGATAATTAGTTATAGTTCTGAGAGCAGTAGCCTGTTCAAGATACATGAAAGGTGAAAGGAATTATTTTCCCGCTTTGCAGATTTATCCAGTTTGTAGAGAATAATTGTTGTTGTATTTTATTGATGGGCTACTCCACTACTTATAGGGAGTCTAACTCCTCTTCATACTACATTTCCCAATGTGGGACTAAATCCCTTATTAGTTCTCAACACTCCCCCTCAAGATAGGCGATAGATATTAATCATTCCCATCTTGTTACATAGCTTCGACAGACTTAATGAACTAAGACCCTTAGTCAGACAGTCTGCCACTTGTTCTTCTGAGCGAACATGATCAATCTTCAGTATCCCTTATTCCAGTTTTTCTTTGATGAAGAATCGATCGATCTCGATGTGCTTCGTTCTGTCGTGCTGAACTGGATTGTTAGCTATACTTATTGCAGCTTGACTATCGCTCAGAAGACGTAACGGTGCTCCCTTGTCCAGCTTCAACTCTGTCAGCAACGCTTTCACCCACAGCAACTCCGACACTCCTAAAGCCATTGCTCTGTATTCTGCTTCAGCTGTAGACCGTGCTACCACTGACTGTTTCTTGCTTCTCCATGAGACCAAGTTTCCTCCTACAAAGACACAATATCCCGTGGTAGACCTTCTATCGTCTGTGCAGCTCGCCCAGTCTGCATCGCAGTATCCCTCAACTTCTATACATCCATTCTTCTTGAACCATAGCCCTTTCCCCGGCGTCCCTTTCAGATATCTCAAGATCTGAAACACTGCATCCATATGACCCGTTCTTGGATCATGCATGTAGCGACTTACTACACTCACCGCAAATGAGATATCAGGGCGAGTGTGCCCCAGATAAATTATTCTCCCTACAAGTCGTTGATATCTTTCACGATCAACTGGCTCTCCTGCTTCTGCTCCCAACTTGCACTTCTGGTCAATTGGAGTGACTGCTGTTTTGCATTCCAGCATCCCTGTCTCCTTCAGCAGATCGAGTGCGTATTTTCTCTGTGAGAGAACAATTCCTTGTTCGCCTTCACACACCTCGATACCTAGAAAGTACCTCATCGCTCCTAAATCCTTCACCTCAAACTCCTTCGCGAGTTTTGACTTCAGCTTAGCGATCTCGACTTCATCATTACCTGTGATTACTATATCATCCACGTATACAGCAAGTATAGTGATTTGGCCTCTTTCATGCTGAAGAAAGACCGTATGATCTGCATTTGCTTGATGGTATCCCATGCCTGTAACAGCCTTTCTGAATCCGTCAAACCAGGCTCGAGGAGATTGCTTGAGTCCATATAGTGACTTCTTTAGTTTGCACACTTTTCCATGCGACGTCCCTCCGTCTGATTCTGTAGCGTAGCACCCTGGCGGGAGTTCCATGTACACTTCTTCTTGTAGGTCCCCATGGAGAAAGGTATTCTTCACATCTAACTGGTATAGCTTCCACCCGTAGTTTGCTGCAATGGAGACCAGAGTTCTTACGGTGCTCATTTTCGCTACTGGAGCAAACGTCTCATCATAGTCAATGCCATATGATTGTGTGTATCCTTTTGCAACCAACCTTGCCTTATATCGTTCTACTTTTTCTTATGACGTTTCCTTTACTGTGTACACCCATTTGCATCCCACAGTTTTCTTCTCTTTGGGTAATGGAACCAGCTCCCACGTCTTATTTTTCTCCAGTGCTCCAAGTTTTTCCATCATAGCAGCTTTCCACCTTGGATCTTTCTTTGCTTCTTGCCAACATTTTGGCAATGAAGTAGAGTCTAATGATGCAATGAAGGCTCGATAATTCGAAAAAATGTTAGAATAAGACAGGTAGTTGGCAATATCATGTTCATAATCATCAAAACGACTAGGAGCCTTACCCGCATTAATGCGAGAAGATCTCCTTAAGGGAGCAATAGGTGGTGGAGAGATCATACCATCAGAGTCAGAGAGATCCGCATCAGAATCAGATTGATTCAGTGCGGGAGCAACATCTTCAAGAGTTGGAGCAGGAGTAGACGAGGGACTTGGTACAGTAGGCACAGGGCACGGTACAGGCACAGTACTGGACTTCTGCTGTCTTCTTCTGTAGACTTGGAGCTCCTTTTCCATTGTCTGTTGCTCCCCCTGTTTAACATATGTATCTTCTTCATCTTCTGTATCGGAGTCACTGCTTTCTCCCCCTTTCGTCCAGTTTTTCACGACCGGACATGGGACCGATCCGACTACTACAGATGGGCTTATTTTCTCCCCCTCACATCTAACACCCTCTGTGTTAGGTGTGTCACCAAACGCGGAACCGTCATCCGAACCGTAATATGTTCCACTTCTCTGAATGTAACGTCCATGCTTACAAACATCTTCCGCTCAACTGGGCTCCAACATGCGTATCCCTTATGAGTCGCTGTGTACCCGACAAATACACACTTAACCGCTCTAGGATCCAGTTTGCCAACTCCTGGCCTATTATCTTGGACAAAACATACACACCCAAATACTTTCGGTGGAACAGTGTACGTGGTTGCACCAGTAAACATCTCCAACGGTGTCTTCCAGTCCAATACTTGAGATGGCATTCTGTTGATGAGATAAGATGCCGTTAACACCGCCTGTCCCCATAAGGTTTTCGGGACATTCATAGCCAGCATCATCGTCCGTGCGACCTCCAGCAGGTGTCTGTTCTTCCGTTCGGCCACACCATTTTGTGCCGGTGTATAGGCACAGGAAGTTTGGTGTAGTATTCCATGAGTGGATAAATACTCAGCAACCTTCTTATTTGTATACTCCGTCCCATTGTCAGACCGTAAGCACTTAATTTTAGTGCCATATTGAGTTTCTACCCGGCGATGAAAGTCTCGAAACGCCTCAAAGATGTCACTTTTATTCTTCATAAGATAGACCCATGTCACGCGAGTATAACAATCAATAAAAGTGACGAACCATCGAAAACCGTTAATACCGATTGTAGGACAAGGGCCCCATACGTCCGAATATATCATAGCAAATGCAGCTGAACTTCTACTTCCTGAACTCGCATACGTGCTTCTGGTATGTTTACCTAACTCACAAGCATGATAAAATAACTTCTCTTTTAGCCCTTTGGTATAAGGACGGATACATTCGACTAATAATTTTAAAAGAAGAATGACCGACACGCTGGTGGTGGAGTAGCAACTCATCTTCTACACTGCGCCGTGAATCTTCCGGTGGTGTGTCTGCTACCAGAGATGCCAATGCTTTGTCCAGTCCAGTCCTGTCCAAGTACCACAGTCCCTTATGCCATGTGCCAGTCCCTAGTCGTCGTCCTGTTCCCTTCTCCTGAAAAGTCACCGTAGGAATGTCAAAGGAAACAGTACAGTTAAGATCAAGAATAATGGCACTAATAGAAAGAAGATTGACAGGAAAAGACGAAGCATGTAAGACATTGGTGAGAGTGAGAGAAGGGGTGCATGCGACAGTGGCTTTACCCATGACAGGGCTGGAGTTACCATCAGCAGTCTGAATGCTCTCCGGCGTCGGTAGGTGAGTATAGTCCTGGAACTCACCGCGGGACCCCGTGACATGGCGAGATGCCCCAGAGTCCATAATTCAACCTGGTTGGTGGACAGCTGCTGCAAGAGCACGCGCAGGAATACCTGTGCTGGTTTGGGCAAAGCAAGTGATGTGGTCCTCCGAGGTAGATGACGCCCCATGACTGCCGTCCGAACCCAGCTTCGTGCTGCGTAACTTCGCGAGGAACTCCTTCTCAAGAGGGGTTAACTCAGCCAGGTGATTTTCTCCCCCTTCCTCCGCCAGATTAGCTGTGTCCTCCAGAATAATTTCTCCTTCTTCCAGCATAACCGCCTCTACCACCTCGACGTCCTCCGCGGCCCCGTCCACGATCACTCGACTGACTTTGCAGGAGTTTTGGACAAAATCTGATGTAATGCCCTGAGTCACCACAGTTGTGGCAAACACCGGCCACAGAGGGAGGCTGATTAAAGGCGGCAAGGACAGACTTGTCAACAGTGGCTTGCTCCCCCTGGAAATAGCCCTTGTTGGGCATCAACTTCAAGCGAGCCTCTTCTTGTGCCATGGCAGCTATGGCTTCTTCTAAGGTCGGAAGCATGGGCTGTGCTAGGAGGACATTCCTTCTATGCTCAAACACAGGGTTAAGACCCTTCAAGAACTTCATCATCCGTTGTCGCGAAAGATAATCCAAGAACTTTTGAAAATGTTTCGCAAATGCTGGTTCGACTTGGGCATCTTCCATCCCAAGAGGATCATAGTGATCCAGATCAGACCAGTACTTCTTCAACAGTGCTGCATACTCAGAGATGGTGCGGTCGTCCTGGGCCACCCTATCAAGTTCATCCTGCAGTTGGAAGACCCGCATAGGATTGCCGGAGCCTGAGTACATATCCTTCAAAGTCCGCCATATATCAGCAGCAGCCTCCATCGCCTCTATATTGCCCGACACCTGGTCGGTCAAGGAGGCTGTCAACCATCCAACCACAACATTGTTGACAATTTCCTAAATAGCAAACTCCTTTGAGGAGGGATCATCTGCGCCTTGGTTTGGCCATTGACGTAGCCAACCAAGCCACGTCCCTTCAGCGTCCGCATGGCCTGCCGTGACCATTTCAAGTAGTTGGATGTTCCTTCCAACTTCGTCTCCAGCTTGTCCAGCTTCCCCATTTTGTAGGGTGACGGATCCACATCAGTATGGATCACACGTGGGGTTGCCTCGGTTAATCTCTTTGATAAAATATCATCAACCAAGGCCTTCATCTCTTCTGCGATCAGTTTACCACTGATCGAATCCATGGCGTCTTCAACTGTGATTCGTCGTCTTCGTCGGCTTCGTCGTCGTCGTCGTCTTTATGTAAAGTCTTCAACAGAGACCTTACGAATGCGCTGTTAACGTGGCCAACACTGGCGCGCGCATGTAGATCCTAATTTGCAGATCGAGATTAGGTTTTTTTTTGAAAAAAATGGGGGGGGGTTCGGCAGCAGTGGGGTCGGAAGAGGGAGGGGGGGCATGGGGGGGTCGGCGGGGGGGGGGGAGCGGCAGGGGGGGCGTCGGGGGGGGGGGGGGGGGCAGGGGGGTTCGGCAGGGGGGGCGTTAGGGGGGGCAGGGGGGGGTCGGCCGGGGGGGGGGGGGGGTCGGCGGCAGGGTGGGAGGCGTCGGGAGGGCAATGGGGGTCGGCAAGGGGGGGCAGCAGGGGGGGTCGGCAGGGGGGGATCGGCGGGGGGGGGGGGGAGGGGTGGGTTTGCCAGGTTGGGGAAGGGGTGGGGTTTTTTTTTTTTTTTGTGGTTATGGCTCTGATACCATGTAGAGAATAATTGTTGTTGTATTTTATTGATGGGCTACTCCACTACTTATAGGGAGTCTAGCTCCTCTTCATACTACATTTTCCAATGTGGGACTAAATCCCTTATTAGTTCTCAACACAGTTAATGATATGAAGAGAACATTTTATTTCTCATCAATGCTATCATAATGTCAATGCCAGTACATGGTCTAGTGCAGTGCAGCAGAGAAAGAAACTAAGTGGACTGTAAACTGCAAATTCCCCATTATTATAAAATACAGTTGCCCGTCTATATATCCATCTCTGGTATGTTAGATCCAGATAAATATATCTGAAACCTGTACTTCATAAGTACCAAGGTTCACAATATCGATTTCGGACCATTCCTATGAGTATCGGGATCGGAGATATCGTCACTATCGGCGGTTTCAGATCGGAGTATCGGATTTTTGGGATCGAAAAAAATAATAATTATACGCACATGTGGACCAATGGGAATGGAGCAGTATTCTAAATGGCGGCCGCCTAGGCGGTTGGCGGTCTCTCTCCGCACCGCTTTTCGGTAGACGGTGGAGTAGGCGGCCAACAGAGGTTGGCGGCATAGGCGGAGGTGAGACGACATAGGCGGACGCCTAGGCGGCGCAATACCTAACAAGATATTTTGGCCAAAAAGGTTTTGTAAGCATTATGGGTCTATGGTTCACTTTCACAAAACTAAAACTTTATAAATCTTCGTTCTACAACTTAGTTATGCATGGAACAGCCTTAAAATATGCATATTATGCAAAAAACAATGATAAAATAGTAAAAAATGTTCAAAATATATCGACCACCTAGGCAGCGCCTAGACAGTGCCTAGGCGGTAGGCGGACTCTCTCCGCCGTCCACCCGCCTACCGTCGTTTAGAACCTTGGAATGGAGTGTACTAGTGCACATGTGATGTAGGAGTCCATTATCATTGGTCCACATGTGCATTATATATATATAATAAGAAAAAAACAAAAACATAAAACAAAAAAGTTCTTAAAAAATGAAATAAACATTAAAAAAATCTTCAAATACTAAAATAGATTAAAAAAAGAAAAAGAAAATAAATAAATAATAACAGTATAGAAAAAACAAACAAAACAATAGTTTACTGGGCAAAAAAAAATCCACTTATTCTTAAGGGATAGGATTCCTATGTTTTGTGGACAAATTATTTTTCCGGGTATTCGCAATTCCCGTCCTAATTTTGTCCGGAAAAATTCACATACCAAAAGCCCCCTTAGAGCTACAAGGAAGCATAATAAAGGATACATTTCAATGTCTAGCATCCTCCCTCCTGTGAATTGAAGTCTTTACGCTCGACACGTAAATTACGCTTCATAAATACTTATTGGGATGGTTCCCTCTTATGTAGAGGACATCCCGGAGTGTGACAAGCACCATCCGCTTGTTGGAGACGCTGGGGGAGGTCAAGGCTTCGATAGGACTCATATCAGAGTCGGTTTTAGTAGTTTCTGAAGGAGTATCATGGGCATAGGTAAACCAACAATATACCAGGTTGTGCAATATTTTCAGCAAAAATTGGAATGGAATTTTTTTCGCATAAAGCATATGGGCGGTATGCCGGATTGTGCAGGTTGAACAACAAACAGAAGTCGGGTGGCCTATATTAGTTTTTATTAGGATTCGACCGATCGAACTATCTCGAACTTGGAAAGATGGATATATGCTATTTCCTGACCTAATTAGAGACACACAAGAAAAAAGTGGTTGTGCAACTTTCAAGGAGAGGGAAGAAGAGATCGGAGAGTTTTGTGTTTGATTCGAGGAGAGATTCGTTCGACGAGATCTATATTGATTTGTCATTGAGTTCCCATCTTTGATTACTTGTTATTTTCTCCATTGTATTCTATTTCCATTGTTGAATAGTCATGGTTGGTCTGTTTGTTAGGTCGGTAGGAGAAATTGTAACGGAGGTGTATTCCTTTATTTCAATAGTAGAGTTTTTCAGGGGTGGGCTTCAATAGTTTCATGATTTTCTTCCGTATTGGGTTTTCATGTAAAAGTCTTTTTCTTCGCAATTGTTCGATTGTATTGTTGTGATTGTGTGCCTGTAGGTTATTACAATTTAGTGGTTAGTATTTTTGCTACATTGAGAGCTTCGTTCCCAACAGAATGGTATCACAGCATAAGGTTGGAGGGTGTCGGGTGTTTGACAAATTGACCAAGAGAAAAGATGGAGGTGAAACCAATTCGTTTGGTTAACCTGAATGACAGAAATTATCATTATTAGAAAAGTAAGATAAATGACTTCTTTCCGCCAAAAAGTTACATCTTCCGATGTTTTCTTTCGAGAAGGCCAGTAATAAATCCGGGAAGGACGATTATTCGAGCATAAACATGTGGTTAAATCAAACGGTTCTTAGATGAAAATATTTGCAATCACATTGCAAACATAGATTATACAAGACGTTAAGGAAAAAGCTGGAGACCTTATAAGCCAAGAATGTCATCATCAACAAACTGTTTCTAATCGGAAAGATGATGGGTCTGAGGTACAAGGACAATATATCGATTATGGATCATGTGAATGAGTTACATGGCATGGTTGAACAGTTGTCAGCAATAGGGGTCAAATTCGACAACGAGATTTAGGGACTTTAGTTGTTGGTTACTTTGTTGGACTTGTGGAAAACCACATGATATCTATGATCACTTCTGCTCTGAAGGTATTGTAACTCTTGAGTTCTCCAAAAGTTTGGTGTCAAATGAGGAGATGCAAAGGAGATATCTTGGAACGTCTTCTTCCTCATAGTCTAAAGTGTTAGTGTCAGATTGTCAGGGAGGAGCACAAATGGGAGTCCATGCAACAGAGACAGGAGAAAAGGAAAGTCCAAGAATCTGTAATTAGTGTGGCAAGAAGGGTCACATTACAAGGAGTTGTTTTGTGTGGAAGAGAGAAAAAGGCGATAAGGGAAAATAAAGTAAGAACACTACAAACAACAAAATCAATACAGGAAAAATGATATCGTTGTACGTGATGAGGTGACTATAAACCTCGCTTGCGGTGAAAGCAGTTGGCTAGTGAACTCAGGATCTTTAGCGCACATGTCTCACAATAAAGCAGTTTTTGTCACTTACATGACAGGTGACAGTAGAGTGCTAAAGATAGGCAATAAAAATGTGTAGAAAGCGATTGTCATTGGATATATGTACTTTATGTAGTATCCCACTCCCGTTGGGGCGAAGCACTATGTAACAGGCTCATAACAAGTCGGACATGGTCGGGAACATAGATAGCTAGTCTGACTCAACAACGAGTTTGGTATATGAAAACCTTTTTCGCATCAATAAAATTGATTTGGACGAATGATATGAGAACCGTTCTCCTAAATGCAGCGGACTGTGTCTTGGCGAGTGAGCTCTATATAAGAGTCCCTTCGACGGGACCGGTCTGCTGTTGGTTTTCTTGGATTTTCTTGATGTTTTGATGCTTGATTTTTTATGAGTATTTTTTCGAGTCGATTTCTGAATACGCTTTAGGAATTTCGAAGGGGGGAGGATTGAAGAAGGATTCTAATATGATGTTTGTGCCAATTTCAGTAGCTCGTGTAATTGGCATCTAATCGTTGCGAAGAGATCTCCTACACTCGACGTATTTCTTTTAGGTGGGTGGCTCGACCACTTCTTTTCTACTCTTTCCCGTCAATAAATTCTTAATGTTCAAACGTTCAAATCGATGATGCTGGTTGAATATATGTTGTGACACTAAGATAAAGAACATAGGATAACTGTAATGTAACTAGTATAACTAGGCCTAGAGACATTAACTTAACGTCTCGCATCGAGGCGAGCAGTTTGTTCAAAATAGGAAAAACTGTTGAAAGGAAAGGACATTGAAACATCGATTCGTGGCATGGTGCCTCGGGGAATTTGGTGCCTACGATTAGCCAAATTAGAACACACGGCTTTGAGACAAAGGATGTGTAGGAACAATGGCACCTCTAGAGGGGGGTGAACAGAGTGCAGCGGAGAATATTTAACAATTAAAAATTTAACTCTAAGCAGGTGAAGCAATATATATATATATATATATATATATATATATATATATATATATATATAAAATAATTGCAAGTAAGTCAGTAAAATCAGGACGAGAAAACAATACGCAAAGACAGCAGATTTATACTGGTTTTCCTCTGTGAGGACTAGTCCACTCTCGAGTACTCAACCCGATGTTTGAATCCACTATTTGAAATAGAGATTACACCACGTGTTTTGCTCGAAGAACACGTCAACTTCACCACCGTCGTGTTTTTATCCGAAGCCCACGAACAAACTTCAACACCTTTCTGAAGAAAGCTTTTATACGCCAAGCTTGTACAACTCGAAACTCCTACTCGGAAACCACCGACACTTAGAAGAATAGAGTCGACTTGGAGATTTGAAGATTAATGCTTTGAATGGAATAGAAAGCTTAGGAATATATAGAGAAGATGAAGATTGAATGTGTTTAGAAATGAAAATTTATTCTCTATTTATAGGTTCTTCAAAAATTTAAACGTTGGAGATCCACAAGAATAGGTAAAGCTTCTGACCAGGAGTGAATTCTGCTGACCGAGTTCGGTCCGAGTTCGGGCAGAACTCTGGCCGAGTTCGGTTAGCCTAATTCCAGGGCAGTTTTTGGTTTTTGGATCTGGTTTGGTTTAGGATCAAATCAGGAATTGGTTTGGTTTGGTTTAGGAATGAATCAAGATTGGTTTGGTTTAGGAATGAATCAAGATGGGTTTGGTTTAGGATAGACTTCTAATTGCCAGTGATCCCGATTCACAAATAATCTAGACTTAATAAAATAGAAAAATATAGAATAAATAATAAAATCTCAGAGACGACGCAATCTGCATTCTTCGTTTCTTTTCATATCGAGATCGAAGTTTTAAGACACTTATCGAAATAGGTTTGACTATGGCTAAATGTGCCAACAATCTCTCCTATTTTGATAATGTGACAAAACTACGATTGATACTTAAAGAAAAGTTCAGCTTGAAGTGGAAGCAGCCTTGATGAGTACGGAAGGTACGGTAGTAGCTTTTTATCCGTCAAAAAAATGGTACAGTACTCAATGCTCAATGCTCCCCCGTAGTGTACGGTCAAGTCTTATTACTCCCTCGTAATACAACATTCTGCTGAATCTGTATCTGTAGAGTCTAAACCAAAATTCTTTCAAACCAAATTAGTAATACAGTAAATAATCATCAGAAATCGTAAGTTGTATCCAAGATGAATCAAATCTAAATGAATCATATCTAAATTTTATCAATCTTTAATCAATCTTAATTATCTCCCCCATTTTGATAATGTGACAAAACTACGATTGATACTTAAAGAAAAGTTCAACTTGAAGTGGAATGAGCCTTGATGAGTACGGAAGGTACGGTAGTAGCTTTTTATCCGTCAAAAAAATGGTACAGTACTCAATGCTCAATGCTCCCCCGTAGTGTACGGTCAAGTCTTATTACTCCCCCGTAATAAAACATTATGTTGAATCTGTATCTGTAGAGTCTAAACCAAAATTCTTTCAAACCAAATTAGTAATACAATAAATAATCATCAGAAATCGTAAGTTGTATCCAAGATGAATCAAATCTAAATGAATCTTATCTAAATTTTATCAATCTTTAATCAATCTTACTCCCCCGTTTTGTTATAATAGCAAAATGGTATAACAATATTAAACCACAAAGCATAATAGAAGACATACATGGGTAGCATAAACTGAAAAAAGTTTTGCATACATCACACAGAAAAAGAAACTGAAAAAGTCATAACTGATAATGCTTGAAAGAAGCATTTATCACTAATACATGCCAACTAAAATAAAGTCAAAACATAACAAAGTCACTGAACTATCACGAGGAATAACAAATCCTCAAATATCATCCTCATCATCATCATCAGCTGCAGCACCAGCAGTACTAGAAGGATCGGTCTCAGCAGATCGGCTGGGATCATATCGAGCAGCCGCAGGGTCAAAGTAACGCTGCGCATCACGGTCATCAATGCGATAGCCAAGCCGGGTCGGATCACGAACCATAGGAATAGGGCCTCTAGGGTTGTGAGCAAGGCTATACGACAAATCATGAACCATGTTCGAGATGGCCTGGAGCTGAAGGGTAGTACGGAAATCCATAGCGCGGAACTGATCCAGCATGAGAGTCTGAATGAGGATGAGTAGCCAGAGAATCAGTGGAAGTGGGAGTGACTATAGGAGGTGGAACCTGTGCAGGATAAGCTGGGCGACGATGCTCATAAAGATAGGCAGGAGCAGCATCCTCAGCACAGTCCTCAAGACTAACCTGAAAGTACTGAAAGATGATAGGGAGGTACATCGCGTATAGAAGGCGTCGCGAGGAAGTCTTACGACAACGTTCCATAGCGGAGATGATAGTCTTGGAAAGACTAAAAGAAACATAAAAGTGAAGATGATAAATCGCTGAGAGTTCCAGGTAGAAAATCTCATCTGTGGCAGTGTTCTTAGGAAGGAAAGTGGAGAACACCATGCGATGGAGATTACAGAAGTAGTTGTTCATATGTCTAGGACGAAGAGTGCCATGGGGTCGAGGATTCGGTTCACAGAGCGAATCACGGAAGGAATCAAAAGTTGTCCCCTCGGAAAACTCAACAAAGGTGATTTCAACAAGTGCTTCCCTTCGTTGGGTACGTGGAGAATGATTGCTAAATCATCGGCATCAAACTCAATGTCGACTCCACCAACTTTTGATTTCACCGTGCCCTTTGTGACCGAGAAATTACAATAGAACATGCGAATGGCATTGGTATAAACGGGAAAAGTAGATTGAACTAACTCTAGCAAATGATGATATGTGAATACACTAGAGTGATCAGGAAATAACGTGAAGTTGATAGGAGCGCCCGGACAGATTTTTCTTTTATGAAAGTACATGAACCAAGAGTCCAAAGCTTCTTGGGACACAAAAATAAATTCATCAAAGAAATCTCCATCGGGTCTCCAAGGAGTGTAAAGTGAAAAGGAGGCCGCCTCATGAGAAGTCAAGGACGAACCTTCATCAACTTTTCTCTTCCTTTGAGAAGAAATAGGTTGTTTTGGAGCCATATGAAAATAAGCACGGAGAGATAGATATACCGAAATTGATGGTAGACAGTGGAAGAGAACCTCGAGAGAGCTCCGAATCCGAAGTTTGAAAGCTTGAAGAACTTGGATGAGGGAGAACAAGGAGGTTAGGGTTAGGGTTTTCGGTAGGGTTTGATGCTGCTGTGATGAGGAAGAAGATGATAGAAAGGGATTAAATAGAAGGGGACTCGGCTGTCCAGCTTCTGTTTGAAATCCCCCAGACCGAGTTCGGTCCGAGTTCGGCCAGAACTCTGACAGAGTTCGGTCTCTAGGGTTTCAAGGCAGTTGTTGGAAACAATGTGATAGTTTTTAACATAAATACGAAAGTGAATTAGAATTAATTGTGCTGAAGAAAATAATTTAATATTTATTAATTAATTACCCATAAATTGCCATAAATATTTTGGGTTAGCTGTAGGGGCCGGATCCCAGCTAGCGGTAGTCCGAAGACTAGTACACCGTGTCGCTTCGGTTATTTACACCTGTGTGACAGAAGGGCCAAAATAAATTTAGTGAATTCATGTTCGTTAAAAAATAATATTATATTATATTACCTCAACATCCAGAATTCCTAATTTTCTTCGTATAAAGTTAAAACGACCTTCAGCCAAAGGCTTTGTGAAGGTGTCAGCTAGTTGATGTTCAATTTCAACAAATTCTAAAACAATATCACCTTGCAAAACATGGTCTCTCAAAAAGTGATATCTAATTTCTATGTGTTTAGTGCGTGAATGACATATGGAATTCTTAGTGAGATTAATAGAGCTAGTGTTATCACAGTAAATGGGAATATGATAAAAGGATAATTGAAAGTCTTCCAGAGTTTGTTTCATCCACAAAATTGGTGCACAACAACGTCCTGCAGCTATATACTCAGCTTCAGTAGTTGATAATGCAACTGAATTTTGTTTCTTAGAAAACCAGGAGACTAATGACTTTCCTAGAAAATGACATGTACCGCTGGTACTTTTACGATCGACCTTGCATCCAGCAGAATCTGCGTCCGAGTAACCTATCAGGTCAAACGAATCAGTTTTGGGATACTAAAGACCGGTTGTCAAAGTTCCTTTAAGGTATCGTAAGATACGCTTACCAGCACTTACATGTGATTCTTTAGGACAAGCCTGATATCTAGCACATAAGCATACAGCAAACATAATGTCTGGACGACTAGCAGTTAAGTATAGCAAACTACCAATCATACCTCTGTACTTACGTATGTCGGCTGATGTACCGCTTTCATCTATATCAAGCTTTGTAGACGTCATTGGAGTGCCAATAGGCTTGACATTTTTCATATCAAATTTCTTTAACAAGTCTTTTGTATATTTGGCTTGATTAATAAAAATCTCTTGTGAATTTTGCTTAATTTGCAGTCCAAGGAAGAATGTTAATTCCCCCATCATGCTCATTTCGAATTCGCTCTGATACTAATTGTAGGAACAATGACACCTCTAGAGGGGGATGAATAGAGTACAGCGGAGAATATTTAGCAATTAAAAATTTAACTCTAAGCAGGTGAAGCAATATATAAAATAATTGCAAGTAAGTCAGTAAAATCAGGGCGAGAAAACAATACGCAAAGACAGCAGATTTATACTGGTTTTCCTCTGTGAGGACTAGTCCAGTCTCGAGTACTCAACCCGATGTTTGAATCCACTATTTGAAATAGAGATTACACCACGTGTTTTGCTCCGAAAAATACGCCAACTTTACCACCGTCGTGTTTTTATCCGAAGTCCACGAACAAACTTCAACACATTTCTGAAGAAAGCTTTTATACGCCAAGCTTGTACAACTCGAAACTCCTACTCGGAAACCACCGGCACTTAGAAGAATAGAGTTGACTTGGAGATTTGAAGATTAAAGCTTTGGGAATGGAATAGAAAGCTTAGGAATAGATAGAGAAGATGAAGATTGAATCTGTTTTTAGAAATAAATTTTTTTCTCTATTTATAAGTTTTTCTAGGACAGAGTTTGGGCAGAACTCGGTACCCTAACGTTCAAAAATTTAAACGTTGGAGATCCACAAGAATAGGTATGAATTCTGCTGACCGAGTTCGGTCCGAGTTCGGGCAGAACTCTGGCCAAGTCCGGTTAGCCTAATTCCAGGGCAGTTTTTAGTTTTTGGATCTGGTTTGGTTTAGGATCAAATCAGGAATTGGTTTGGTTTAGTTTAGGAATGAATCAAGATGAGTTTGGTTTAGGATAGACTTCTAATTGCCAGTGATCCCGATTCACAAATAATCTAAACTCAATAAAATAGAAAAATACAGAATAAATAATATAATCTCTGAGACGACGCAATCTACATTCTTCGTTTCTTTTCATATCGAGATCAAAGTTTTAAGACACTTATCAAAATCGGTTTGACTATGGCTAAATGTGCCAACAGGATGAACTGTTGCTTGAGTTATGGGTTATACTGCTCAATTCTGTTTATGTCATGCATCTGCTGCATAGATAAAACCGTTCACGCATTCGCATGGTCATGGACAACTTGTGCACAGGATTAGCTTTTCTCAAAATGATATCCAGGACACTGGAACCAAATCGACCTAGGAGAAAATTATAAAATCATGCTTCAGCGAGGCATTGCGAGACCTCCAGTCGGACTTGCAAACCGGACTGATAGAGCGCATCGCAATGCTACGTAATCGTCCTGCATGGTGTCGATATCACCAATGACCGCATATAAGATAGATTGCATGCTCACCTATTATCTTGTGCATGTGGTAAGTATTATATCTGTTTTATACATGAACGAGCATGGTCGTGGTAAGAAATATTGAGAATTACTATGTTATTTACTGCTTTAAGTTATGCCATCGATGTGAACTGCAAATCATCTAATTCTAAATAGAAAGACAACTTCGATGCATGCAAATCCTTAATAAGCAATGTCGGTTTAGACAAGTGGGTTCGTCCCTCTCACTAGTGCATTTCCAAGTGTACGAACCCACAACTCCTAGGTGACGAGCGCGCTGTGGGAGCACGAGACTAGACTGAAGCTAAAAAAAAAGGAGGCGGCTCGAAGCTCTCCTATTTTTAAGTATTTTAAAGCTAATTCACCTCGAAGGCTTTTAGTTTCAATGTATAAAGGGACATGAATATATGGAACAACAATGATTATTTCACGGTAGCTTGTCAAATGTTTTTATTTTGTGTTTCAAAGAATGTAGTCGCAACGGCATATGTAATGTAAAATGACCTTGCACATCGTATGCAAGTTTTACCAATGAAAAGTTTATTTTCTTCCTATACTGCGTCTCAACTGTCTGTACTGTCTAATTTCAACTTGTTGTCTCAAAAGAATTATCAAATGCACGTTTGTCGTGTACAAGTCCAATTTAAACTTGTACGACATTACGCCCAGCGAGGAAAATCGATTCATCTAGAATCGATGCGAGGACGAATGGTTCGACGAATCGGGACGTGACACTTTATGACCAACAAAGGAGCTACATTGATTCTCATAGTAGTTTGCCACGTCCTAGACATTCGCTTCATCCTAATATCAATTGGAAAGCTAAATAATGATCTTCAGTCTCTTCGAAAATGATCAGTGGAAGCTTATGAATGGCTCGATGATTAATGTCATAGGAAACAAGAGGTCTGATCTCTACTATATATAATGGAGCGTACATTGGCCACAAGAGGTCAACGCAGCCGGTGACGCATCTACCAAGATGTGGCACAAAAGACTCGATCATTTTAACGAGAAAGGAATGAGCTACCTAGCGAACCGAAAGGTGCTTCCTGGTTTGAAGTGTGCAATGTTGGAGAGATGTCCATACTGCATGGCTGGAAAGCAGTAACATGGTATCCCTTCAGAGTCACCAATCTTCGAGGAAGTTGGTATTGCTCGAGTTGATTCACTCGGACGTTTGTAGTCTATTAAAGATAAAAACTATTTGTGGTGTTTCTTTTTTGTAACTTTATTGATGAGTTTTCAGAAAGATTAGGGTTTTTTCCATAAAGACCAAGGATCAAGTGTTAGACGTTTTCAAGGCATTTCAGGCATCCATTGAATTTGTTTGATACTTATTGCATAGAGCAAGGAAAACAACACCAAAACACTCTACGAAAGACATCTCAGCTCAATGGTAACAAAATGAATGAACTTGACACTTGGTCGAGAGAGTACGGTGCTTGTCGTCAGAAGTAAAGTTGTCGGACATTTAATAGGATGACGCTCTATATACTGCAGCTTATATTATTAATTTCTTCTAGCACTCCGTTGTAAGGTGACGTGCTTAATAAAGTTTGGTTCGGTAACCTCACCTGCGAGTGTTTAGATGCAGGACCTTCACATATGTACCGATAGATGAAAGGTCCAATCTAGGCGAATACGAGACATCGCATCTTTGTCAGATATGGTAGAGATGATTCGGGTACAAGCTGTTCAATCCAATGGGAATGAAGCTTTACAGAAGCAGAGATGTGATATTTTTCGAGGACAAGATGGCGGCTGACATTCGAAAATCTAAGATATTTTCTAAGACGTCTCCAGATATCAAGCCAGTTTAGCTCGAGATAGTTCCTCCTATTACTACAATTTTGCCGGATATTGAGGAGCCAGTACATGAGGATCCTCCTAACCATGATCACCAGTTTGCTAATGATAGTCAAGAAAATCTTCAAGATGATAAGCATGTTGAGGTAAGTTCTAAAGAAAATGAGGCTATTGATAATGAATAACCACCACCATAGGCTTCGTTGAGTAGAGGTACTAGGGATTGTTGACTGTAGGTGGTACTCAACCGATGAGCACGTGCTATTGACTGACGGGAGAGAACCCAAAATTTTTATAAAGGACGAAAACATAAAAGAATGTGTGGCTGCAGGCAATGCATGAGGAGATGACTTCTCTACATGCCAACAACACTTATTTCTACTATATAATGCGGCTTGGAAACGGCTCAAAAGTAAGCCGTCCAAGCCGTAAAATAAAATATAACTAAACAACTACATAAATATTTCATTAATTATTTAAAAAAAAAACCTAACTAAGTATTTAACTATCTAATATGATTTATTTATAACTAAATAATTCAAACTCAAGTGGTTAAGGTGCGAGGTATTTTCCTTACTTGCTTTGAGTTAATTTCCGAGGAATAACATTTTTTCAATAAATTTTATATTTAAATATTTTTAAAAAAATTGCACGTGCAAATTACTAGTTTATATAGTGCAGTTGCAAAGGGGTAGTGAAAATTTCATCAACCTGGTCTTGTAGTGAATTTTTTATTAGATTAGCAGTCTAGTATTCTTCCGACGCTAATTGTTTACTGGTCAGTAGGCCATTTTTTAAATTTAAAATTTTGAGTGGGTATTAAGAAAGACCGGCGGAAAGGTTCTTGTTGAACTGTAGCAACATAAGGACAAATTTTGGGCCTTGATTTGATTTGGGTTTGCTACTGTCCTCTAGACAGTCACAGCAAAAAAACAACTTTCCAAAATAGAGCTGATTTTTTTTAGAGTTATTTGTATTTACCCCCCCAATTGTTAATCATATCTCTACTTCCCCCCCAAATTTATTTTATTAGTATCACCCCCCCAATCTTCGGATAAAGTGCAATGAAACCCTCCTTAGATTTGCGTTTTTGCATTTGAAGACCCCTTGTTTAAAAAAAAAGAAATCATATTTTCATTTTTGTTCAGTTTGTACCCATGTCGTTAACAGTCGTTAAAATACGTCTAAAAATACGATTTTACCCACCCCACGCTCTCCCCCCTCTCTCTCCGATGGTGGCGGCTTGTCAAGCGGGGCCGACCAGAGGAGAGGGGAGGGTAGCCGGCCAGCGGAGGGAGGAGGGGGGGGGGGTCGAGCTAGGGGTGAGCATTCGGTTAATTCGGTTCAAATCGAACTGAAAACTGAATTGAACCAAAAATCGAAAAAGCAAAACCGAAACCGAACCGAATTGGCCCATAACTGTATCAAACTGAATCGAATTAAATCGGTTCGATTTTCGGTTTATTCAATTTTTTGGTTTATTTGCACTTTTTTGTTAATATATATAGTACTTAAATATACTTAATTTTATTTAGTATATATCTGTAGTGTGTATTATATATATATATATATATATATATATATATATATATATTGTCACCCCCAGTTTTCGAATTAGGGGTATTTTTGTCATTTTTCAAGTTTTATGATTTTTAGGAATTTTATTTGATTTTATATGATTTTTAGGGATTTGTTTGAGTTGGTTTGAATTTTATCCAATTTGGACTTAAGTTGGAGACCCGGGTAGCCTGGACACTAGTGGGACCCACATACTAGCTGGGCTTGGCCCACATACCATCCTAATTAGGCTAGAAACCATAAACCCTATTTCCATGGCTTAATTAGTCATTTTAGAGCTTAATTAGTTAATTAAAATTTGACCGAAACGAACCGAACCAAACCCGAACCAACCCAACCTAAGTCTATTGGGTTTGGAGGCTTAATGGGCTTCACCCAAACCCAATATTCCCCCCCCCCCCCACATGGCCGGCCAAGATGGACAACCCCCCCCCCCCCCCCCTTTCTTCTCCACAAAGTAAACTCTCTCTCTCTCTCTCTCAAATTTCATTTCTTCTTCCAAGCTTCCTTTCTCCAAGCAAAAACCTATTCTAGGTATGTAATCAATCCTCTATTTATTACTCTTTTGCATTTAATGTCTTCACAATAATTGTAGAGGGGGAGATTCTCTACACTTTGCCCATAAATTTCATAGGTTTCCCTAGAAATCTAGGTTAGGGATTTAATTTGGGGTTTCCCTATTTAAGAGTGGTATATATATATATATATATATATATGTGTGTATGTATTATATATAAGTATTTGTGTGTAGAGTGAGAGAATGGTGGTGGTGGTGTATGAGTGAGAGTGGTGGTGAGAGTGTGTGTTTGAGTGTGCTTGAGTGAGTGTGTGTTGAGAGAGTGTGTGGCTGTGTGTGTGTAAGTAAAAAAAAAAAAAAAATATATATATATATATATATATATATATATATATAAATGTATAGATATATATATATATATATATATTTTTTTTTTTGTATATATATATATATATATATATATATATATATATATATATATATATATATATATATATATAGAAATGTGTGTGTATATATATATAGATAAATGTGTATGTGTATGTATATTTACATATAGATTGTGTGTGTGTTTATACATATATAGTGAGATGGATAGAGGGATATAAGAGTATATATATATGTGTATAGGTATATATATATATATATAGATAGATATATATATATATATATAGATATATATATATATATATGGAGAGTGGAGGAGGTAGTAGTAGAAGGAGAAGAAGAGAATGCAGCAGCAGCAGCAGGAACCCCCCCCCCCCCCCCCCCCCAACCACCCAAGCTCATTTTGCCCTATAACCCCCCCCCCTCCCTATGTAGATATATATATGTATATATATATAGGTAAGTATATATATATGTATAGATGGATAATTAGATAGTTTTAGAGGAGAATTAGAGGAAGAAGTTATAAGAAGAAGAATAGAAAATAAGAAGAAGACTAAGAAGTTCAAGAAGAGAATTAGAAGGAGTTAGAAAGAAGTTAGAGAAGAAGAGAATTAGAAGAAGTTAGAAAATTAGAAGAAGAATAGGAAGAAGGAGTTAGAAGAAGAATTAGAGGAGGAATAGGAAGAAGAAGTTAGAAGGAGAAGTTAGAAGAAGAAGTTAGAAGAAGAGGTAAGAAGAAGAATTAGAATAAGAACTAGAAGAGAGTTTTAGAGGAGATCGAGTTAGAAGGTGAATTTGAGCCCCGAGCGTCGGAATGAGTTGAAACTTGGCGTAGGCCTAGAATACGTGAATTAGATTTTGCGGGTAGGCTCCCGAGTTGAAATCGGAGTTGTAGGACGCCGGTATCGCGCCGTACCATTACGTATCTTGAAATATTCAAGATATCGCCAATGGGCCGTAAGATGGACTAGACGTCCACTCTACCTAGGTATTTTGGTAGGTAATGAACCTATAGGCTAGTATCATACTACCGTAGGGAGCATGGGTCGAAATACCTAGCGTAGGTAGGCTAACTTGGTAATTGCCTAAGTTAGAATTTTACCTTTTTGAAGGGTAAAATAGGATATTGGCCTACGGCCAAGATTTGAGTTTCGAAGTCCAAGATGGACTTGGATATGGGTTCTAAGGGTTGGTAATGATTAGAAATAGCCGTCTAGACCTAGTCTTGACCTCGGTTGACCACGGTTGACTTTTTAGACCAAAAGTCAACTATGGGTCAACACTTTACCCAATTTAGTCCCAAATTCCATTAAACTTGGACAGTTGACCAAAAGTCAACTATTAGTCACCAGTGACCTAGGGTTGACCTAGAGTTGACCAGAGTTGACCCGTTGACCAAAAGTCAACTGTAAGTCAACTTTCGACCTAGTTTGATTCGGATTGATTTCCAATGTTCTTCTATGACCAAGATTGACCTAACTAGACTTGTCTTGACCTAGAATGACTTAATAGGATTTAGTTTAATTTAACTTTACTTCCTAAACATAGTATTGATGCGTCTTGTTCTCTATAGGTCCTCGAGACACTGCAGTGGATCCGGTTGACATATTTTATCATCTTACAGGCGAGTACATTCTCTGATAACTTATTCCCACTTTATGATAACTGTTATGATTCATGTACTTAGTGTTGATATGCTTATTCCTGACACATGGTTCTCACGGATTGGTATTCTTGGATCCCGACGAGAGATGTTTCTCCTTCTTAGGTTGGGATGTATTGTGCAAGCTCCCTTGTAGCTCTTGCTCAATATATGGTCACTTATTCTAGAGAAGGATCGCGACCTTCTCATTAGAATCCCGTGCAGTGACGTGTCCTGTTTGGATCCATTCTACCAGTTGGGGTAGGGGGAGTAGTAGCGTATGCCTGTGATCAGATCCATCCCGCATTCCCGAACTGTGTGAGTCATATACCGCACATATGACTTGCCAGGCCAGTTCTTGACAGGTACCCAAGCCGATCACAAGCTGAAACTACTACTCACACACATTGGACATATGGCTTACCTTGACTTGTGTACATACCATGATTCAGTTCTACTTTCTTGTTCTAGCTCTAGCTCTACAGCTTACCATGCCATGATACATACATGTACACTCCATGATTCATTGTATATGCTCTATTTACATTCTTATAGCTTTTATTCTATCTTGAGATCTGTTATGAGATATATGTACTCGTTTCATCCTGACTGGATATGTTGACAAAATATTACAGATGCAGATGAGGGAGATTGCAGTACCTACTACGGTCCGGATGACGTAGTGGGATTAGACTTGGTCCCGCAGGGCTTAGCTCCGCCTGACGAGACTTTACCACTTGTTTAGTTAGAGTAGGTCTTTTGTACTGGACCTTGTCTCCAGTTACTTTTGAGACTGTATTACATTTGGATTGTATTAGAGACTGGACTTGTATATTATTTGTATTTGGACTTGACAGGCTATATTTTATCGTCTTGTTGTCTTTATCTTTCAGTCTTTACTTTATCATCTTAGAGTTGTGATTGAGCACTCATATATATATTCACTGCTTGTCCTCCGTTCGGAGTTGACCATATTCTCGACAGGTTTTTGATATATATATAAACTGTGTTAGAGTAGAAAACCTACATCGTTCCACGCCGTTTTTTCCGGTGAGGGCTGGGCGTTGTCACGTACACGTGCCCTTATAGCGGGTGCGGGTCGTGACACGTTTTAGTGGTGGCCCACGCAGGTCCTGAAGTCGCAATTAGTGCGATGTCGTAGCGGCACTCGTCTTAGAGTGTTGACTACGAGCCTGTGTTACACATAGGAGGTAGTAGGCTAAGAGTACTCAATCACAGTAGGATCTTTCCTTGCTTATCTTGCTTACCGTCTTTGATATTGATTTACTGCATTCTAGCTGTCCTCCTTTGATATAATCCTTCATGTGCCATATTGATATCTTCTTTTCAATCTGTCTCCAGGATGGTTATGACTCATTCTCCCGGTGAGGAGCACGGGGAGACAGAGAGGTCTGCTACCTCTGGTGGACAGGCTCCGGTCACTTCTCCTGCAGATGGGACTTCTGTTGGGGCTCTCGGGGGTACTCCAGCGCTCTCGATGACCGTCCCTGGGGCCATTGCGGGTGCTCTTCCCGCAGTGCCGGGGGCTACGGCGGGAGCTGTCGGGGGCGTTCTTCCTCCTCAGCAGGGGACTCCTCCGGTGATGGTGGGAGCTATTCCTCAGTTGCCTTCTCTGCCCACAGACATGGGGCAGATGCTCGCGTTCTTTCAGCAGGTGCTGGAGTCCCAGCGGGCCCAGTACGAGACTCAGTTGAGGCAGACAGAGGCCATGCGCCAGGGCATGGAGGATGCACACAGGTTGGCTATTGGGGCAGTGGAGCGTGGGGCTCCACAGAGGGAGGTACAGCAGCAGCAGCAGAAGATCGGGGATATCCAGGCTTTCAAGAAGCTGGGTCCGAGAGATTTCAAGGGGACCGAGGGCATTATTTATGCTGATGACTGGCTCGAGGATATCGAGCGCCAGATGAGGGCCTCTCGCCTGGCAGACGACCTGAAGGTCGAGGCGGTTGGCTTGCAGTTGTCAGATGTTGTCCGGACATAGTTCCGGAACGAGCCGGCTCTTGCAGGAGAGGGCCATACTTGGACTGAGTTTCGGGCCCTGTTCAGAGAGAAGTTCTTTTCCCCCACAGACAAGATCGGCCTAGTGCGGCAGTTTCAGAACCTGCAGCAGGGCGGTATGACTATGGAGGAGTATGCGGCGGAGTTCGGCCGGCTGAGCCGATACGCCGAGTACATGGTGAGCGACCCGGTGATCCGAGCAGAGTGCTTCCGGGAGGGATTGACATGGGATATCAAGATCCTGATCCCTTCATTCTATGCGACATATGCAGAGGTTTATGCGGAGGCTCGGCAGGTGGAGAGGGAGTGGGGCTTGAAGCCGAAGAGGGATCGTGATTTGTTTTCGGGGGCCAGTAGCAGCGCAGGGGCTGCTAAGCGCCCTCAGCTTCAGCATCAAGACATTCCAGCATCATCAGCAGCAGGGGCAGGCCAGAGCATCTGTCCAGAGGGGTCAGCAGCGTCCGGGGCAGGATGATCCACCGTGCCACTTCTGCAAGAAGCCCGGTCACCTCTTTGAGTTCTGCAGGAGGAGGCTGGGGCTGTGTCTCTTTTGCGGTGCTGCTGGACATCAGATGCGGGAGTGTCCCAAGAAGCCCCGTGTTACTGGAGCAGCTCAGAGGGCACCTATTCAGAGGGCACCAGCTAGTGTGCCGGTAGTTCAGCAGCGAGGTCCACTTCCGACTCAGCAGCAGCAGTTTGTTCAGCACCGCCAGCAGAGGGGTGGTCAGGGTAGAGCCTTTGCTCTTGCAGCCGAGGAGATGGAGCCTATTGCGGATGTTGTCGCATGTTCTATTCTGCTCGATTCTTTTCCAGCTTTGGCCTTATTTGATTCTGGTGCTACGCACAGTTTTGTGTCTGTTTCTTTTGCTCTTAGGCACAATATTATTGCTGAGTATCTTGGTAGGACTTGCAAGATTATGACTGGGAATGGCATCATCCTAGTTAATAATGTTTGCAAGGGGCGGAGAGTTTCTTTGAGAGGCCGGGAGTTGAGTGCGTGTTTGCTCGTAATGCCACTTCCGAGTTACGATGTGGTGCTCGGTATGGACTGGTTGAGCATGCACCATGCCAGCATCGACTGCAGAGGGGGCAGGATTCTGTTTAGGCCGCCGGGAGAGCCGGAGTATGAGTTCACCAGGGGTGCAGCGGAGCAGGGAGATGGATTTTGCGGAACGTTGTTGGCGGGGCCGGTGTTGCCACATCCACTCATTGCTGAGTTCTTGGATGTCTTTTCCGAGGAGCTGCCCGGGATGCCGCCAGATCGTGATGTTGAGTTTTCTATAGACCTAGTGCCGAACGCTGAGCCAATCTCCCAGCACGTCTATAGAATCAACAACAGTGAGTTAGCGGAGCCGAAGAGACAGGTCGACGAGCTGGAGGACAAGGGCTTTATTCGATCTAGTTCTTCACCTTGGGGCACGCCAGTTCTTTTCGTCCCCAAGAAGGATGGTACGGTACGTCTGTGCATTGATTACAGGGCGCTCAACAACCTTACCATCAAGAACAAGTATCATTTGCCAAGGATTGATGACTTATTCGACCAGTTGAGCGGGGCGAGGGTGTTCTCGAAGATCGACTTGCGTACCGGGTACCATCAGCTGAAGGTGAAGCGGGATGACATTCCGAAGACTGCCTTTCGGACCCGCTATGGCCAGTATGAGTATACCATCATGCCGTTTGGGTTGACCAACGCCCCGGCGGTATTCATGAACTTGATGAACAAGGTATTTCATCAGTACCTTGACAAGTTCGTGGTGGTCTTCATTGATGACATTCTCATCTATTCGAAGACACCAGAGGAGCACGAGGAGCACCTGAGGATTGTGTTGGACACTCTCAGGAGGGAGCAGCTGTATGGGAAGCTGTCCAAGTACGAGTTCTTCTTGGATCGCGTAGAGTTCCTAGGCCATGTTGTCTCTGGCGAGGGAATTTCAGTAGATCCGAAGAAAATTTCTGCGGTGGAGTCTTGGTCTACGCCGAGCTCAATAGCAGAGGTTCGGAGTTTTCTGGGTCTGGCAGGTTACTACCGGAGGTTCGTGCAGGACTTTTCCAGGATTGCCCAGCCGATGACCCGCCTTACCAGGAAGGACGAGGAGTTTGTTTGGTCCGAGGAGTGCCAGGCCGCCTTCGAGGAGCTGAAGGCGAGGTTGACTACAGCTCCTATCTTGACGCTGCCATCTGGATCTGGTGGTTATACGATCTACAGTGATGCTTCAGGACGGGGTTTGGGTTGTATGCTTTAGCAGCACGGGAAGGTAATTGCCTATGCATCTAGGCAGTTACATCCTCATGAGAGGAATTACCCTACCCACGATCTAGAGCTGGCAGCGGTCATCTTTGCTTTGAAGATGTGGAAACACTATCTGTACGGAGAGCGAGTTGAGATCTATACAGATCACAAGAGCTTGAAGTACGTGTTTACCCAGAAGGAGCTGAATATGAGACAGAGGAGATGGTTGGAGCTGATGAAGGATTTTGATATATCCTTACAGTACCATCCGGGGAAGGCCAACGTGGTCGCGGATGCTTTGAGCAGGTATCCCGTGGCCATGTGTTTGACGATGGATCGTCACCTTCTAGCAGATCTGGAGAGCTTGGGTATAGAGGTGATAGTTCCTGGGTTCGAGGCGCAGATGTGGGGTCTCCAGGTGCAGTCGGAGCTGATGGACAGAGTCAGAGCAGCTCAGTTTGAGGATGAGGCTCTGAGAGTCATCAGGGAGCAGGTCCAGGCAGGACTGTTGGATGAGTTCTCTATAGCAGGGGATGGGTCGTTGAGGCATGGTACCAGATTGTGCGTGCCGAGCGGAGGACTTCGGGAGGAGGTTCTTCAGGAGGCGCACCGTTCTCAGTACTCTATGCATCCGGGAGCCAACAAGATGTATAGAGACTTGAGACAGCATGTTTGGTGGTATGGCATGAAACGTGAGGTGGCTCAGTTCG
This sequence comes from Iris pallida, assembly GCA_029216955.1. Lineage (NCBI taxonomy): Eukaryota > Viridiplantae > Streptophyta > Magnoliopsida > Asparagales > Iridaceae > Iris > Iris pallida. Next base: position 1,863,503 of record JANAVB010028196.1, on the reverse strand, counting down.
TTTCTAGATGCTTGGTGTGCCAGCAGGTGAAGGCCGGGAGGCAGAGACCCGGTGGATTGCTCCAGCCACTACTCATTCCTGAGTGGAAGTGGGGGCATATCACTATGGACTTTGTATCTGGGCTTCCGCGCTCTCCAGGAGGGAAGGATGCGATTTGGGTCATTGTTGATCGATTGACCAAATCGGCCCACTTTTTGCCTTTCAATGTGGGTTTGTCTACGGAGAGGTTGGCCGAGATGTACGTGCGGCAGATAGTCCGATTGCACGGGGTTCCAGTGAGTATAGTCTCGGATCGGGACAGCCGATTCACTTCTCACTTCTGGAGGACTTTGCAGCTTAGCTTGGGCACATCGCTCAAGTTCAGTACCGCATACCAACCCCAGACAGACGGGCAGTCGGAGAGGACGATTCAGACCCTCGAGGATATGCTGCGTACCTGTGTCTTGGACTTCGGGGGATCTTGGTTGGACCACCTTCACTTGGTAGAGTTTGCTTACAACAACAGCTACCAAGCCAGTATAGAGATGTCACCTTTCGAGGCTCTATACGGACGGAGGTGCCGTACTCCCTTGTCTTGGGATGATGTCGATGAGAGGGTTTTGCTTGGCCCTGAGATGGTGGTGGATGCTGCAGAGAAGGTCAGGGTTATCAGAGATAGACTTCGGGTGGCGCAGGATAGGCAGCGGTATTGGGCCGATAGCCACCGGAGGCCATTGGAGTTTGAGGTATAATTTAGATTTTTCTAGTATTTGAGTCTGATTGTGATTGTTTTAGATCAAGCTCTAAGTCTTGTGTTTTGTTCTAGGTTGATGATCTTGTGTTTCTGCGGATTTCTCCGACGCGTGGCACGATTCGTTTTGGTGGCGGCGGGAAGCTTAGTCCACGATACATCGGACCATTCCGTATCCTGGGCAGAGTCGGTGCAGTGGCTTACCGACTGGAGTTACCGCCCGCGCTAGAGGGAGTGCACAGTGTGTTCTACGTGTCGCAGCTGAGACGGTATGTGGCAGATCCCAGTCACGTCTTAGACCACTCCGAGATCGAGGTGGGACCGACACTCAGCTATCCAGAGAAGCCGGTTGAGATCTTGGACCGAAGAGAGAAGGTGCTCCGGAACCAGGTCATTCCCTTAGTTCGCGTTGCATGGAGACACCACTCTCCAGGTGAGTCCACCTGGGAGAGGGAGTACGACATGCGGGAGCGATTCCCATATCTCTTCGGGCCTTGAGGTAAAATTCCTTCTTTTTCTTCCTTGTTCTGTTCATGATTGCTGTGTTAGTTCTCATTCAATTTCGAGGACGAAATTTTTTTAAGGAGGGTAGATTTGTCACCCCCAGTTTTCGAATTAGGGGTATTTTCGTCATTTTTCAAGTTTTATGATTTTTAGGAATTTTATTTGATTTTATATGATTTTTAGGGATTTGTTTGAGTTGGTTTGAATTTTATCCAATTTGGACTTAAGTTGGAGACCCGGGTAGCCTGGACACTAGTGGGACCCACATACTAGCTGGGCTTGGCCCACATACCATCCTAATTAGGCTAGAAACCATAAACCCTATTTCCATGGCTTAATTAGTCATTTTAGAGCTTAATTAGTTAATTAAAATTTGACCGAAACGAACCGAACCAAACCCGAACCAACCCAACCTAAGTCTATTGGGTTTGGAGGCTTAATGGGCTTCACCCAAACCCAATATTCCCCCCCCCCCCCACATGGCCGGCCAAGATGGACAACCCCCCCCCCCCCCTTTCTTCTCCACAAAGTAAACTCTCTATCTCTCTCTCAAATTTCATTTCTTCTTCCAAGCTTCCTTTCTCCAAGCAAAAACCTATTCTAGGTATGTAATCAATCCTCTATTTATTACTCTTTTGCATTTAATGTCTTCACAATAATTGTAGAGGGGGAGATTCTCTACACTTTGCCCATAAATTTCATAGGTTTCCCTAGAAATCTAGGTTAGGGATTTAATTTGGGGTTTCCCTATTTAAGAGTGGTATATATATATATATATATATATATATATATATATATATATATATAAAAAAAAAAAAATATATATATATATATATATATATATATATATGTGTGTGTATGTATTATATATAAGTATTTGTGTGTAGAGTGAGAGAATGGTGGTGGTGGTGTATGAGTGAGAGTGGTGGTGAGAGTGTGTGTTTGAGTGTGCTTGAGTGAGTGTGTGTTGAGAGAGTGTGTGGTTGTGTGTGTGTAAGTATATATATATATATATATATATATATATATATATATATATATATAGAAATGTGTGTGTATATATATATAGATAAATGTAAAAAAAAAAATATATATATATAGATAAATGTGTATGTGTATGTACATTTACATATAGATTGTGTGTGTGTGTTTATACATATATAGTGAGATGGATAGAGGGATATAAGAGTATATATATATGTGTATAGGTATATATATATATATAGAGATATATATAGATATATATATATATGGAGTGGAGGAGGTAGTAGTAGAAGGAGAAGAAGAGAATGCAGCAGCAGCAGTGGCTGTCCCAGCTGCAGCAGCAGCTGAAGGCAGCAGCAGCAGCAATGGCTCCTGTAGCAGCAGGAACCCCCCCCCCCCCCCCCCCCCCCCCCCCCTAGCTCATTTTGCCCTATAAACCCCCCCCCCCCCCCCCCTATGTAGATATATATATGTATATATATAGGTAAGTATATATATATATATGTATAGATGGATAATTAGATAGTTTTAGAGGAGAATTAGAGGAAGAAGTTATAAGAAGAAGAAAAGAAAATAAGAAGAAAACTAAGAAGTTCAAGAAGAGAATTAGGAGTTAGAAAGAAGTTAGAGAAGAAGAGAATTAGAAGAAGTTAGAAAATTAGAAGAAGAATAGGAAGAAGGAGTTAGAAGAAGAATTAGAGGAGGAATAGGAAGGAGAAGTTAGAAGGAGAAGTTAGAAGAATAAGTTAGAAGAAGAATTAGAATAAGAATTAGAAGAGAGTTTTAGAGGAGATCGAGTTAGAAGGTGAATTTGAGCCCCGAGCGTCGGAATGAGTTGAAACTTGGCGTAGGCCTAGAATACGTAAATTAGATTTTGCGGGTAGGCTCCCGAGTTGAAATCGGAGTTGTAGGACGCCGGTATCGCGCCGTACCATTGCGTATCTTGAAATATTCAAGATATCGCCAATGGGCCGTAAGATGGACTAGACGTCCACTCTACCTAGGTATTTTGGTAGGTAATGAACCTATAGGCTAGTATCATACTACCCTAGGGAGCACGGGTCGAAATACCTAGCGTAGGTAGGCTAACTTGGTAATTGCCTAAGTTAGAATTTTACCTTTTTGAAAGGTAAAATAGGATATTGGCCTACGGCCAAGATTTGAGTTTCGAAGTCCAAGATGGACTTGGATATGGGTTCTAAGGGTTGGTAATGATTAGAAATAGCCGTCTAGACCTAGTCTTGACCTCAGTTGACCACGGTTGACTTTTTAGACCAAAAGTCAACTATGGGTCAACACTTTACCCAATTTAGTCCCAAATTCCATTAAACTTGGACAGTTGACCAAAAGTCAACTATTAGTCACCAGTGACCTAGGGTTGACCTAGGGTTGACCTAGAGTTGACCAGAGTTGACCCGTTGACCAAAAGTCAACTGTAAGTCAACTTTCGACCTAGTTTGATTCGGATTGATTTCCAATGTTCTTCTATGACCAAGATTGACCTAACTAGACTTGTCTTGACCTAGAATGACTTAATAGGATTTAATTTGATTTAACTTTACTTCCTAAACATAGTATTGATACGTCTTGTTCTCTATAGGTCCTCGAGACACTGCAGTGGATCCGGTTGACATATTTTATCATCTTACAGGCGAGTACATTCTCTGATAACTTATTCCCACTTTATGATAACTGTTATGATTCATGTACTTAGTGTTGATATGCTTATTCCTGACACATGGTTCTCACGGATTGGTATTCCTGGATCCCGACGAGAGATGTCTCTCCTTCTTAGGTTGGGATGTATTGTGCAAGCTCCCTTGTAGCTCTTGCTCAATATATGGTCACTGATTCTAAAGAAGGTTCGCGACCTTCTCATTAGAATTCCGTGCAGTGACGTGTCCTGTTTGGATCCATTCTACCAGTTGGGGTAGGGGGAGTAGTAGCGTATGCCTGTGATCAGATCCATCCCGCATTCCCGAACAGTGTGAGTCATATATCGCACATATGACTTGCCAGGCCAGTTCTTGACAGGTACCCAAGCCGATCACAAGCTGAAACTACTACTCACACACATTGGACATATGGCTTACCTTGACTTGTGTACATACCATGATTCAGTTCTACTTTCTTGTTCTAGCTCTAGCTCTACAGCTTACCATGCCATGATACATACATGTACACTCTATGATTCATTGTATATGCTCTATTTACAGTCTTATAGCTTTTATTCTATCTTGAGATCTGTTATGAGATATATGTACTCGTTCCATCCTGACTGGATATGTTGACAAAATATTACAGATGCAGATGAGGGAGATTGCAGTACCTACTACGGTCCGGATGACGTAGTGGGCTTAGACTTGGTCCCGCAGGGCTTAGCTCTGCCTGACGAGACTTTACCACTTGTTTAGTTAGAGTAGGTCTTTTGTACTGGACCTTGTCTCCAGTTACTTTTGAGACTGTATTACATTTGGATTGTATTAGAGACTGGACTTGTATATTATTTGTATTTGGACTTGACAGGTTATATTTTATCGTCTTGTTGTCTTTATCTTTCAGTCTTTACTTTATCATCTTAGAGTTGTGATTGAGCACTCATATATATATTCACTGCTTGTCATCCGTTCGGAGTTGACCATATTCTCGACAGGTTTTTGATATATATATAAACTGTGTTAGAGTAGAAAACCTACAGCGTTCCACGCCGTTTTTCCGGTGAGGGCTGGGCGTTGTCACGTACACGTGCCCTTATAGCGGGTGCGGGTCGTGACATATATATATATAAGTCTCCGTGGTCGTAGCCCGTTGGGAACGGTGGAGCACCCCGACGCAGTGGCGCGGGTTCGAGCCCCCTTGGAGGCATGCCTCCAAGCACCATTAAGAAGTGGACACCCTCAATATATATATATATATTGTTGGTGCTTTCTTTGGTGCTTTCTTTACATGAAGAGAGCTTGCTCTCAACATGCCTTGTAAATTTTAGTCCCACATCGGAAATGCACCATGAGTTATCTCAACATATATACTTGGGTGTGTTGTTGAGAGATGCACATGGGGTGGTGATCCTAAGGAGGGAACCATGTGGGTGATTTTACTAGGAGGTAAGAATAAGGCTCCAAGGATTAAGCATTAATGCTTTTGTCATTCTCTTGGATTTATTCCACTTGGAGCTAAGCCCCAACGGGGCTTAGCGACTCGGACTCGGACTCGAACTCGGACTCGGGCTCGGGCTTATGGGCTCATGAGGCGTAATGTGGCATTTTGTTGGCGCACTTTGCACTTAGCACGTCAGCAGTCATGCGGCTCATATGCGGCCATGCGGTCTTATGCGGCATTCGGCTCATATGCGGCCTCATGCGGCTCATGCGGTCCATGCGGTCCATGCCGTTCATGCGGTCCATGCGGCTCATGCGGCTCATGCGGTCCATGCGGTCCATGCGGTCCATGCGGCTCATGTGGTCCATGCGGCCCAAGCGGTCCATGCGGCCAGGCTGCTGCTGCTGCTGCCGCATGGAGGGCTACGCTGACTGTGCAGATTTCAAATCGGTTATGGAAAGGATGAATCAATGCAATTAATTCAGATCCTATCTTTGTGGGATTTGAATTAATTTCGTTCCTATCTTTGTGGGATTTGAATTAATTTAGTTCCTATCTTTGTGGGATTAGAATTAATTCGTTGCTATCTTTTTGTGATTTGATTCAATCTTACCATAACTGAAGAGGCGGTTAGGGTTTCCACCCTCTCTCTATAAATACTCTCTTCTAGCCTCCTTTGTGACTACTACGAAAATTACAAGTTAGAAAAGGAGAAAGAGAGAGAGTTGTTGCCGCCATTGCAAGTCCATCCGAGGAGTCTGAACAGAGGTGACTTCGAGCGTTCCACAAGTTCTTCAACTTGCTGGTTCCTGGAAGCAGATCGTGTGGGGCGAATCTTGCTTTGAGCAACGGTGTTTTGACACCCCAGCATTGTTCTTCTTCTCATCTCTCTCTAGTTTTATTGTAACTTGTTCTGTCTCAATTGCAACACGTTTGCAAGGAAGAACGAGAGATCTTCTCTTCTCTTTTTCCCTCCTTCAGATTGTAATTTGGCTCTTTGATTCATTGTACCATCGTAGATCTTGAGTTTGATCACTGCAAAGTTTTTGTGTGACATCTCAGATCTCGATTGCATTTGTTTTTTCATCTTTGATCAAGCCCCGGGAATAACAATCTCAAAGCAAGATCCGTATAGATGGAAAACATTAATGCTTCGCTCCTCTAATCGGACTTCTGCAAGTTGGAAAAGTTCGATGGAGAGCACTATCAAGTCTGGAAGAGAAAGGTATACCTAACTCTTCAACTGAAAGACGTTGATCATGTTCTGTTGGAGGAAGAACCCTCGGTTCCAGACACTGGATCTACTGCCGCCATCAACGCGGCTACCAAACTCCAGGCCAAGTGGAGAAGGAAAAATAGCATCTGCAGGCTTCTCATCCTGAATGCTATGGAGGACTCCCTGGCAGAATCCTACTCAAAGAAGGAACTTGCCAGAGACATGGGAGTCTGTGGAAAATCTGTATGAAGAAGATAAGAACAGGAGCAAAATTTTTGTGGTTGAAAAATATCACAAATTGCTCTTTGAGGACGAAAAGTCCATGCTGCCACAGGTGAAGGAATTTCTGAAGCTGCGTCAGAAATTGGAAGACGAAGAGATGCCCCTTCCCGACAAGTTTGTCGTCGGAGGGATCGTCTCAAAACTTCCTGCTGGATGGAGTACCTTCTATGCAAGGATGCACAGAAAGAAGCTAGACATTAGCTTGGGAGATCTACTTCAAGAGATCCATGTTGAGGACGAGATGCGTTCTCAACAGAAGGTGGACACTCTGTCCAAACAGTTGGCTAAAGCCAATCTTGTGCAGACGAGAGATTCCAAGGGGAAGCAGGCGGCTTCTCATCCCAAGAAGAAGGACTTCGCTAATCTAAAAGTGAAGGGTCCTTCTTTCAAGCAACAAAAGACTAAGTCCCACGTGACTTGTTACAATTGTGGCAAGAAAGGCCACTACAAGAGTGAATGCAGATCTAAGCCTAAACAATCAGAGAAAGGTGAGCCTAATAAGGTTTCATTGGTTTCTAACGTTGTTGCTATGATCGGACAGGTCACAACTGTGGGGGTTGACTCTGACTGGTGGATAGACACTGGAGCGACTTGCCATGTCTGTTCAGGCAAGGAATGGTTCGTCACGTACCAGCCGATATCTGAGAAGGTTGTCATGGCGAACCAGGCCCAAGCTGAAGTTCTGGGGATCGGGACCGTGGAACTGAAACTCACTTCTGGGAACACTCTGACGCTTCAAGGTGTGAAGCATGTTCCGGCGATTGCCAAGAACCTGATCTCTGGGAGCCTGCTCTGCAACGCAGGCTTGAGGATGGACATCAATGCTGGTCAGATGGTGATGTCCAAGAAAGGAACATACTTCGGGAAGGCTTATCAAACCGAAGGCATGTTTAAAATTCAGCTTGTTAACCAGTTTGAAGACATTAATGCAGTTGCATTTTCTAATTATTCTCTTGAGTTGTGGCATAATAGACTAGGACATGTTCATTGTAAAAGAATTAACAAAATGTCTAGTCTAGGACTTATCTCCAAATGTGGGGGTAAGGTGGAGAAGTGTGAGGTGTGTGCTCAGACGAAGATCACAAGGAAACCCTTTCATCGGGTAATTGAAGCACAGATCTTCTAGAGTTTGTGCACTCCGATATCTGTGACTTCAAACATTTCTCCACGAAGGCCGGGATGAAGTATTTCATAACCTTCATCGATGACTTCTCAAAATACGCGTTCGTCTACTTGCTCAAGTCTAAAGACGAAGCCTTCGAGAAGTTCAGAGAGTTCAGGGCCGAAGCTGAACGACAGACTGGACAACAACTCAAGAGGTTAAGGAGTGATCGAGGTGGGGAGTACAGGTCTCATGAATTCGCATCGTTCTGCAGAGAACATGGAATCATATGCGAGACTACTGCTCCATATTCTCCTCAATCCAACGGAAGTAGCGGAGAGGAAGAACAGAACGTTGACAGAAATGATGAACTCTATGCTGCTAACCGCGGGTCTTCCTAAATGCTACTGGGGAGAAGCTGCATTGACGGCCACTTTTATTCTAAATAGAGTGCCACATGCAACTTCGGACGTAACTCCTTATGAACTCTGGTTCAAAGTCAGACCTAACTTGAATGTCATTCGAGTGTGGGGGTGTCTGGCGTATATGAAACTCCCAGATCTGAAGATTCAGAAGCTGGGAACAAGGACTACGAAGGCGATCTTCTTGGGGTATGCCGAGAAGAGTGATGCTCGGAGATTTCTTGATATTGAATCAAATCATATCATCGAATCTCGCGATGCTGAATACTTTGAAGACAAGTTTGCAAAAGACAAACATTGTTCTTTCGGACATTCCGGAAAATGATGTAGGTGCAAATGAGACTGAAATCTCATACGAGCCAGTAGTCCAAGAAGAAGCTGTTGTTGATGAAACAACTCTTGTACCAGAACTCGCAGAGCCGTCAACTAAGCGAGCGAGGAGACCGAAAGATTTCGGAGATGACTTTGTCACCTATCATGTGGAAGCAGATCCGCTTACCTATGATGAGGCGATGAAGACCAGAGATGCTATCTTCTGGAAGGAGGCAGTGAATGACGAGTTTGACTCTATCACCTCCAATAACACATGGGTGTTGGTAGATCTACCTGAAGGAGAAAAGCCTATTGGATGTAAATGGATCTTCAAGAAGAAGATGAAGGCAGATGGAACTATCGACAAGTTCAAGGCCAGGCTGGTCGCCAAGGGATTTTCTCAGAAACAGGGGATAGACTACTTTGACACGTACGCTCCAGTAGCTCGGATGACCACCATCAGGATATTAATCGCTTTAGCAGCTATACATAAGTTGGTGATACATCAGATGGATGTAAAGACAGCATTCCTGAATGGGGAGCTGATCGAAGAGATTTACATGCAACAGCCAGATGGATTTGTCGTCAAAGGTCTTGAAGACAAAGTCTGCAAGTTGGTGAAATCATTATATAGTTTGAAGCAAGCTCCCAAGATGTGGCATGAGAAGTTTGACAAAGTTATTAGGTCAAACGGCTACAGAGTCAGCGAGACGGACAAATGTGTTTACACAAAGTTCGCTGATGGACGAGGAGTCATCGTTTGTCTGTACGTGGACGATATGCTAATCCTAGGTACGGATATAGACTGTGTCACAGAGACAAAGAAGTTCCTCTCAACCAAGTTCAGTATGAAGGACTTGGGGGATGCAGATGTCATCTTGGGAATAAAGATCATCCGGACAGACACTGGAGTAGCGCTGTCACAATCTCACTACATTGAGAAGATGCTCACACGATATGGGTATAAGGATCTTCCAGGGATCGATACGCCATACAGGTGTGATCAGAAGCTGAAGCCAAACTCGAGGGAAAGCGTCAGGCAGCTGGAGTATGCAAGCGTAATCGGGAGTTTGATGTATGCTACTACTGCCACAAGGCCTGACATAGCTTTCGCCGTAGGAATGCTGAGTCGTTTCACGAGCAATCTAGGCATTGAGCACTGGAAAGCTGTGAAACGGGTTATGAGATATCTCAAGAAGACTCAGACATATGCACTGCACTACAATGGGTATCCGACAGTAGTGGAAGGCTTCAGTGATGCTAGCTGGTGTTCAGAAGTGGAAAGCGAGAGATCCACAGGTGGATATGTTTTTTCCTTGGGTGGAGCTGCTATATCGTGGAAGTCGAAGAAGCAGACAATACTCTCTCGTTCTTCCATGGAATCTGAATTCTATGCACTCGAAACTGCAGCAGATGAAGCAGAATGGCTTCGGGAGCTCATGTATGATCTTCCAGTGGTTGGAGCTCAGATACCGGCGATACCGATATACTGTGACAACCAGGCGACTGCAGCGGTGGCATCAAATGACCTCTTCAACGGGAAGAAGAGGACTGTGCGGTTGAAGCACAGGGCAGTACACGATCTTATCAAAAGAGGTGTAATTGCAGTGGTTGATGTTCGAAGTCAGGAGAACCTGGCAGATCCGTTCACAAAGGGCCTCAAGCGCCAGTTGGTCGATGACACAGCTTGTAAAATGGGCTTGAAGGCATTCTGATAGTGTGTCTTTGTAATCCTACCATAAAAGTTTTATGCTATTAGTTCAAAGAGAAATCTACTAGGCATCTAACTTTTGGTTCAAAGGAGGATCACTGACTAGGGAAACTATCAGGTAACGGTGGGTACTTGTTCTATGGAACATGGAAGGGATACGGACCCATAACCACTGTTGTCTACTATGTATTTTTCTGCGGAAAAACAGATCCTGTGGAAGGTTGGCTTAAACGCCTTAATGAGTTCTCATGCAGAGTGAATGTCTGGTGTGCTTTACAGGAAGCACGGTAGAGCAGCACTACAAGGAGTGAAACTCCATACTACAGTGGGATGACTCCACCATGAGGTTCCCAGGTAGGGGTAATGCCTCGGCTTTGCAAGCCAAGTCATAGCGGCGTAGCACCGCAAATAGGCAGGTAGCCTAATGCTGTATGACGTAATTAAAGAGTTGTAGACAGCACTACAAAGGGGAGGATGGCCCCATGTTACAGTGGCACGACACCACGATGAGGTACCCAGGTAGGGGTAAAGCCTCGGCATTGCAAGCCATGTCGTTGCGGCGTAACGCCGCAAGGAAGCCTTAGGCTTCATGCTGGGTAGTTTGGCACTACAAAGAGGCTTGTGACCTCATGCTACAGTAGTATGACACTACGATGAGGTTCCCAAGTAGGGGTAATGCCTCGGCTTCAGGCCATGTCATAGCGGCGTAGCACCGCAAGGAAGCGCAAGGCTTCATGCCATATCTCTTTAATAAAGAACTCACCTATAGTGTATGGAAAGAGATATCAGGCCGTCTCTTGAGGGTAAACTTGTAGACGTCCAAAATTATACACTGAAACCAGGCTGGCACAGGGCCTTTAATGTGCAGCCAGAAGCACACGTAACTACACTTTGTGAGTGGGAAGAATTACAATTGTGGTGCAGAATTCAAGGCGTAGTCCATTCTTGTATCATATTGTTATTTAACCCATGCGGGAAGATTCAAGTCGTCAGCAACATCTATCCTAATGCAAAATGGACAGTTACTGTGGGGAACGTTCAACCCTGGACACATATATATGTTGTGATATGTGGAGGATTGTTGGTGCTTTCTTTGGTGCTTTCTTTACATGAAGAGAGCTTGCTCTCAACATGCCTTGTAAATTTTAGTCCCACATCGGAAATGCACCATGAGTTATCTCAACATATATACTTGGGTGTGTTGTTGAGAGATGCACATGGGGTGGTGACCCTAAGGAGGGAACCATGTGGGTGATTTTACTAGGAGGTAAGAATAAGGCTCCAAGGATTAAGCATTAATGCTTTTGTCATTCTCTTTGATTTATTCCACTTGGAGCTAAGCCCCAACGGGGCTTAGCGACTCGGACTCGGACTCGGACTCGGGCTCGGGCTCATGGGCTCATGAGGCGTAATGTGGCATTTTGTTGGCGCACTTTGCACTTAGCACGTCAGCAGTCATGCGGCTCATATGCGGCCATGCGGTCTTATGCGGCATGCGGCTCATATGCGGCCTCATGCGGCTCATGCGGTCCATGCGGTCCATGCCGTTCATGCGGTCCATGCGGTCCATGCGGCTCATGCGGTCCATGCGGTCCATGCGGTCCATGCGGCTCATGTGGTCCATGCGGTCCATGCGGCCAGGCTGCTGCTGCTGCTGTCGCATGGAGGGCTACGCTGACTGTGCAGATTTCAAATCGGTTATGGAAAGGATGAATCAATGCAATTAATTCAGATCCTATCTTTGTGGGATTTGAATTAATTTCGTTCCTATCTTTGTGGGATTTGAATTAATTTAGTTCCTATCTTTGTGGAATTAGAATTAATTCGTTGCTATCTTTTTGTGATTTGATTCAATCTTACCATAACTGAAGAGGCGGTTAGGGTTTCCACCCTCTCTCTATAAATACTCTCTTCTGGCCTCCTTTGTGACTACTACGAAAATTACAAGTTAGAAAAGGAGAAAGAGAAAGAGAGTTGCTGCCGCCATTGCAAGTCCATCCGAGGAGTCTGAACAGAGGTGACTTCGAGCGTTCCACAAGTTCTTCAACTTGCTGGTTCCTGGAAGCAGATCGTGTGGGGCGAATCTTGCTTTGAGCAACGGTGTTTTGACACCCTAGCATTGTTCTTCTTCTCATCTCTCTCTAGTTTTATTGTAACTCGTTCTATCTCAATTGTAACACGTTTGCAAGGAAGAACGAGAGATCTTCTCTTCTCTTTTTCCCTCCTTCAGATTGTAATTTGGCTCTTTGATTCATTGTACCATCGTAGATCTTGAGTTTGATCACTGCAAAGTTTTTGTGTGACATCTCAGATCTCGATTGCATTTGTTTTTTCATCTTTGATCAAGCCTCGAGAATAACATATATATATATATATATATATATATATATATATACATATATATATATATATATATATACATATATATATATATATATATAAACTAAATTTTCTTATTCGGTTTTAGGTTTTGGACCGAAACCCGAAACCGAATAAGAAAATTTAGTATTTTCAAAACCGAAATCGAACCGAATCTTTTTTAAACCGACTCGAATCTCGGTTCGGCTCGGTTCGATTTTTTCTTATTCGGTCCCCTCGACCCCCCCCCCCCCCCCCCCCTCCCTCCGCTGGCCGGCCCCCTCGACCCGTCCCCTCCTCCCTCCGCTGGCCAGCCCCCCCAATCCCCCTCCTCCCTCCGCTGGCCGGCCATGCTCTACCTAGGGGTGAGCATTATTCGATTTTGGACCGAAAATCGAACCAAATCGAATAAGAGATTCGGTTCGATTTAAAAAAAAATTGGTTCAGTTTTGGTTTTGAAAATACTAAATTTTTTTATTCAATTTCGGTTTAGGTCCAAAACCGAAACCGAATATATATATATATATATATATATATATATATATATATATATATATATATATATATATATATATATATACTAAATAAATTTAGGTATATTTAAGTACTATATATATTAACAAAAATGTGCAAATAAACCAAAAAATGATTAAACCGAAAATCGAACCGATTTAATTCGGTTCGGTTTGATTCGGTTATGGGTCAATTCTGTTCGGTTTCAGTTTTGCTTATTCGATTTTTGGTTCAATTCGGTTTTCGGTTCGGTTTGAACCGAATTAACCGAATGCTCACCCATAGCTCGACCCGCCCCCTCCTCCCTACGCTGGCCGGCCACCCTCCCCTCTCCTCTGGTCGGCCCCTCTTGACAAGCCCCCACCACCGGAGAGAGAGAGGGGGGAGGGGTAAAATCTTATTTTTAGACGTATTTTAACAGCTTTTAACGGCAGGGGTGCAAACTGAACAAAAATTAAAATGTGGAATTTTTTTTATAAACAAAAGGTCTTCAAATGCAAAAACAAAAATCTAAAGAGGGTTTGTTTGCACTTTAACATAGGATTGGGGGGGTTACACTAATTAAAATAAAATTGGGGGGGAATTAGAAATATGATTAGCAATTGGGGGGTAAATACAAATAACTCTTTTTAAAAAAAATACTTTTTGATGAGCAATGATTACCAAAAGTACCGCTATCCAAGTAAACAAAAACATCAAATTAATAAGGAATAATTAATTGTGAATTTTATAGTTTAAATTCATATCCAATTGAAAATTTTAGATCATAAATTTTTATTTTTAGTGTTTTTATTTTCATTATACCTTTATTTTTAATCTGTGTAGTGGTTGGTGGTTGTCCTTGTACTCATGTTTCGGATATAATAAAATATAAAAAATCAAAAATCAAGAATCAAAAAGTTACATTGTTTGAAGCGGAGGAGGTCGGAGAGCTGCAGATGAGCGGAGGGGAGGTAGCCGAGGCGCAGGCGGGAAGCGAGGAGGCTGCGGATCAGGCGGCGGACGAGGGCGTCGGGGAGGATGTTTCGCTCCAGTGAGGCCAGCACCACCTTCACCGTCGCATCGTACGGCACCTTTACCAAACTCTCCATCTCACTCAATCGCTCACTTCCTTCCTTCCTTCCTTTTTTTTTTTTTATCACTACTGCTCTCTGCTTGCTAATAATGGTAATGTTATAGAGAGAGAGACTCTTTGGCTTGCCAGTCTTATGCCTGCATGTATGGCTTTAATTTTTTTATTTTTTTATTTTATGTATGGCTTTATTGTGTCTCGTTCGTGAATAGTACACGTTCATCTATTATATTATATTAGGGATTGTTTGGACTTTGGATAAAAGTAACTATTTGAAAGTATAAAAGTTGCACTTATATCGTTGTAGTGCACTTGCAGCAAGTGATATTTTTAAAAATGTGTTTGGATAGACTACTTTTTGTCTCCTGCAAGTAGAAGAAAAATAAATTTGTTGTTTGGATGGTTGTTGAAAGTGGAAAAAAAATAGTTCGGTTGTTTGGATTGTTTAAAGTGGAAGTTTATTGGAGATGTGGTAAACCTAGGTATGGTTACCCCCAACTTTTTTGTGTGTATAGATTAAAAATTACACTAATTTAACAAGTTTATATAAATATTAAACTAATTTCTAAGCTTAAATCTAATAATAATAATAATGATGATAATAGTAATAATTTATTATAAATAATAATAAGAAGAACAAAAAAAAACCATTTTCTCTCCACATAATTAATTATTATAAATAAACAAATCAAATAATAATTAAATGTTTACTTATTAATTTCAAAAAATCTGTGATTTTGTGATTATTACTAATTAGCAAATAATTATTACCACATAATTTTTAAATTAATTGCCATAAATAAATTTGATACTAAAGCATTTATCCTCTCTCCTCACTTTTCTCTCTCCAGTCCAGAACATTCATCTCCCTCTCATTCCTTTCTTCTTCATAAGAGGTCTAATGACAACAACAGCTTTCCCTCCGCCATCCACCGAGACCCCAGAACTCCTTCCACCTCCTCGTCTCCCTCTCCATATCCGGCCACCACCAGCTATCACTACCGCCACTTCCACCGCGGCCGGGACCATCACCACCATACTAGGTTTTCACTACCAGAATAAGTCGTTTTAGCGACGCCTAAAGACGTCGCTAAAACGACAAATTTCGTCGCTAAAAATATTTAGCGACGAAATTACCGACGTTTTGTGCTTGTCGCGAAAATGTAAGTCGCTGATCTTCAAAACGTCGCCAAACGTCGCTAGTACCGACGTGTACCGACGTATATATACGTCGGTATATTACCGACGTCTACCGTCGTGTCGTCGGTGGATTAGCGAGGTGTATAACGTCGCTACGCGTCGGTAAATTTACCGACGATTACCGTCGTGGCGTCGGTGGTTTAGCGACGTGTTCAAAGTCGCTACACGTCGGTAAAATCCTGGGAATTTACCGACGTTTACCGTCGTTTAAAATGTCAGTAAATGTCGGTAATTCCTGGGATGATTACCGACGTGCACCGACGTTTATCGACGTTCTCCGACGTATAAGGACGTCGGTAAACGTCGGTACCCTGGAAAATATTGTAGATTTACCGACGTTTACCGACGTACGTTTGCGTTGGTAAACGTCGCTAAATCTGCAAAAAAAATAAAAACAATAAAATACAGAATGTCCATTTCTTCCTGCAGTTTAAAAAGATAACCATAACCAATATAGGTTACACAGGTTTCAGTCCCTATAACCAAGTCTACAACAATCACAGAATGTCCAGTTCTCGGAATGTCCATTTCTCACTGTACACAGGTTTCAGTCCCTATAACCAAGTCTACAACAATCACACAACAACAAGTATCCAAATAACCAAGTCTACACCAAATAACAAAGTCTACAACCAAATAACCAAAGTCTACACACAACCAACAAATAGAATAAGATCCAAACATCCAAATCTACACAACCAACAAATATCCAAGTCACAAACAAAAAATGAAACAAACACAAACAAAAAGTCCTAACTAGGACTACTAGGAATCTGGTGCAGGAGGGGCACCGCCGCGACGAAGGGATAAGAACAACTCATACTCCTCAAGTGAAATCGATACCGATGGAGCAGGCAGTGACGTCGGTGGAGTCGGTGTCGAAGAAGAAGGCGGTGGAGGCGACGGAGTCGACGACGATGAAGGCGCACCCGGAGGACCAGCACGCTCCAACGCTGTAAGTCGCTGGTGGTATGAATCCATGATAGATAACATTCTATCACTGCTCTAGACCATCGAATCCTGCGCCAATCTCAGCCTCTCGGCCATGGTCACCTGTCCTGTCTACAGCCGTCACCGTGCGCTCTAACCCTCCAACGGTGCGCTCTGTCCTCTCAGTCGTCTCCATGAGGTCCATAATGCCGCGGTCGAGCGCATCCAATCGTGCTATAGCAGCGCAGGATCGTCCGTAGGGTGCTGAGACTGCTCCTCGATCCGTCGTAGCAGGTTGTCACGGAGAGACTCCATCATCTGGTGGACTCGGGTAGACTCCTGGGACGGCTGTGGACCATGCACACTAGCAGGAGATTCCCTAGAGGACTGGGTCGCAACTAGGACGCCATAGGATCCCGTACCGTAGTATGTACCCCTACGGAGTCCACCAGCGGCGGCAATCCACAGCTCGTCCGCCGACGGAGCTTGAGTGGGCTGCGAGAAAGTATCGGCCTCTCCTGCATCAGGTGCACTAGCAGCCGCCCGTTCCCGCAGCCTCTGATATTCGACCTAGAAAGTATGGATAGTACTCTATAATTTCTAATTTCTAATTAATGTACTTATTATTACTAACTACATGAATATTTATTTGCATCATATTTACTAAGTTATATTAAAATTGACACGAAGTATTATATTAAGATAACGTATTGTAATACTTACATAGGTCTGCTCGGCCCTCTCGTCAATAAGGTCTTCGCCCTTCCGATGGATGGCCAGGAAGACGGTTACCATGTCGGCGTTACCGACCTTCCTTACCATCCTCTTAGACCGGTAGAAGTCTTTAGGCAACTTCGCACCCTTAGGCAATATTTCTATAAGCAACTCCATAAGACGGTTGTAGCAATCTTGCGACATGTTAAAATCGGACTTGATGCTCAACAATCTTGTAACCACCTCCAACGGTGAATGATCCTCACAACCAGGATATAATGGAGTCCTTGCATTCTCCAGCAACTCCATGAACTGTGCAGCATCGGGGTTCGGTGCCTCCTCAGGTGCATCATGATCATCCGGATCGAAACTAGGCCCGGCCGTGTCGAAAACCATGTTCACCAACCCATCGTCGTAAGGAGCGTTGTTGTGGACATCCACATAAGGCTCGTACTCCGATGCTAAAGACACAAGTTCTCCTTGCTCGCTCCACTGATAGTAATTCGGCGTGAAACCCTTCGAGTATAAATGATACGTGACATCCACTTCTGGATGATATTTCAAGTTGCGACATCTCACACACGGACACTTAATTTTGGTACCGTCCATGTACTGAGGGAACGCCTTGGCAAACTGTAGGAACTGGTGTACACCCTCTATGAATTCATCCCGCACACCGCACATGTCATCAGGATGACGGTTGTACATCCAAGTACGATTCCGTAAGTAGTAAGTCATATCCATATCCAATTGAGGATAATTCTGTAAGATAGATACATGCACATTGCAGTCATTGAATGAATGTTAAGGCAGTTTAGATATGGTGCGCAATTTAGATAGAGGTCAGTAGAAGTGACAGTTTAGAGAAAACTAAGATTATTGGTGACATTTCACTCATTGACACTTCTTCACTATTACTCACAAATGAATTGGTCGTCTCAGCTTGAAAATTTAATATTGTTTTGACAATCATTCAGCAAGTTGAGCTTGGGTTACGTAAGTTTATCATTTGGCACATGAAGGAACAAGCTTCATGCAAAGACAACAAAACACTTTACAAAAAAAGATTATTAATTTCTATTTGAAGTTAATCATGGCCAATCATGTAGCTTGAGCAACTCTTGCCAACATAAATAAATTAGTTTAGATGGATTTTATGTCTGGCTCCTATAGAACAGTACAAGTCACTACATGTCTAAAATAGTAAAATAGACTGCTACAATGCATCTACATGATGTTTGGGGTCAATCTAGGCTAAAGTCAACTCTAATCAACTACACTAGTCAAACTAGGTCAACTAGGTCAAGCCTAACCCAAACAAGTCTCACTAAGCCTAACCATGTCTATCCTAGCATCCACACACAATACAAGGCCACACAAGTCATCAACACACATTCACTGGTGTATACATGCCATATACATATGCTATCTCCTATGAGTCTACATAGGCTATGAGCCATAGGCTATATGCCATACATATAGTCTATATCACACATTATATATATACACTTAATTTAATATAAATATCATACACATATA
This sequence comes from Iris pallida, assembly GCA_029216955.1. NCBI lineage: Eukaryota > Viridiplantae > Streptophyta > Magnoliopsida > Asparagales > Iridaceae > Iris > Iris pallida. The sequence goes on along the minus strand of JANAVB010028196.1, from coordinate 1,844,815 downwards.
TCCACTTATTATATTCAAGAATATAAATAATATATATATTTACATATAGGCCATTAACATATATATTACATATAGAGGGATAGAGGGAGGGATACATGTGTTGTGTATTTACATTGGGTTGAAATGTGTGTGTGTGGGTGAAAACAGGAAACAGTTTTCAGTTTTTAGTGTGTGTGTCAATGTGGCATGTACATAGTGTTGTAGCTAGGATGAGTGAGTGAGTGATACAATACTGTGTGTGTAGGAAATCAGTGAACAAACTAACATGTGTGTGGTATGTATATGACAGTCAAGTGTGTCTCAGGACAAAATCGAAAAGTTGTCAATATCTCATAATGCATCGTAATGTCAAACAAATATGGAATAATGTATAAGATATTCTCATATCTATGTGAGATATTGACCACGAGATATTGCCAACATCTCATACATTCTCCCTATCTGTATGATATTATAAAATATTAGCATTACAGGATCCCAATCCTCCTTGATCCCTCTAATATAATTGGAAGACAACAAATAATTTATTGCCTATGCTTGATTTCCAACTGTTGGTCCATCATTTGGATTTAATTGGAAGATAAAAGTAATTTCTTGCCTAAGGCCTCGTTTGGTTCGCATAATCATGGAGTTTGGGAAAGAAAAGTCATTAATTTGCTATGTTTTGGTGTCAAAGGAATTGACGAGGAAATGATAGTGATTCCCAATAGAAAGAAAATTAGGAGGAAAATTGGTTCCATCCATCCAAGCAAGGATTCACTTTCCCACCTTTAAGTATTCACCTTCCGTTCAAACACCAGAAGAAAAAAAATGATGAAAATTGTAATTTTTCAAAGGAAAAGAACCACCAAGGAATTGATTTCCTTTCCTTTCCTTTCCGTGAAGGCATCTTGATTCTTGGGCAAGTAAAGTTTGTTGGTACTAGTCCCCAACATAAAGAACTAAGTACTAGGGTTGAGTGGGTCGGAGTATGGGTGTGTTTGCTCCTTCGATTAATGGGGCAGGATGATGTCCAAATAAAGGGAAGCCAATATGTAGTTTAGATTACTCCAAAAAAAATTATTCCAAAATCCTTTATTCTTCATTGCAACTCTCGCAGCTTAGTTAGCCTCTAGTAAACTTTGCAAAATCTGATCCGGCATCTAGAGTACTTCTTAATATTGTTTTAATCTACTAAAGTAACAAAACCTAAGAGTTTCAAAATCATAATTAAGCATCCTATATGAAACAAATCCTTCATAATCAATTTTCATCACTGAATCTGAACTCTCCACAGCCAGATAGCACAAGCAACATATTATCGTACCTAAGCTGTACCGAAAAGAGAAAAGCTAGGGTTAGGGTTTACCTTCAGAGGAGGGGGACGGCAGAGGAGGGGACGGCTCTCGACGATGGAAGAGGGACGGAGGAGAGGGCAGGCGGCGGAGGGGCAGAGGCGCTTTCGACCACGGAAGAGGCGGCGGAGGAGAACTCCTTAATTTCGAAATGAAATTTGAGAGAGAGAGAGAGAGAGATGGGTCGGGAATGGGGGAAAAAGAAAATTCTGAATCGTTATAGTAAAAACTTAGCGACGTCGGTTAAAGACGTCGCTAAGCGTCGCTAACTTTAGTGATATTAACGACGTCTTAGTCAATACGTCGGTAAGCGTCGCTAATATTAGTGATATTAGCGACATTCACCGACATATCCGTGACGTACGTTTTTTAATAAAAAACGTAGTCGCCATACGTCGCCGAACGTCGCTGATAGTGACGTCTTGCGACGTCCTGATATTACGTCGCTAATTTATTAAAATTTAGCGACGTTTTTGTCTAGCGTTGCTAATTACGTCGCTAAATTGAGTTATTCTAGTAGTGTTCCACCCCTTCTCCTCCTTCCTCCTCTCGTCACCATCGGCCAACGCCATCCCCTTCGGCCATCTTCCCAATTGCGACCTCCTCCTCTTCTTCGAGCTCCGCCGACCAAACCATCCTGTCCCACTCTCTTCTCTCTGTCTCTAAAATCACGACTTCCACAGTGTAGTCTAGAGTGGCAGAATAGTCGGTTGGGGGTGACCGGAGCAAACTATGATTTCTACAGAAAAAAAAATTTGCAGCTCAACCCACTCTTCCTCTTCTCCTCCGGAGTTCCTTCATTTTTTTGGGGATGTGAAATTATGAAAAGAAGCTAGGGGACAGGAACTGCTACAGGTCGCATCAACAAAAAAATAGAATTTCATTGCTTCCTACCAAACGTCTGAATTGGAGAGAGTTCCGATGGATTTCAATTTTTTCCCCAACTTTTAACCCAGTTTCCTGTAGCCAAACAGACCCTTATTGGAAAAGCCTAAACCAACAGAGTGGGGACGACACCATGTGTCGTCTTCTCATTGATTGGACCGTGAGATCTACGTAAACCGGCCACCATGTTAACCCAAACAATGGACAGCCGGCACGTGAAGTCGGTCGCCTCTACAGTTTCTAAGAAGCAATCTAAATTATTTTAACCTAATATTATCCGTACCTTCAAAATGTTCTTCCAAAATATCTTTCTTTACATGGCAACTAACTTAGCATCTAATATGTCAGCTGACGTGACAAATTCTAACCCAAAAAATTAACTATCTAATTTTTTTAATATTAATGTTAATATTCATATTAATATTAATTTAAATTTAAATGTTAATTTTAATTTTAACCTTTAATTTTATTGTTAAATTTAATGTTTTTACTGTTTTAAATTTTTTTAAGGGTCGGCAGAGCGAGCCAACCCTATGTCAGCTGCCATGTCAGACGGCAAGTAAGCTGCCACATAAGAAGAAGAAGGGATGCTTTTGAGGGACAAATAGCATTTTTTATTATTTTATGAGATGTGACAAATAGCATTTTTTTATTATTTTATGAGATGTGACAAATAGCATTTTTTTATGAGGGACAAATAGCATTTTTTTTCAAAAAAATAAAGATGTGACCATATTTCAGTCGTGTATTTTTTTATATTTTTTTTATTTTTTGGCGGTCCAATCCAAATTGATCATGATTAGCCTTGCCATGCAATAATGGCCCAGCCCATCTACTACTACCACAGATCAACATTTTAGGCCATTTTAGTGTGGGCTTAATTCGGATCAACAAGATTTGCCTAATATTATTAGAAAATGCAACCTCGCATGAGCCCTTTTTTTATAGAAAATATTGAGGGTCTAGAATGCCAATATTTGGCAAGCGCGCACACACTCTTTGGGCTCTAAGCATTAAAATTTGAGTGTTCACTACACAACCTCCTATTAGAGTGAAGGAATGAAAACACACCAAACAGGAACAATAGTTGCCAAGAGGTTTGAGAATGAGGAGGTAGAAGAGCTTGAGGATATGGATAATGATGACTTGATGAAGATGATGAGGTAGAAGAGGTTGAGGATATGGATAGTGATGACTTGATGAAGATGATCTTGAGGTGCCTAACACTACTGTGGATGCTAGAATTTTGAGGGAGTTTTGAAATGTTTTAGGTTTTTTTTTTATGACCAGTAGCGAGGACTCACGTTGAACCGGGACCGAGCATGAAAGATATTGAACCATGTTAAATAATTTTGATAGCTACATATTTTTTAATATTTAAAAAATGTTTCTTCCATGGTTTATAGTATGTATCATATGGAAGTATAGGCTGAGGGCATCACATTTAATACTGATGCCAGCAACTCTTCAACTACATTCAATTGTCTGTTGGCGGAAAAAATGCAAGTTAAATGTGCAAAATTAAACGAGTTTTATAGCGTGTTTGTTTATAGAAGTTCATATCTTCAGTAACTGTTAATTAGATAATACCTTGTATAATGCAGTGTGCTAGCTTTTGTAACTCTTCAATAAAATCTTTTAGACTTATCAAAGTCATGGGGCCAGGGCCTCCTTTGGCCCTAGCATAGTGTCATCCCTGACTAGTAGTGTTCTTAAACTGTAATGGTTACTGTTTTGAATTATCATATACATTATTTGCATCCAGAGATCGACGCAGGAATTTAAGAGAGGGCATCAACCTCAAATGTAAAAAAGTCCAAAAATAAAATCACATACTAAAAAATGTCAACCCACCCCCCTACCCCACCCGTGTGTGTGTGTGTGTGTGTGTGTGTGTGTGTGTGTGTATATATATATATATATATATATATATATATATATATATATATATATATATATATATATAGGCCAGTGGCGCACCGGTAAGACCGCTGGCACTCGTGGGTGAGGGCGCGGGTTCGAGCCCCCACTCCCACACGGGGGCGACTGGGGGGCGCTGTCCACGGCCTCCGGACCAAGGCTGGCTGGGTGGCGTTGTCCACGAGCCTTGGTTTTTGAATATATATATATATATATATATATATATATATATATATATATATATATATATATATATATAGCATTAGCAGCTGCTAGTAGCAGCCCCAAGCCCCCAATTTGCAACCCCCTTTAGCCCCCATCTCATCCCCCAATTGCCCCTTTGTGAGTGTGGGTTAGTTAGCTTGATATGTTAGAGTATGTGTTAAATGGTTTGTTAGATGTTAGATATTGTTAGTAGATATTAGAGTTTGAAAGTTTGTATATATATTAGTTGTTAAAGATATCTTAGGATATAGAGGTAAGTTGGTATGTATATTAGTAAGGTATTAGTTAAGATAATGTTAGTGTTAGCTTGTAGATAGATAGTATCCTATCTTAGACACTACACTACAAAAAAAGTGAGCTTTTGGGACAACACTTTTAGGAACACTAGTTTCAAATGTCCTAAAAAATTAATATTTGGGACTGTTATATTTTTTGTAACAAAAGACAAATTTATTTGAGACAGATTGGAAAATGGATCTATTTTTTGGGACTATTAATATTTTCGTCGCAAATAAATCCTGAACCGTTCGAAATAATCTCGGCGGGAATGACAATTATTTGGCGGCCTAAACCAATTTTTTGGAAATCTTTTACCCTATCAAATATTACTCCTAACCGTTGGATCTCCAAAATTCGTCTGTTCATCCAAAGGCCAAGACTAATCCCCCTTCTTTATTCATAGGATTCCAAGTCTTCCTCCTATTTCAACACGAACGAAGGAAAGGAATACTATTTTCCCTCTTTCTCTTCCTGGATGTTGAGCACATTGCCCGCCACAACAGTCAAAACTCCGGCTCCGACGAAGCACCGAGCACCACAAGGGCACCGGTGAAGAAGGTACTCTCTCTCTCTCTCTCTCTCTCTCTCTCTTTTCTTGGCTTCCCCTCTCTTATTCGTGTGTAAATTAGGGTCTTCCCCTCTCTCTCTCTTATTCGTGTGTCAATTAGGGTATCCAACAGCTTCTAAATCATCTACGGCTGGAATAAGAAGATTCCGAAGGGAAAGAAGTGTGAGAAAATGAAGGTGTGAGTTTTCCAGATCTATTAGGGTTTGCAATTTTGATCAAGGTTAGGGTTTTGAATTGATCTTTGGTTTGTGATATTTGTATACAGCATCATCCTTTCTCTGAAGAGGAACTATGGAAAAACCCTAGTTCCAGGACTCAAGGCACCAAGGTGATGATCAATTCTTTTAATTTTTTGTGTGTTAAATCCATTATTTTTTAGATCTTTGATTATATGGATATATTTTGACTGTTCTAAGACTAGGTCTTTTAAATTTTGTGTCTAACCATTGTATTGATTTTTTTGTACTTCTTTCTCTTTTCGTTTTTTTCTTTTGTAAACCAGACAATATTCTAGAGTAACTGTACTTCAGCTAAATATCATGAAATAATTTTTACTCAAAATTAAGATTGCCTACTTTCCCTAAAAATATATAAATTTACTTTATCAACCAAATTAGTAATACTAAGAGTATATTTTTAGATTATGAGTTTGAATTCTCTCATATATATATATTTGAAATATAAAAATGTTTTTAGGCTCTCGCTTAGCATACTTTCTTGATCCTCTGTGTCGAACCATTTATTTCATCTGGATAAATCTCGAATTGGGCCTGTTGAGTTCTTGCTAGGAATAACTCCCTTTATTCTTGTTAGTGGAATCAAAACGTGTAGAGGAAACATGGCACAATCACATCAGTTGCGTATGTTTGGTATCGGAGCAATGGTTCAAAGAGCTAACCTTATAAAGAACATTAGCAATCATATGCCCAAAATCTTGTACCCAGTAGAAGAAGGGGAGGATCTTTTGTGAAATTGTTGCAGGAGACGAAACCTGCTTTCCATGAACATGATTCTCTTTAATTGCAAAAAGGAGGTGACAAGTGATGCCATATTTCAAAAGTTTTCAAAAGTTAAAGTAATGATTTTAATGGAAGGTTGCTTCGAACAATAATACCTTTAACAGTCAATTTGTCTTCATTAAGAACTTTTGTAGCAATTTCCTCACAAAAGCTATCTGTAACCTATAATTATAACATGTTAATCAGTATTGTGGAGAAAAATGAAATAAAACACATCAAAATAGCATGTTCGTGTTAAGGATACAATCATTTATGTATTGCTTCAAAAGCATAGCCATAAAAGTACACAAAGTTAGAAGTTCCCACCATGACTCATTTTAGATTTGTGGATAGGGCTGACGCTAAGGTGCCGTGTCCCAGGCTTGAAAAGAATGTGAATGGGTGCTTCTTAGCTGCATCTGAAAACATGGATATATAATGAGTACTTTATTACCTAATTTATTATAATGATTGTAAAGGGTTCATTCATTTATTTTGGGGTCCAATTCGTTCATCGAAAAATAAGCTACATAGATTTGTCTTACTAGTATAAGATGTGAATAGAACAAAAAAAACTGGTGAATCTTTCATTTTCGATAAAAGCATCCCAATCATGCAAACAAGTAAAAAAATGTAAATCAGTATCAGATCGGGACATAATAAACCAAAAAATCAGTGCAATAAAATTTAGTTTCTTAAATTTCTAGAGAAATACGGTAAACATTGAAAAACTGATAATAATGAAAAAGAGATCATGTTTGGTACTCAACATATGTTCAATGCAAAATAACTATAGGAGAACAACATAATGCATGTCCCTATCATCTCAAAGAATTCTAACTGACTTACTACAGCTAGGATACTAGATGTGTGTCTTAGGATACTAATATGGTATCTTAGGATGGGTTTACCTTTACCGAGGTAAATGAGACTTACCCTATTATAAGATAAGATAAGGTAAGGTAAGGTAAATGTGGTTTACCTTATTAAGGTAAATAAGATATACCTTAGTATAAGTTAAGGTATTGGGATACCTTCATGGTATTGGGTATACTTAGAGTCTAAGGGTAGATATTTGTGGTATTAATTAGCTAGTAGCTTAGGGTAGTTACTAGATATCTTAGTTTAGTGTATTGGTAGGTTAAGGTATATTTACCTAGGCTAAGGTATTGGATCACAACCAAGGTATTGGTATCGGGATACCAATAGGGCCAAGATATATGGTATTTTGGTAGGTAAATGTTAGGAATAGGATACTTAGACTAGTTTTGACCTCGGTTGACCAAGTTTGACTGTTTTGACCAAAAGTCAACTAAAAGTCAACACTTGGCCTAAAAATGACTAGAACTTGACCAAAGTTGACCAGTTGACCAAAAGTCAACTGTGAGTCAACCATTAGCCTAGTTTGACTTAGATTGGACTAGGAGTTGACCAGAATGGACCAGTTGACCAAAAGTCAACTGTAAGCTAATTTTTGACCTAGTTTGACTTGGTTTGACTTCATGTGACCTAGTTTGACCTAGTGTGACCTAGTTTGACTTAGTGTGACTTAGTTTGATTGAGTTTGACCTAGATTGCATATCATATATTAGAAAATCATGCCTAACACTATTAAACCATAATTAAATCATGATATATCATCTATACACTACCAAAATAAGTCATATTACTGACGTAATTAGCTACGTTTTAAGAAAACGTCGCAGGAAAAAAACAATTTAGCGACATTTTTTTATAACGTCGCAAGACGTCATTATTAGCGACTGACAGCGACGTATTTAAACTACGTTTGCATTTTAAAGAGCTCACGTCGCGTATAAGTCGGTAAACGTCGCTAATATTAGTGATATTAGCGACGTTTACTGGCGTATTTATTACTTCATCTCTAATATCACTGGTATTAGCAACGTTTACCGACGTTCTAATATGACGTCGCTAAATTAAAAATATAGGTCAGGTTCGAGTTTTCATTCCCCCCATTATTTTTGCCCCCAAATTTCTTTCATCCTTTCCCCCCCCCTCCGACCCCAATCCGGCGACCCCCATCCCCCTCGGCCCCCGACCGACCGCCCTCGGCGACCCCCACTGACCTCGGCGACCCCCACCCCCCTTGGCGACCCCTCTCCTCTCTCCAACCCAAACCATTCCCTCTCCTCTCCCCAACCCTCCCCCTCCCCCCCATCAGCTTCCCGACCCCCTCCTTCGGTGACCGTCGCTCCCCGACCCCCTCCTCCGGAGACCGTCGACCCCCTCCTCCCCCTCTTCATCGCCGCGCCCGATCCCTCGTTCGAGCATCCCTCCCGTTCGCTAGAGCCAGCTCTAGCCACCTCCACCGCCGCTCCCCCTCGCCGTCGCCCCTCCCCTCCTGCCACGGTTGATCAGGTAAACCCTAACCCTAACCGGCTTGTATACACAAGGATACGACACTTTGACACATGACACAACACTGACGCGCACACACTATGACACCTATATGCTCAAATTTTGGCTAAATTAGGGTATTCTAGATATAAGATAAATAATATGCTAAATTACTACCCAAACTTTATTCTTATATTGATACATAATATTCATAAATATCCTAGTTACAGACATTACTATTGGTGTTATTGGACTCCTAGCTTAGCTTAGCCCATTAAGCCCTAACCCATATCTTATACTTAGTACATGATTATGCAGAGTAACTCCTCTAATATGACTCATGCAGAGTCACAGTCTTTCTACTGAAGCTAACTCATACAAATATCCATCTTCTTTCACAGTTTAGTTAGTCTACATCTAACACCAACTGTTTGGCCCTCCACATACTAATATGGTTGTCTGAAATAAATCCAACTACCTAATGTTGATTCACCACTTCATAAACCATTCCAAACGTCATTCCTACTGTTAACATTAGTGCAACCTGTCTAGGTGAGTCCTCAATTGGAAACATTAAATGCTTACTCTCAGCTAAGGTTAACATCATTAATTTGACATAGAGAAGGATTCAGTTATGATACTTGACCATAGTGTCAGAGTCTTAATTGTAAAGGATCACTTGCTCGAACCTACCTCTATCCACTTCAATATCTGCAACCTAACATTCTAAACCAACTGATTTGCCAACATCTGATTCAATATGCCTAGGACTATAAGTCCAAAAGTTCTTTTAGTAATACTCTATACTTGACTTATAAAGTTATGTTAGTATAAAGTTGACTCGGTTTAGCTTAGATACAATATAGCTAGATACATAATATATAGACTAATATCCTAAAACTTGACTTATACAACTTAGAAATGGCTAGTTTGACCAAGTTGGACTAGTTTAGCTTAGAGTTGACTCGGTTGGACTATACATAATATATAGACTAATATCCTAAAACTTGACTTATACAACTCAGCCTTTGAGTAATATGCCGCCGCGATCGCTGCACCGATGAAGGAGGGGGTCACTGAGGGGGGAGGGGGTCGCCGAGGGGGAGGAGCTCGTCGAGGAGGAATGAGGTGGGAGAACGAAAATTTTGGGTGAAAAAATGAAATCGATCGAACAGCCAACCCTATATGAAAAATTGTAGCGACGTCCTTATGTAGACACGGGTGATATGCCGTCGCGATAATCTCTGACCACCGCACGCACAAACACGCGAAACAAAAGTTAGCAATGCGAAAAGAAGATGACCGATAATCTCTGACCATTTAACGTAAAATGTCATGTGTACATATACTGCGGAAAGTGTAGACCGCATGAACTGACAAACGAGAATTTGGGGATCAAAGTTGTAACAAATAAAGTTGTATTTTGGATATGTTCTATTCTTGTTAAGCTCTTTGTGCACAAAGCCAGATATAACGAATGCAGAACATCTCTCGAGTTTACGACTCTTGTATGCTCTATACTTGAGTTACGAACTCGATATTTGTTCTGTATTCTCTATTTATAGCTTACTTTGTGAACAAAGAGCTTGCAAGAGTTCTTTTTTCCAAAGCACAACTTGACTTGTTCCAGCTTTGAGACCCTCATTTTCGTGCGTCATCAGTTCATGTCGGTCTTCACTTTCCCCAGTAACTGTTTTCCATAAATAAATTCACTTTATTTATTGTGTTTCTGGGAAAATTACAACTATAAGAATCTGATCTAGAAGACGTTCACTTTATCCCTTGGACGATGCGATGAAGAAAACTCGAACTTCGAAGAACTTGGACAGCAACTGGGCAATCTCTCTGTTCTCTCTGAATTGAATGTAGTATCTGATAAAGATGAAGAAACTCTCTTTTATAGAGTTCTGGATAACTGTTCTGAAGCATACGCTCAGTCAGTTACTTGACGTGTGCATAACTGCAGGGACGCGTGGCGAATTCTGATGGAGACACATTAGAGTGCGATTAAAAGTAGTGGAATATATCTAGGAGAGATTGATGGCATGGATGCCACGTTGCATAACTTCTGAATAAGTAGGAAACTGAGTACAGGACACGTGAGAACGTGTGTTGACTGTACGTTTTAAAGTCATCCTGACTGCATTTGCTGTGATACGCTGTCTTTGTTGAAGAGGAGTCATACGCTACCTTTTGAAGACATATGTCTATACGCTCACTTGATTGATGAGGAGTCATATAAAGCTGATATGCTCACTTTATTAACAAGGAGTCGTATGGAGTCCATACGCTCACTTGATTGATAAGGAGTCGTATGGAGTCCATACGCTCACTTGATTGATAAGGAGTCGTATGGAGTCCATACGCTCACTTGGTTGGCAAGGAGTCGTAAGCATTGAGGGAGTAGACACGTGGCTGTCCTCAATCTTCTCAAATACGCCATATCTTCTAATAACTGACAAATATCTCTCGAGCGTCGTGTTACAGATATGATGGCTGACAGACTGTCAGAAATGACAGTAATGATGGCTGTGCATTTATGATTGCTGATGAGCTGTCCTCGCAAGAGACAGAATCAATTCTCGAAAACCCATACGACGGTTAATCTTCATAGGGCAGCTGTCTTTGCATGAAAAACGAAGTGTCAGATTCATCCTCTATTAAACGTATGCTGTGTTGTCATTCAAGAAATAATAAAATATTCACTGAGCGTACGGCTTTGACTGAGCGTATGGCTTTGGCTGAGCGTATGGCCTTGAGCGTATAGCTTTGGCTGAGCGTATGGCCTTGAGCGTATAGCTTTGACTGAGTCTTATGTCAGCGTGTCATAATTTTTCACACCCTACAAGACCCCCTTCAAAGTTTTCGAACTTTATAAATTTCAAAAGTTCGAAATTACTTTGAACTTAAAGTGGGAATAAGTCTTGACACGCTGGCATGATTTTGTTATTTTCCTCAATATCAGTGCAAATCTTTAGGGATCCTGTTTAAAGAACGACCGCCGTTTAAACTTCTCTTTTCTTCTATAAATAGGTCTTTCAAAACCTAATTCATTTCTTTACTTCTGCATTTGTCTTCGAGAGAGAAAAAGCTCCAAAACTCAAACTTCTTCTTCTTCGACTCAATCTTCATCAAATGGCGCCCAAAGTCGATGCTGCTGCAAAGGGAAAGGGGAAGGCTCCTGCGGAGTCATCTCGACCTGTCGCTGCTGCTACTAAGAAGACTGCTGATGAGCGTATTCGATGAAGTGAACGCCCATTGAAGCCCCTCTATGGTGAGGATGGAGATGATGAACAGTAACTATCCCCTATTTAGGGCTCTGGTTAGGACAAGATCATAAAACGTATCCCCTTTTTAGGGTCAATACGTCAGAAAATACGCTTCCCTCTTTACGGTTTAGTCGTATTCCATATTTTTCGTTTATACGAAAAATATGTTTGGAGCGTATTCTGTAAGATACGCGTATATTTGATAGAAATGTCAAAATACGCTGATTTGAAGGAATACGTTGTGTCAAGTTGTCTCACTGAGATACGCTAACTCCTTTGTTAGCGTATTTTTGATGAACATCTTGTCAACCATACGCTGATACGCTTAAGAAAAAGATCCAATCATCCTCTGATCTTTGAATAAAAACTGAGCGTAAACTGAACTTAAAATTTATCATACGCCTAGGATAGACTGAGCGTAAAAGTGATCTCTGAATTCGTCATACGCTTAGGATAAAAAGTGATCTCTGATTCCGTATAGACTGAGCGTATGTTGATCTTTGAATCTGCCATACGCTTAGGATAGAGTGAGCGTATGTTGAACTTTGAATCTGTCATACGCTTAGGATAAACTGAACGTATATTGGTCTTTGTCATCTCTTTGTGTTGAAGATTCCTAACTTCTTATTCTTCTTTTGCAGTGGATATTCTGGCTTAGGATGCACAATTTGAAGGATGTGTAGGGAACAACTATAAAAGTGACCTATCACATGTCTATTTTCCTCAATTTGATGGACCTTCCACAAGGATAGCTATTCTGACAAATCAGGAGAATGACACCCTGCTGAATTTGATGAGTGGACTGCCTCTACAGAGTGTGGATAGTGCTACCCACTCGAAGCCAGCATTTTTTTTGGAGATGCTATTGATATAAACTCCCAGCCTGCTCTTGATAAAGTGTCATACTCATATTATAGAGATGGTGATGCGAATCAGCCAATGTATCTGACTGGTTTGTCCAAAAGCATCAACATAGCTCGCTTATTCCACGCGAGTCATCAAAGGCAAATGAAGTGGGATATCACTCCATTCCGTCAAGCAAAAGCTGGATGGATAGGATACAGTCAAGGAAGATTCCGTAGTGGTACTGAACCACATGTCTCAGTTTTGTGAGGATTGCTGCCAGCTACCATTCCTCCTGAGGACTCGGCACTTCTGAGGCCAGTTAGAGTCCCAATCTTTGCAAATGAATTTGTTCAGCTAGAAAATGCTATTTATCCAAAACAGTCTATGAGGCTTACTGGTCTGGTGAACCCGGAGAATACCAGATGGACTGTTCTTGTAAGATGGATTCTGGACAACTTTGGGGAATAGTTAAAGGTGATAGGCCTATATAATGCCATCAAGTGCACCGCTTATGGTTTTAGGCCAAACCCAGATTTGTTCTTGGCATTAGCAGAAAGGTATAATTACCGTACTGGCACTTTCATGACTCCAAGAGGCGAGATGGGATTCGCCCTCCATGAGATGGCATACATTTTTCAGCTGCCAACAGGAGATTTGCCGTATGAAGAGTATATTCCTTTCATTGATGAAATGAATAAAATTTTCGATGCCAACCCACTGGTTCTTCATGTATTTGAAGAATTAATGTGCCATTACAGTATATGTAAGGCTTTTTATAAGGCACAAGGTGCAGAGGGAGGTTCCAACTGCTATTCTTCTAAGTGGATGGCCTATTTATTCTAAGGCCGCACTGAAGAAGTTCAGAAGAAGAAGAAGACTGATCAATATGTCGGTCGCTTTAAACCCCTGAGTCAAGCTGAGATTGACAAACTAATCCAGGACACCACTCATGACGACATCATCATTGAAGAAGACGAAGACACCTACAAAGCTGATGATAGGTTGGAGACCTATATAAAGCAAGGTGGCCAAAAATTATCTAATGAAGGTCATCTGGCCGGATTTATATCCCTCTGGCTGAGAAAATTTGTAGTACCTGGCACCTGTTCAGCAGACAGGATGCACAGAGGAGTTGTTTTTGCAGCAGTCCGTCTGACTTTCGGGTATAAGATGGATTTGCTGACAGCAATGACATGCCGTCTGAATGCTGGCTTAAGGGCATATACAGACAGGATGTTTGAATTGGCGAAGAAGAAGCTCACAACTTTTCCCCGGGTAGAATGCCCTTTACATATTTATTTGGGTGGCTGCTTCTCCATTTCGAATCTCTCATGACTGTTGGAATGGCTAGACCAGACGATACCTTTTTGGAAAGATACCATCATACACCAAAGTGGAAGTATGACACTCTGACAGACTGTAGAACCATATTAAACAGGGGAGAATTATAGAGTTTCACTTGTGTTCCTCCACCTGTTGGTTATGAAACCATGTCTGGAAAGTTGATTGATGGCATTGGTGCCAATGAGTTAGATAATATTCAACATGAATGGCTGAAGAGGATCAGGCCATCTCACTTGATCTGTCGCCGTGACGATGTCACCTATCTGGAGCCATATCTTCCGAGTAGGTTTGTTCGGCAATTTAGCTATGATCAGTTGCATGTGGGAAATGCGACGACATGTTTTGGCCACCAAGGTGGATTAATTGATGGCGCCAGAGCTTGGATATACTATATTGCTAAAGGTACCGGAGCTACTTTTTCTATGCCAGATCCGGTTACTTATCGGAGAGGAGCTAGAATGTTGGTGTCTTATGCCAAATTCTATGCATCGGCTAATACCTTCGATGAAAAATTCAGCATCTTAGGTAAAAGTTTAATCCATGTTGATAAGAGATCAACCAAATCAGCCCTGCCAAGAGATTGTCATGACCGAGAAGATCCTCTGGCTACTGATGAAGTTTATGATGAAGTTTTAGAGAATCTCTTCTCTGATGAACTTCATCAACCATTACGTGTATCTATTGGAAGTGCTGAAGAGAGTGTATCTGCCGACAGTACACCGAAAAGAAAGCGGGGCAAAGATGCTTCTGGGCCTGCTCCAAAAAGGGTTACTCGGGCAGAGGCTCGTAATCGTGGAATACGAATCAGAGATGCAAACGAAGCAGGTAGTGACTCCAAAGATGATTATCCTATTATTCCACTAACAAAAAGAATAGGAAGGAAGGTGATAGTTTCAAAGACTAAATCTGTGATTTGTCTCGATGCAGAGAGTCCCACCAATCGTGCCGAGTGATTGGCTTTAGAGAAGCAAGCTGCCTTTGCTTCTTCTGTAAAGATAGAACCTATTGAAGAGGATATGCCTGAACCTGCTGAACCATCTATGCCTTCTGATATGGAGTTGATTTCGCCAACGGTCGATGATGCGCAGGTGATTAGTCAACCCGCGGTAGAGGCCGAGAATCAGACTAAAACAGCTAATGACTTACTGATTTCGAGAGAATCAGTGAAGGAAGCCACTACTCTTAAGCCAATTGTTGAAGTTTCGGAGAGCAATAAGAGTGACGACGAACAGGTTGACTATGAACCTTCGTCTCGTTCCTTTGAAGAAGAGGACATGGAGATAGAAGATGAGTCATCATCTAAAACTCAAATTGATGTACTGAAGACAGCTAGTCAACATTCAGGGTTGACTCCAGAGCCGGAGAAACTTCTAGAAATAGAAGTCCATGTTCCGAGTACTTCTGGGGCGGGCAGCAGTGAAATAAATCCAGTGTCAGAAAACACTCTGAACAGACTACGAGCTGGGCTGAATGATCCAAAAGAAACAGAATACGAACCAGCTTCAGGTAATATTTTATTCAGCAAAGTTTTGTCTTTTTCTTGCTTTATTGTCTTTTAATTTTGATCATGCTTCTCTGATTCCAACAGTTGTAGGAACTGCACCGACAATGAGCTCGTCTCAAGCCCCACTTGTCCAGACTGATATGGGTGAGGGGAGCTCACATTTGCCTAGTTCCCCAAAAGCACCCACTTCAGCTCCCAGAATAGAGACTACTCCTGCTCCTTCCTTTACAGTTGCAGCGACTCCCGGTTTTGAAACAGGGATAGCAAAGGTCATGGAGATGTATTCAGAGATTATTTATTTATATCTGGATACATTCTCAAGGCGACTTATGAAGAATGAAACTATGCCTTTTTCGAATCTTCGAGCGGCGATTAGTTTCCCGCTTTTAGCTTTGAGACAGGCTGGTTATGAGACCCAGTGTGTCTTCTTTGAGCATCTCCTGGATGATTTAGAAGCAACCATCCATAAGTACTGGAAGACCAAAAAGGAGGATATTAAGTCTTTGACTGCAGCTGAGATTGCCCAATTAGAAAGTGAAGTTCAAGCTCAGCACACTGCTTTAAAAGAATTTCTCGCTCTGTCTTCTGAAGAGTTAATGGCGAAAGATGAAGAAATAATAACCACTCGTCAGAATATGGATCGTTTGGAGAAAGATGAAGCAACAAAAGCTGAAGAGCTTAAGAAGTTGAAGGAGGAGCTGGCTCATCTTCAGGAGCGAATTGCCTCCATGGAAAAGGAGCAATCGGAGATTGCCACTGCTCGTATATCTGAAGCTGAACGCTGTCAACTTTTACAGCAAGAGCAGGAACTGATGCAGGCTAATCAGATTGAAGAGACAAATCGTCGTAACTCTATTATCATAGATTATGACCAACGAATGGTTGGAGTTGAAGCAGCAGAGCAAATTCATAAAGCTCATGAAGAAAAGATGAATAATGTAATTGTTCGTATTCAGGAGATAATTACTCCTCCTAAATAGATCTTTTACATTTTTCATGTGTTGAATTTTTGATACCCACTTGTAATCAATATTTTGACTTTGATTGAAGAAATGAATATCTTGACTTGATTTCAATTCTGTGGATGATATTTTTGTAGAAATATGTTCAGAGGTAAATAATACATGACATATTTCAATAGAATAGAATATACAAATAAACTTTGTAATTCTATCAGATGATATTAAACCAAAGATAATTTTAGTTTAATACTGATTAGAGAAAACATAATTCAGATATAAAGATATCTTTGGACTCTATTTTCCATGATCTTTGAACTCGGAAATCAAAAGACTAGATATCATTTTTATAGAATAGAAAATATGATACTGAGATAGAAAATTCAGAGGTAATATGGACGTGATTTTCTATATGAGATCTTTATTAAATCCACTGAGGATCTAATAAGACAGAATATTAAATTCTCTGGGAAGATGATACGTGGCAGAATATCAGTTTCCGCTAGGGATAACGATATCGAGATAACTTTTGTAGGGAAGAATTAACTCTGATTTTATATTCGCTGGAGAATAATAAAAATATTATATATTGATAAAATTTAATTATACATAATATTTCTTTAAGAATTTGCCATTGATAGGCATCATCGTGACTTTACCATCCATTGAGGCAAGTTGATATGCTCCATTAGAGAAGACTTTGTTTACTACGAATGGGCCTTCCCATTTCGCGTCGAATTTGCCTTTGCTCATATGTATCATAGTCATAGGACGTCTGACGGTAAGGACCAGTTCTCCCTTTTGATATGCTCTGACTTTTACTTTCCGGTTAAAAGCTTTTGAAATTCGGGCCTGATACAGTTCGATATTTTGTTGAGCATACAATCGCTTTTCATCTAGAGCTTCCAGCTCTTGAAGTCGAAGACGATCATTATTTTCTGTTGTAAGTTCATTGGAGATTGCGATTCTCAGAGAAGGAATCTGGATCTCAAGGGGAAGAATAGCTTCACACCCATATACCAAAAAGAAAGGCGTACATCCAGTCGCATTGCGAACTGTGGTACGGTAAGCCCATAAACATTCACCAAGCTTCTCGCTCCAGTTGCGTTTGTTAGAAGAAACGAACTTTTTTAAGAGTTTGATGATCGTTTTATTGAAAGCTTCTGCCAATCCATTAGCTGCTGGATTATATGCTGTAGAAGCTAAATTATTGATTCGATGGTCGTTGCAGAATCGAGTAAATTTTTGACTGACGAACTACGGTCCGTTATCATGAATAATACGCCGAGGAACACCAAATCGATAAATGACATGATGTTTGACGAAGTTGATGACATTAGAAGTTTTGACTTCAGATAACGGGATTGCTTCAGCCCATTTGGAAAAGTAATCGGTTATTGCTAGAATAAACCGATGTCCTTTTGATGATGGTGGATTGATAGGACCAATGACGTCCATGCCCCAAGCTTCAAAGGGCCATGATGCCGCTGTTGGATGTAAGAACTCTGATGGTTGATGGATAAAGTCTGTATGAATTTGACAGGCTTTATATTTCCGAGCATATTGAATGGCGTCAGCCACCATCGTGGGCCAATAATAACCCATGCGTCGGATACGATCTTGAAGTTTAGGACCTGGTTGATGGGCTCCGCAAACACCATCATGTGCCTCACGGATAATCTGTTGTGCTTCTTCGCCAGCGATGCATCGGAGGAGAAGACTGTCGTAGGCCCGACGATATAGTGTCTTCGTTGTATGATTATAATAGAATCTGAGAGATCGACGCCGGATAGATGCTGCTTCGCTTGGATTGTCGGGAAGTATGTCATACAACACAAAATCTAAAAACGGACGTCTCCAGTCTTCAGTTATGGCTTCTGTTTTGTTAGAAAAGATATATTCCATAGTAGAATCGGAAGAAGACGAGGACACTCTGTCAAACCTTAATCCAGGGCTAAGGTTGGATGAAAATTCATCAAGGTTGAGAGAATTTTCGTCTGGATTATGGGAAAAACTTAAAGCCAAATTATTCTCAACATAGAATAGTTCTCGGTTATGAACCACTATCACTTGCTGACGTCTGATTGGTATGGCTAACACAGCGGCAAGATTAGCCAAAGCATCGGCTTCTGTATTACAGGCTCGTCGAACGTGTTCAATAAAGAAACCTTCAAAGGAGGAGGCCATAGAGAGTGCTGCTCGATGATAAGGTATCAAATCTTGATGACGGACTTCATACGTTCCTCTGATCTGATTGATGATAAGCTTGGAGTCTCCATAAACTTCTAAATATTGAATATCCAGATGTTTAGCAAGTTGAAGACCGATGAGCAATGTATTGTATTCGTCTACATTGTTTGAACATGATTGATCCAGAGAATAAGCCCTCTGAATAGTTAGTCCTTCTGGGGATACGAGAACAATCCCAACTCCGGCGACAATATCGCCATTAGGACCTATTCTAGATGCTCCATCAAAGAATAGACGTCAGGTAGGAGTTTCTTCAGAAACCATATTCGAATCCAGAACTTCATCTGGAATCTCATCATATAATTTAAAATCTTCTGGAATTGCATGAGCCGCCAAAAAATCAACGAGAGCCTGTCCTTTAACTGACTTTTGAGGAATATAATGCATGTCGTATTGAGCTAACAAGATTCCCCAATTAGCTAGTCTAGAGTTGAGAATACCGGGTTTCTTTATCATAATTCTGATGGAATTCACTCTGGAAATGACGTGAATCGTTTGACCAATAATATAATGTCGCGTCTTCTGAACGGCAAACATTAATGCTAGGAATTCTTTCTCGATTAGAGAATAACGTGGTTCAGCACCTGTCATTGTGCGGCTGAGATAATAAATAGCCTGTTCATGGCCATTTTTATTTTTTGGACGAGTAATGCACCGAGAGAATGATCCATGGCTCGAACATATAAAAGGAATGGTATTCCCGAGATGGGAGGTACCAAAACCGGAGGGTTCATGAGATACTGTTTGATATCGTCAAATGCTTTTTGACATTCTTCGTTCCAGACGAAAGATACACCTTTCTTCAGAAGTTTGTTGAATGGTCTGCAGCATCCTGATAAGTTAGAAATGAATCTCCTGATATAAGCAATTCTTTCTTGAAATCCTCGTAGCTCTTTTAAGGTACGTGGAGGACGTATCTCTTGAATGGCTTTGATCTTCTCGGGATCCACGTGTATACCTTTAGCGGTAATGACGAAGCCGAGAAATTTGCCACTAGAGACGCCCAGGAAGGACTTAGTAGGGTTCATTTTAAGTTGATGCTGACGCATTAAATCAAAGATAGTCTTCAAATCTTGGATATGATCCTTCTTTCGTCGACTTTTGACTGCAATATCAACAACATAGCATTCGACTATTTTCCGGAGATGTTCACGAAATATGGTGCTCATTGCTCGCTGATATGTTGCTCCTGCATTTTTGAGACCAAACGACATCACTGTATAACAGTATGTACCAATCGGCGTTCTGAAGGAAGTATGTCTCTCATCATCTGAAAACATTTTGATTTGATTGTACCCCGAATACCCATCCATGAATGACATTCGTTCGAAGCCACACGTGTTATCGATCATGACGTCGGTAATTGGAAGATGAAACTCGTCTTTAGGACAAGCCGCATTGAGATCGCGAAAGTCTATACAGACTCGGATCTTGCTGGTCTTTTTGAGGACAGGAACGATGTTAGCCACCCATTCAGGATGTTGTTCCTCTCGAATAAATCCGGAAGCCATAAGCTTGTTGACTTCAGCTTCAATTGCATCCATAATGTCTGGACGAAATCGTCGTTGTTATTGTTTGACCGGTTTAGCATTTGGCATGATATTAAGTTTGTGCGTTGCGATCTTCGGATCTAGTCCTGGCATATCCTCGTAGCTCCAGGCGAAGACATCGATATAATCATGAATAAGCTTGATCATGTCTTGCTTATCTATTTCTGAAAGACTTTCGCTGATGAATATTGGTTTATGGGACCCCTCTTTACCAACATCAATTTGGATCAATTTATCTTCAGTAGGAGGTTCTCTTTGCTCGAACCTGAATTCCCATTGGTTATCTAATCTTTGAGCCCATTGTTCTGATTCGGGTGATATTTCAAAATCATCCTCATCTTCATCATTTTCTTGCGGACCATCGGCAGAGACCATATTGATGGATAGAATAGAGCGTTGAAAATCGCCAATACTTGTGTCAGAATTCCAAGAGAGGGAATCGGAAGACTCAGATCGTTCGTCTCCATCGGATTCTGAATCCTCATGGACTGCGTTGATAAAGGAGATAGGAGCAATGTAACCTAAACCACATTTTGTCCTTCCGTATGTTAATGGAGGAATTCGAACAAGCATTCTTCTTCCTTTTCCATTATTGAGGCTGGTTCTGAAGTCATAACCCATATTCTTGATGATATTTTTGGACTGCTGACTGTAGCGACGTAGTTGTAACCTTCCAGTATCGTCGTTTTTGTCATCTTCTTCCAGGTCAGGAGGATTCTGGGGTCCTTTATAGAAGAATATTGTATTTTCTCCCAACTTTCTAATAGGGACCATGAAGTATGATTTTTGTATAGACTCTAATGATACTTCTGTGTGAAGAGTTTGAACAACTCCTATCGTTAGTGGCTCTAAGCTATCTAGCAATTGTAAATAACTTTGTACATGATTACAGACATCAATATACTGTAAAGGAGATGCTTCATTAATATTAGATGCTGTATTTACAGAAGAAGGCTGAGCCTTATCAGACTTAGTCAAATTAATGACTAAAGGGGGAGAAGAAGAGCGATCAGAAGTTTTGTTTCGATTAAGATCGATAACAAAAGGCTCAGAAGAGGTGAGCTCCCTTGAAGAAGATCGTGGATAAGTAGTACGTCCACTGACTGGAATGACTAGAGTATCTGGTCTAGCTTGAGAAGATGGAGGGGGAGTGGTACGTCCACTGACAGAAATTATCAGCAAACTTTATGGGGCTTGGGAAGACAATGCAGTAGTACGTCCACTGACAGGAATTATCAGTGAACCTTCTTCAGATGGTTTAAGAGACTGCGGATGAGTGATACGCCCTTTTACAGGAATAACAAATGTGTCGACTTTTGATGTCTCATCGTCGTTATCCATAGCTTGCAAGACTTTTGAGTATTCATCTTTATACATGCGAGAGTCATTG
The DNA here is from genome assembly GCA_029216955.1 of Iris pallida. Taxonomy (NCBI): domain Eukaryota; kingdom Viridiplantae; phylum Streptophyta; class Magnoliopsida; order Asparagales; family Iridaceae; genus Iris; species Iris pallida. Next base: position 1,823,133 of record JANAVB010028196.1, on the reverse strand, counting down.
AAGTAAGCTTCGACTCCTCTGAATGGATAGAGATCTGCAACTTCTTTTTGAACCTCTCAATTATCATCAACATATTTGAAGCATTGATGAAGAGTCGAAGGAACAATATTATGTTCATACAAGAATGGTCTCCCCAATAGAGCATTATATGAGCAACCATGATTATCGATGATGTAGAAAGTAACCTTAGTGCGAAGATTGCCTATTTGAAATTTGAGGCGAATCTTGCCCAAAGGCTCACTTCTTCCTTGATTGAATCCCAGGATGGTAGTGATAGTACTGGAAAGACTATGCACGGGTATTTTCAGTGCATCTAGCATAGTTTTTGGCATAATACTAAGAGCGGATCCTGGATCAATCAGTAGACGATCAACCTTCATAGAATCGATATATCCTGTATAATATAAAGGACGGTCATGTCGATTATCCTCTAGCAGCATATCGTCCTGCGTAAAGGTATTGTTTGGAATTAATTCCAATACATTATGGCAATGAAGACGAGAGATTGGTTCTGTTTCCGGCTTCTCGAGGAAAGTCAGGCAGGTTTCTGCTTGCAACAGCGCTTCACTTAGAGTTTCTCGAGTCTCTTTAGAGAGGCGTAAGAGCTCGAAGATTGATAATTTAGCTGGTGTATTGGCTAGTTGAGCCAATATATCAAAATTATAAGGCCTTTCAAGTCCTTAGGAGATGACTTCTTTAATGGTTTATCGAAGCAGACTTGTTGTTTGCCTTTGTCAGCTGCTGTTGGTTTAGAAGGAATCGTCTCAACAGGAACATTTGAAGGTCCTTCGTTAGAGATTGGTGTTGGAGTTGTAACCGAAGGAACATCAGGAGTTTCTTCAGGAATTTCAGCATAATCTTTCAGATATATTTTTTCTGACCGAGTTCCGGCAAGAACTTCGATTTCAGGCTCAGACTCAGTGTCTATCGAAACCATGTTGCAATTCTTCATCTTGCTCTTGGCTCTTTTGTGCTTGATGAGAGTTTCATTCCAGAAACCAAGGCCAACACGAGATTGATTATGTCTCATAGTGATAGCTAAAGGTGCTTGGAGTCCTTTGCCTGAGTTTAAACCAGGAGCAGTGGCTAGATCATAACCCATCTTCGCCATTAATTCACGAGATTGTGAACTATATAGATGGAATACAGGCTTGTATCTATCTTCAGATTGAGGTACAGTTTTTACCTCCGTAGGGGGTGAATTTCCTGCTAGGATAAAAGTAGAGGTTAGAGAAAGATTGGGTGTGATACTAGAAGTCACATTGCACGACTTAGTCTTCCCAGGCTTCTTTTTAGACAAAGGAGTCTTCCGAGGAGAAGAGGAAGACGTCTCGAACTCCGTCATTAAATCCGGGTGAATCCACATGATCTCTCCCTTTTTAGTTGTGACAGGAACAAGCCCTTCATTCTGTGCTGGTGGGATGTTCACAACTTCAAGAGTTGCTTTGGGGATAGAAACAATCCCACTTTCCACCATTAACGGAGGGAAGTCACCGAACTGTATTGAAATCACATTTGCTGTGACTGTCTTGTCTTTAGGTATCAGTGTCACAGCTCCTGATTTAATCATTTCCTGGATCTTTCTTTTTAATACATAGCAAGACCGGATTGTATGACCCAGCATTCTATGATATGGACAGTATTTTAGATGATCCGTCTTGTTGGCTTCATCAGGCTTTTTGATTTCTGGCAATTGTATCTTGTTACCTTTGAGCAAACATTCAAAGATACCCTGGACATCGTCATCGTCGAAAGAATACTCTTCCTTCGGCCGAGGAGGTCTCTGTTGTTGATTTGTTGGAGCTGGGGTAGCTTGGGTAGTCATTATCTCTTGACTTTTGCTCTGGAGATTGACTTCAAGAGCCTCTTTTCCTTTGCGATTATTGGGTCGAGCACTATTACCAGTACTCTGATTTAATTCCTTGGGAGTCATTTGTACCCCCAGGCCTTTGAAGGTCTCAGCACTGACTTCGGCGGCTTTGGCACTGACGATGAAAGAAGGCCAATCTTGGAATTGAGTGGACCCTGTCCACATGCTGATGATTGGTAAGAGATTCGATTTGCAAGTGTCGATAGTAACAGCATCGGAAGTTCCGAGAGGCATTTTGAGGGCTTCTCTTCTGAATCTTTCAATGAAGCTCTCTGTGCTTTCATTATTTGTCTGTTTAATTCTTATGAGGGCCGACATGGTCATGTCGTTGATGCCTTCATAGAATCGTTCTAGAAAAATCTGTTTGAATCCAGCAAATGAAGTAATACACCCATCAGGGAGACTTCGATACCATTCATAAGCGGTTCCTTTAAGACAACCGACGAATACCCGAGTGAGGAGGGCATCGCTTGGTTGTAACTGATCAGTCATTACTTCAAAGTGATTAATGAACTGACTTGGGGAGGTAGTCCCATCAAAGAAAGAGATGGTCGGAGGTTTGTATTTTGGGGGATACGATACCTCCTTCCATTGTATGGGATAAGGCTGCTTGATACCCAATCTTTGTAAGCCATCTTTTTGTTTGAATGCTTCGAACTGAGACCGAAGATTTTTCAACTCTTCAGTGACAGCTCCGAAAGATTGCGGTGTTGTTGCTTGTTGAGTATAATTGGGAGGAGGGACTGCAGCATATGTATCACCCCCAGCTCCGGACTGACTTGGAGTGGGTTGTACAGGAACATTAGACTGTACTCCCGGAATAGTAGAGGGTTCCGGATTTGGGGCAAAAGGAGTATTTAATACCACTGGTGGTACTGTTGTTTGAACTTGCTGAGTTCGTTGTTGAGCTTGCATAAGAGTATGTATAGCAGTCAATGTATCTGCCATAGCTCGCAACTGTTGTTCCAAGGAAGAAATCCTCTGTTCATGAGCTTCAGTGTTAGTCGAAGGCTCTTGATTACCATCTACCATATAAGCGGTAATCGTTCGAGGAATAGACGATGAAACAGTCTGTTCTGAATCATCGCTGTGAGAATCAGTCTCTTTCCCGAGGCTATTTACGGGAGTCAATACCGGGAAGTTGGACTCTCCAAGGAAGTCCTCTGTGATCTCCGGATTATCACTTGGATGAGAAGAAGAAGAGACCCTGGTCGAAGCTCCGGTCCTGGATCGGGTGCCGAGGTAAACACCATCTTCAGAATCTGACATAGCATCAGATCGTATTCTACCCCCAATATTTCTGAAGGTCATGTTGACAAAAGCATAAAGAGGTTCGTCTTCGTCCATTATTGGTTCATATTGAATCCGTTCAAAAACGGATCGTCGTTTTGGTGAACAACAACACTGAATTATAACCCGGGGTTGGAAGTTACAACCATGCCCTTCATGACGAATATGAGCAATGTCATAGCCAGATGGAGTGTTGATTCTCCGTTTGTTTTGCAAATGTTCCCGAAGATCTGTAGGAACAGATTGGAAAGTACTTGAAGATAGTTTCTGTGTAGAAACTTGTCTTTTATTCTTCTGTCTTCTCAGTTCTTGAGTGTATAAAGATTGATTAATTTGAGCGATATAGTTCTTGGCATATTCTGCATCAGGGTCTAGTATACTTGTCTCAGTTTGATAACCGGAAGTGGAACCAAGATGATTCCGGTTAAGCTTGTTACGAAGATCCGTAGGAGATATGACTTTAGTATCAGTCTTGAATACTTGTAATTTGCCTTTCTCAGATCGGGAAATTTTGAGAGAAGGAAGATGGACATTATTCCGACTGGGAGTCGGTAATAATCCATCTTTAGAGGAAGTAGCCAAAAGGCGTTTTCCTTTGTTTGATATAGTAAAAGTACTAGTCAAATTAACTCCAGAGGTAAAGACCTTAGGAGTAGAGGAGTTGACTAAAGAGTCTTTCTCCTTGGTTGGCACAAGATGTGCAAGTTGTATGGGAATCATTTGTATGTTCTGTGGAAGAGAATCCCCAGCCTGATTTTGAAAAACAGTCAAAGGACTGTATTGGTTGGCATACGCTGACTTCAGTTTGGAATTCTGGTCATATGCTGCCTTTTTACTAGCATACGCTGGCTTTGGCTTAGCATACGCTGCCTGCTGTTGGCTTTTATTGTACGCTGCCTTTGCCGTACGCTGCCCTTTGACTGCCATACGCACAGAGTCATTAATGGCTAAAGAGCCGACTGCTGTCGTAAGGGTAGAAGGAGAAGAGACTTTGACATGTCCGGAGATGGTTTTCCTTGGACACGCTGACTTGGTTAAAGAACCCACTTTGCCAGCGTGACTAGGAGAAGCCACTGTTGCCGTGTTCAGAGAAGCCGAGGCGTGCTTCTTTGAAGTTGGAGACACGTTCTTGTCAGCGTGAGTGATAGATGCGTCTCGGGCCGTCGAAGAAGACTTAGGGACATAGACAGAGCGTCCCTTCTTCTTGGCAGCAGAAAGAGCGGAGGAAGCAGTTCGGCCCTCCTTCGCTTTGAGCATTTCTTCGTAAGCAGATTGGTCGAATTGTACAACCATCACTTTCTTCGTCGAGCCGATCGACGAAGTATCGCATTGAGTTGTTGCTATCTCGTTGGAGGAGACAGCTTTTCCCAGCAGAGTCGCCAATTTATTTTCCATAAATAAATTCACTTTATTTATTGTGTTTCTGGGAAAATTACAACTATAAGAATCTGATCTAGAAGACGATCACTTTATCCCTTGGACGATGCGATGAAGAAAACTCGAACTTCGAAGAACTTGGACAGCAACTGGGCAATCTCTCTGTTCTCTCTGAATTAAATGTAGTATCTGATGAAGATGAAGAAACTCTCTTTTATAGAGTTCTGGATAACTGTTCTGAAGCATACGCTCAGTCAGTTACTTGACGTGTGCATAACTGCAGGGACGCATGGCGAATTCTGATGGAGATACATTAGAGTGCGGTTGAAAGTAGTGGAATATATCTAGGAGAGATTGATGGCATGGATGCCACGTTGCATAACTTCTGAATAAGTGGGAAACTGAGTACAGGACACGTGAGAACGTGTGTTGACTGTACGTTTTAAAGTCATCCTGACTGCATTTGCTGTGATACGCTGTCTTTGTTGAAGAGGAGTCATACTCTACCTTTTGAAGACATATGTCTATACGCTCACTTGATTGATGAGGAGTCATATAAAGCTAATACGCTCACTTTATTAACAAGGAGTCGTATGGAGTCCATACGCTCACTTGATTGATAAGGAGTCGTATGGAGTCCATACACTCACTTGATTGATAAGGAGTCGTATGGAGTCCATACGCTCACTTGGTTGGCAAGGAGTCGTAAGCATTGAGGGAGTAGACACGTGGCTGTCCTCAATCTTCTCAAATATGCCATATCTTCTAATAACTGACAAATATCTCTCGAGCGTCGTGTTGCAGATATGATGGCTGACAGACTGTCAAAAATGACAGTAATGATGGCTGTGCATTTATGATGGCTGATGAGCTGTCCTCGCAAGAGACAGAATCAATTCTCGAAAACCCATACGACGGTTAATCTTCATAGGGCAGCTGTCTTTGTACAAAAAATGAAGTGTCAGATTCATCCTCCATTAAACGTATACTGTGCTGTCATTCAAGAAATAATAAAATATTTACTGAGCGTACGGCTTTGACTGAGCGTATGGCTTTGGCTGAGCGTATGGCCTTGAGCGTATAGCTTTGGCTGAGCGCATGGCCTTGAGCGTATAGCTTTGACTGAGTCTTATGTCAGCGTGTCATAATTTTTCACACCCTACAGTAACTTCCTCCAATTAACTCTATCCCTCGGTTGAGCTACTATTTCAAAGCTTTGACACTTGCATATCATTCACTACCTTGATGTATCTATCTTACAGAATTATGGAGCTGAATTACTATATGCGGAATCGTACTTGGATGTACAACCGTCATCCTGATGACATGTACGGTGTGCGGGATGAATTCATAGAGGGTGTACACCAGTTCCTGCAGTTTGCCAAGGCGTTCCCTCAGTACATGGACGGTACCAAAATTAAGTGTCCGTGTGTGAGATGTCGCAACTTGAAATATCATCCAGAAGTTGATGTCACGTATCATTTATACTTGAAGGGTTTCACGCCGAATTACTATCAGTGGAGCGAGCACGGAGAACTTGTGTCTTTAGCATCGGAGTACGAGCCTTATGTGGATGTCCACAACAACGCTCCTTACGACGATGGGTTGGTGAACATGGTTTTTGATGCGGCCGGGCCTAGTTTCGATCCGGATGATCATGATGCACCTGAGGAGGCACCGAACCCCGATGCTGCACAGTTCATGGAATTGCTGGAGAATACAAGGACTCCATTATATCCTGGTTGTGAGGATCATTCACCGTTGGAGGTGGTTACAAGATTGTTGAGCATCAAGTCCGATTTTAACATGTCGCAAGATTGCTACAACCGTCTTATGGAGTTGCTTACAGAAATATTGCCTGAGGGTGCGAAGTTGCCTAAAGACTTCTACCGGTCTAAGAGGATGGTTAGATCGCTCTGGATGGAATATGAAAAAATCGATGCCTGTCGCAACGGATGCATGTTGTACTACAAAGACGAAAAGGATGAAGATGTCTGCAGATTTTGTGGTGTCGATCGCTACAAGGCATGTGGTAGAGGAAAGTCTGTCGGTGCCAGGAAGCCTACCTCTTCGATGCACTACTTGCCGTTGACGCCGCGGTTGCAGCGGTTGTTTATGGTGAAGGAAACTGCAGAAAACATGAGTTAGCATAAGCGGGAACATACCGAAGGAGTGTTGGATCACCCATCTGATGGAGAAGCATGGAAGCACTTTGATCGAGAGTATCCAGATTTTGCTTCTGATCCGCATAATGTCAGATTGGGTCTCTGCTCCGACTGTTTTACCCCATTTGGACTTTCGGGATCCCAGTATTCGTGTTGGCCTGTGATCGTCACCCCGTACAATCTACCGCCTTAGATGTGCATGAAGACTCCGTATATGTTCCTCACCGTTATTATCCCAGGTCCGAACAATCCGAAAAGGAACATCGATGTGTATTTACAGCCATTGATTGATGAGTTGAATCATCTGTGGGAAGTAGGTTCCAACACGTACGATGTATCTAGAAAATAAAATTTCCAGATGCGGGCAGCACTTATGTGGACCATCAATGACTTTTCGGCCTATGAAATGTTATCTGGATAGAGCACGCATGGTCATCTTTCATGTCCGTATTGCATGGACATCACTAAGGCTTTCCGTTTGAAACACGGAGGCAAACCGTACTTCTTCGATTGTCATCGATAATTCCAGCCGAAGGATCATCCGTACCGGAGGAACATGAATGCTTTTCGTGCTGGCGTTGTGGAGAAGGCTAATCCTCCGCCAAGGTGGCCCGGATACACGATATGGAAAGAGGTAAAAGATTTACCAAGAGCTATTGAGCAGCCTGCTACGGGCTACAAGTGTGACGGATTTGGTCGCACTCATAACTGGACGAAGAGGAGTATATTCTGGGATCTTCCATATTGGAGCACCAATCTGATTAGACATAACCTTGATGTCATGCATATCGAGAAGAATGTGTTTGACAACATAATTAATACTGTAATGGACGTAAAGGGGAAGACGAAAGACAATCCAAAGGCTAGATTGGACTTGGAAGAAATATGTAGACGTCCTGCATTGCATTTGATAGAGGACGGGAATGGGAAGTTGAAGCAGCCTAAGGCAATTTTCTCACTGGAGAAGGAGGATAAAGTGAGGCTTTGTAGTGGATTCAAGGTCTAAAATTTCCAGATGGGTATGTTTCGAACTTGAGAAGATGCGTCGACCTCAAGGAGAACAAACTGACAGGTATGAAGAGCCATGATTGTTACGTATTCATGGAGCGGTTAATTCCGATTGCATTTTGGGAATTCGTACCGCAGGCAGTTTGGGATCCATTGACGAAGCTTAGCATATTCTTCAGGAACCTTTGTTCTAAGAAATTGCTCGTTGATCATCTAGAAAAGCAAGAGAAGGACATTGCGGTAACACTGTGCAAGCTAGAGAGGGTGTTCCCTCCTGGATTCTTCGACTCTATGGAGCATTTGTCGATTCATCTTTCCTACGAGGCACGTGTTGGTGGACACATCGAATATCGATGGATGTACCCGTTCGAGCGACATTTGAATCACCTAAAAAGAAAGGTAAAAAATAAGGCTCGGGTCGAGGGTTCTATTTGTGAAGCCTATATTCTCGAGGAGATTACAAATTTCTGCTCCTCCTATTTCAAATCTCATGTTGCTACGAATAGAATGAGGGCTCCGAGAAACGACGCCGGATATCAAGAATTTAATGATAGAATACTGAAAGTATTCAATGCGTCCGGAAAGCCTTGGGGGAAAATGAAGAAGAGATATTTGAATGACGAAGAGCTAAGGGCTGCTCAGTTGTATGTATTACTCAATTGTGACAAGGATGAAGTGGAGAAGCTAGAGGGGTAAGTAAGGAATGATGAGTTTACGTCATCTCAATATAATAGTATAAGCTAATATTATTGTACTAATCGGCGGTTGCTTCGTTGTTTTCCAGCACATATAATGATGAGTTGAGGCTGGTTAGACCCTACCTAACAGACGAAGCATTAGAACAAGAAATGAGACGTCATTTTCCTTCTTGGTTGAGCGAATATGTAAGTAGCTCGGTAATTACTGGCCTCTTCTAATGCAACTGCGCAATAAATAACTTATTATCTCTTCTTTGATATTCAGGTCGATCGTCTAATTTCACTCGAGATTGAATTAATTAGAACTCTTGCCAAGGGACCAATTACTTTTGTTAAAATATGGCCAAGTTACTGTGTCAATGGCTTTCGGTTCAAGTCGACAAATGCTCCGATCAGAGACAGCTTCCTGGATCTTGATTCCACGAAAAACAGTTGTTTGTGTATCAAGTCTTCGAACTACAAAGACGTCGATCCAGGAAATGATTTCTTTGGCATCTTGCGAGAGATTGTGGAGTTGTCATATAATAATGGCAGAGAACCTGTAAAGATCGTGTTGTTCAAGTGTGAATGGTTCGATTCGATTGAAAATTAAGGTTGGAAAATTGACAAGCATGGTCTTGTGGATATAAACTACAAGCGTAGATATCAAGGCTACGAACTGTTTGTCCTAGCAACTCAGGCTCAGCTCGTGTACTTCACAGCTTATCCGAGATGGGGAGCAACGAAGTCTGACTGGTGGGCAGTATACAAGACTAAAGCTAGAGATACTTTTGATGTTGACAAAAAAGCTTACCAGGAGGACGAGCTACCTCTTGTAACCAATATTGTCGATGTGGACTCCACGGAAGTTACGCATTACACGACACATAATGTAGAAGATGTAGAATTATCCGAAGAGGAAGACGAAGCCGACGAAGGCGAAGATGAAAGTGAAGATGAGGAGAAAGAGGAAGATGAGGTCGAGGAAGACGAACAAGATGATTATTCTGAAGATGATTGAGAGAGATATACTTATCTGAACTTAGATGTTTCTTCTAGAATATATTATCTGGACTTAGATGTTTATTGTAGAATATATCATCATATGTTATCTTGGTTATTATCTTGTCTTTGTTGTACTTTCATATTTCTAGTCTCTATTATTTGTTGTATTATCATATGCTGTTATCAGGTATGGCAGGTCGTCGCGGATCGTTCCAAAAAGGGGAACGACGAGGTCATGATCCTCCGGTACTTCCTACAGGTACTGCTAGAGGACGGGGTTTTTCTTCGGTACCTCCTACTGGTACCGGCTCTGGATCCTCGTCGCCGATTACTCCGACATATCGAACAGTAGCTGGGCCTGCTGGGACGACGTCACGTGGCATATCTCCTGGGACGAGTAGTTCCAGGCCTAATGAGAGTGCTCGCCCGTCTAGCATTCCTGCTGCTGATACGACGATAGAGACGGATGAGCAGATGGCGAAGGCTGCGCCGGTGACCGAGGCGGCTGCGCCGACGGCCGACCAGCATCATGCAGATGATGCGTGCGTACCTTCGGAGGAGAGGAGGACGGAGATCTGGGCCGACGGTACAGAGTAGGTGTTTTGGTTTATAATTTTTTTTTCTATTTTTATCATAAATTAACTTTTTTTCATGAATATAATATGTCTGTATAGATATCGTCCCCCAGAGGTACAGAGACCCCTAGGCCACATGCTGAGGCATAATTATGGTGGTCCTTGGATTAACTACTCTGATGCTCCAGACGAAAGAAAGAACTACTGGTTTACGCGCTTCAAGGTTAAAATAGATTTTCTTTTAATATGAATCATATAATTAATTCATATTATATATAACTGATAAAAATTTGGTTTGCGCTCTTCTAGGATATGTTTTTCTATCCACCGCACCGGGCCGAGCTTATCGAGGGGATGTTTCCTGCCGTCGCTACCAAGCTGATCCGCGATGCTATTAATGATCAGAAGGATCGTGATCGTGCCGGAAAGCCGATCCAGGGTTGGATCACCCTTTATCAGTGGAATGCGATGAAGGCTTGATTCGAAGAGCCAAGGTACAAGGAGAAGTCGGAGAAGGCCAAGGCGGCTAGGCAACATGCCTCGAAGTGGTACGGTGGGTCGATTCCGATGACAAAACATTTTCGTCGTCTGGTATGTCTTTCTCTTTTAGAAATATTATTTTAATACAAATCCGATAAATTATTACTAAGATAATATATTTAATTACAGATAAGGAAGGTCGGTAACGCCGACATGGTGACCGTCTTCCTGGCCACTCATCGGAAGGGCGAAGGCCTTATTGACGAGAGGGCCGAGCAGACCTATGTAAGTATTACAATACGTTATCTTAATTTAATACTTCGTGTCAATTTTAATATAACTTAGTAAATATGATGCAAATAAATATTCATGTAGTTAGTAATAATAAGTACATTAATTAGAAATTAGAAATTATAGAGTACTATCCACACTTTCTAGGCCGAGTATCAGAGGCTGCGGGAACGGGCGGCTGCTAATGCACCTAATGCAAGAGAGGCCGGTACTTCCTCACAGCCCACTCAAGCTCCGTCGGTGGACGAGCTGTGGATGACCGCCGCTGGTGGACTCCATAGGGGTACGTACTACGGTACGGGATCCTATGTCGCCCTAGTTGCGACCCAGTCCTCTAGGGCATCTCCTGCTAGTGTGCATGGTCCACAATCGTCCCAGGAGTCTGCCCGAGTCCACCAGATGATGGAGTCTCTCTGTGACGACCTGCTACGACGGATCGAGGAGCAGTCTCAGCATCCTACGGACGATCCTGTGCTGCTAGCATAATTGGATGCGCTCGACCGCGGCATTATGGAGCTCATGGAGACGACTGAGAGGACAGAGCGCAGCGTTGGAGGGTTAGAGCGTACGGTGACGGAGCTGCAGACAGCACAAGTGACCATGACCGATAGGCTGAGATTGGTGACGGATTCGATGGTCCAGAGCAGTGATAGACTGTTATCTACCATGGATTCATACAACCAGCGACTTACAGCGTTGGAGCGTGCTGGTCCTCCGGGCGTGCCTTCATCGTCGTCGACTCCGCCACCTCCACCGCCTTCTTCATCGACACCGACTCCACCGACGTCACTGCCTGCTCTATCGGTATCGATTTCACTTGAGGAGTATGATTTGTTCTTATCCCTTCGTCGCGGCGGTGCCCCTCCTGCACCAGATCCCTAGTAGTCCTAGTTAGGACTGTTTGTTTGTGTTTGTTTGATCCTTTGTTTGTGACTTGGATATTTGTTGGTTGTGTAGACTTGGATGTTTGGATCCTATTTGTTGGATCCTATTCTATTTATTGGTTGTGTGTAGACTTTGGTTATTTGGTTGTAGACTTTGTTATTTGGTGTAGACTTGGTTATTTGGATACTTGTTGGTTGTGCCTATTCTATTTGTTGGATCCTATTCTATTTGTTGGATCTCATTCTATTTGTTGCCTGCTACATTGTGTTATACTGTTGTTTATGTTATTATTCGTTTCAATTGGATGTTAATGTGCTTCTGTGGTTTACGTTTACCGGTGTTAAGTGTTCCACCGAAGGGGTCGGCGAACCCAGGGAGAAAAGGATATCTGTTATACTGTGTCTTTATGGTTATCTTTTTAAACTGCAGGAAGAAAAGGACATTTTGTATTTTATTTTTTATATTTTTTTTTGCAGATTTACCGACGTTTACCGACGTCCACCGACGTACGTTTGCGTCGGTAAACGTCGGTAAATCTGCAAAATTTTCTAGGGTACCGACGTTTACCGACGTCCTTATACGTCGGAGACCGTCGGTAAAAGTCGGTGAACGTCGGTAATAATCCCAGGAATTACCGACATTTAGTGACATAATAGTCGTCGCCAATCCACCAACGTAACGACGGTAAACGTCAGCAAATTCCCAGTATTTTACCGACGTTTTGCGACATTTTCAACGACGTTAATTCACCGACTAAACGACGGTAAATGTCGGTAAGTTCCCAGGATTTTACCGACGTGTAGCGACTTTTAACACGTCGCTAATCCACCGACGAAACGACGGTAGACGTCGGTAATATCCCAGGATATACCGACGTAATCATACGCCGGTGAACGTCGGTATTTGCGACGTTCGACGACGTTTTAAAGATCATCGACTTACGTTTCTGCGACAAGTCCAAAACGTCGGTAATTGCTTCGGTAAATATTTTTAGCGACGTAATTTGTCGTTTTAGCGACGTCTTTAGGCATCGCTAAAACGACTTATTCTGGTAGTGATAGGTTTGTGACTATCCTATGAGTCTCGATTCTTATTGACTGCTCAGGACCGCAGGCGAGTACATTCTCTGATAGTTTTCATTGCTTTGATATCTACTATATCCGATTCAGTTGTAGTATTTTACTTGATTCTCGACACGAGGATACACGGACTAGTATACGTTGGATCTCGTCATACGATGTTATTCCTGGTTTACCTGGTATATGAGTACATTGTTCGATTTTGTTTTCTGTACTTGTATAGACACCAATTTGGGAGTGGGCTAGCCCCCTACTCTTTAAATCTCGTATCATGACGTGTCATAGTTGGATCCATTATACTACTCGGGGATGAGGAGTTATTAGAGGTTATGTGATCATTAACCCCACTTGTTACTACTTGTGCATAGCTCTACCCTCACCACACGTAGGGTTTAGCCTGACCTGATACTATTTGTGCATAGCTTTCCATTTGGCTGGCCTGATCCTCTATACTACTTGTGCATAGCCGGTCAAATGGAACAGCCTGATCTTGACCCAAGCAAATCACATAACGCCCTAATACTCAAAGCATTGTTTATATTTATATTGTACATCAGATATTCCTGTACTGTTCTACTTTCCTGTACGTTACACCCTGACATGATATCATGTTCTATATATCTTGTTTATATTCCAGTCTTGATATTTTATCTTGTATTCTATTACAATTGTCTCTTATAGCATTTGTCAATTCAATGAAACTACTGTTGGTGTTTGTACTTACTCATTATCCTGACAGGATAACTCCGTTGATGTTTATAGAGGATTTAGAGGCCGACTGCTCGACCTATTATGGGTATGGCATAGATGGGGAGTACGACCTGGACATTCATGTGGGGCCGGTGCCCATTGAGGACGCACCGCCTGCTCTGAGCTAGAGTTAGGTTTGACTGGACTGCGCTCCAGCTTATTATTTGAGTTGTAGTATATATATTTTTGGAATTATATAGTGTTTTAAACTCTAAACTTCTGGTTGTGACTCTGTAACTTGCATCTATTTCCAGCTTTTCTATTTCCATCATATCTTTATCACATCGTGTTTATCTTCCCTAGATGTCATGTGATTGAGTTATATATATTCCTCCGTGCGGAGATGACAGGTTTATATATGTTGTTGATGCTAGATTTTATAGACAACCTACGCAGCGTTCTACCGCCGACACTGCGACGTAGGCTGGACGTACCCACATGCTCGTGCCCCTAAACAGGGTGCGGGTCGTGACAAAAAGTGAGCTAGTGAGGGTTAATATATAATCTATATAAATAGATACATATATAAGGGTATAGAAATATATAATTATAAGTGCTAGCTAGGTATCACCAAGTATTTCATGGTAAGTGCTAGCTAGGTAAGTTTTCCTTGTGGGCTCACAAGGAACACATGACGACAGAGATATCATTATCTCTTATGTTAAGTGTCCGTGTTAGCGACTTCGGTTAAAAATGTCGCTATTTTTGTGCATTTATCGACGTATCAAAATGACGTCGCTGAACGTCGCTGAACGTCCCTATCAACGACATATAACGACTGTTTACTTAATCTATAGGATATTACCTAATAGCTAAGGTATAGGATATTATCTGGAAATTAAATTTACTTATGCCAAGCCTTTTGGGCCTATTAGAGTTATAGATTTTTTAGAAAATCTAGTATAACGCTGACTGCCTCAAAAGACTTGCATAAGTAAGAGTGTATAGAGTGACTATCCTAATAGTATATCGTAGTACCTAGAGTATATAGAGTTAGTATCCTAGAATGTATATATAGAGTGAGACTCACTACTTCCTTTCTTCTCATTCGGGTCATTCAGCCGACTATTTCGCATCATATGATATCTACCTCAACCTCACCCTAGAGAAGTATGAAAATATTAATATTAACCAAGGTTCACAGTATCGGTATCAGTATCGGAATCGGTATCATTTACGGTTGATATCATGAATCTCATGGCTTCCTCTAGCAGAGCAAAATGTAAAACCAAACGTGAAGCAGAGCTTCATATTCAAAACATTAAAAGTAAAAAGATTTCGATTGGTGTTAGTAGGGCTGCAAATGAGCCAAGCCGTTCGCGAGCTGCTCGAAGCTCGGCTCGATAAAAGCTCGTTTGAGCTCGGTTCATTTAGTAAACAAGCTAAGCTCAAGCTTCATTTTCGAGCTCGTTTAATAAACAAGCCAAGCTCAAGCTTAGAAGTACTCGGCTCGTTTGAGCTTGCGAGCTAGCTCATTTAGAAGCTCATTTAGGAGCTTGTTTAGAAGCTAGTTTGTTCTTTGTTGATCCAATTTTATATATGTTTGTATAACAATATAGTTGTGTGTATTATATACTTATATGTCCTTAATAATTGATATTAAGGAAGTTTTTTAATTAAATTTTAATAAATAAATTGTTAATATTGCAGGTACTTGAATTCAAACTTAACCAGCTTGAAATCGAGCTCATTAAGCTTGAATCAAGCTTAATGAGCTTGAAATAAAGTTGAGCGAGCTTGAAATCAAGCTTAACGAGCTTGAAATCAAGCTTAACGATCTTGATTTTGAGCTTATCGAGCTCGTTTATCAAGCTTGAATCAAGCTCGCTTATCAAGCCAAGCTCGAGCTCAAACCAAGCCAAGCTCAAGCTTAATATAAACAAGCTCGAGCCAAGCTCAAGCTCTAAAATAAAAACTTATCAAGCCCAAGCTCGAGCTCGATTAATTCTAGTCAAGCCAAGCTCAAGCTTACAAAAGCTTGGCTCGGCTTAGCTCGTCTGCAGCCCTAGGTGTTAGTACCACCAATCAAAAACTTTTTACTTCTGATATTTTGAATATGAAGCTCTGCTTCACGTTTGGTTTTACATTTTGCTCTGGTAGAGGAAGCCATGAGATTTATGATATCAACCGTAAATGATATCGATTCCAATACCAATACCGATTATGAACCTTGGTTAATATTAATACAGCTACACTTCTCTAGGCTGAGGTTGAGATCGATATCATATGATGTGGAATAGGAGGCTGAGAGAGTTGAATGAGAAGCAGGAAAGTAGAGGGGGGTCAGAGAGGGGGCATTCTTGGTGAACATGTGACGACACTCATTTAATACTCATGTGTCTATGCATCCATTTGGAATATACTCTAATAATGTGTATCTATCTTTGAATTAGAATTACTATCAAATGGATACGAATTACTATCTACGACATCGTTTGTGGATATACAATCGTCATCCTGATGACATGTGCGGTGTGTAGGATGAATTTATACAGGAGGTAGAGCAGTTCCTGTAGTTCGCCAAGGCGTCTCAGTACATAGACCGTACCAAAATTAAGTGTCCATGTGTGAGATATTGCAACATGAAATATCATTCAGAAGTGGACGTGACATATCATTTGTATTCGAGAGATTTTATGCCGAATTACTATTAATAGACCTCACATGGAGAACTTGTGCCTTTTGCATCGGAGTTAGAGCCTAATTTGCCGTATATGGATGTCCAAGACCATGCTGGTTACGATGAAGGGTGGGTGAACAAGGTTTTTGATGCTGCAGGACCTAGTTTCGATCCGGACAATCATGATACGGCTGAGGAGGCACCGAATGCCGATGCTGGAAGTTCATGGAGTTACTGGAGAATATAAGGACTCCTTTGTATCCTAGTTGTGAGGTTCATTCACTGTTGTTGGTGGTTACAAGACTGCTGAGCATCAAGTCCGATTTCAACATGTCTTAAGAATGCTACAACCGAATCATCGAGTTGATTATAGAGATCTTGTCGGGAGGTGCAAA
The DNA here is from genome assembly GCA_029216955.1 of Iris pallida. Classification (NCBI taxonomy): domain Eukaryota; kingdom Viridiplantae; phylum Streptophyta; class Magnoliopsida; order Asparagales; family Iridaceae; genus Iris; species Iris pallida. Next base: position 1,806,666 of record JANAVB010028196.1, on the reverse strand, counting down.
GTTACCTACAGACTTCTACCGGTCTAAAAGGATTGTGAGATCTCTCTGGATGGGATACGAAAAAATCGATGCATGTCGCAATTGGTGCATATTGTACTATAAAGACGAGAAGAATGAAGATGCCTGCAAATTTTGTGGTGTTGATCGCTACAAGGCAACAAGTTCAAGTAGGACTCTCGGTGCAAGAAAGCTGACCGATTCGATGCACTACTTGCCTTTGATGCCGCGATTGCAGAGGTTGTTTATGGTGAAGGAGACTGCCGAGAACATGAGTTGGCACAGGCCGAAATAGATCGATGGAGTTTTGGATCATCCATCAGATGGAGAAGTATAGAAGCACTTTGATCGAGAGTATCCAAATTTTACTTCTGATCCGTGTAATGTAAGATTAGGGCTATCCTCTGACAGTTTTACCCCGTTCGGACTTTCGGGTTCCTAATATTCGTGTTGGCTAGTGATTGTCATTCTGTATAACTTACCATCGTAGATGTGTATGAAGACTCCTTACATGTTCCTAACCATTATCATTCCGGGTCCGAATAATCCAAAAAGGAATATCGATGTGTACTTACAGCCATTGATAGATGAATTGAATCAGTAATGGGAAGTAGGCGCCCACACGAATGATGTTTCCAGAAAGCAGAACTTTCACATGAGGGCCGCATTGGTGTGGACCATCAATGACTTTTCGGCCTATGGAATGTTATCTGGATGGAGCACTCATGGTCGTCTCTCATGTCTGTATTGCATGGACCGCGCGAAGGCTTTTCGTTTGAAACACGAAGGAAAACCGTGATTCTTCGATTGTCATCGACAGTTTCTGCCGAAGAACCATCCGTTCCGGAGGAACATGAATGCTTTTCGTGCTGGTGTTGTGGAGAAGGCCAATCCACCTCTAAGGTGGACTAGAGACACGATATGGGAGGAGGTCAAGGATTTTCCAAGTGCTATCGAAGACCCTACAAAGGGATACAAGTGTGATGAATTTGGCCGTACTCATAATTGGACAAAAAAAGTATATTCTGGGACCTGCCATATTGGAGCACCAATCTGATCAGACATAACCTTGATGTCATGCATATCGAGAAGAATATGTTTAACAACATAATTAATACTGTGATGGACATAAAGGGAAAGATGAAAGACAATCCCAAGGCCAGGTTGGACTCAGAAGATATATGCTGACGTCATGCGTTGCATTTGATAAAGGAAGACAATGGGAAGTATAAGCAACCTAAGGCAATTTTCTCACTAGACATGGAGGATAAAGGAAGACTTTGTAGGTGGATTCAGGTCTTAAAATTTTCTGACGGGTACGTGTCAAATTTAAGAAGATGCGTCGACCCGAAGGAGAACAAACTGACGGGTATGAAGAGCCACGACTATCACGTATTTATGGAGAGGTTAATTTCGATCACATTTCAGGAATTATTACCGTCGGTCGTTTGGGATCCGTTGACAGAGCTGAGCATATTCTTCAAAGATCTTTGTTCTACTAAGTTGCTTGTCGATCGTCTAGAAAAGTAAGAGAAGGATATTGCAGTAACACTGTGTAAGCTTGAGAGGGTGTTCCCTCCTGGGTTCTTCGACTCAATGGAGCATTTGCCAATTCATATTTCCTACGAGACACGTGTTGGTGGGCCCGTCGGTTATCGGTAGATGTACCCGTTTGAGCGGCATTTGAACCACCTAAAGAGAAATGTGAAAAACAAGGCTCGGGTCGAGGGTTCTATTTATGAAGCCTATGTCCTCGAGGAGATTACAAACTTCTGCTCGATGTATTTTAAGCCACATATTGCTACTAATAGAACAAGACCTCCGAGAAACGACGATGGATATCTTGAATCTAATGATGCAATATTGAAAGTCTTCAATGCTTTCGGAAAGCCTTCGAGGAAAATGAAGAAAAGATATCTGAATGACGAGGAACTAAAGGCTACTCAGTTATATATATTACTCAACTGCAACAAAGATGAAGTGGAGAAGCTCGAGGGATAAGTAACTAATACGTCCACATTTACGTCAACTATGCATGTAATAGTATCCAATATTATTATTACACTAATTGGTCGATGTGTTGTTATTTTCAGCACATTTAATGATGAGGTGAGGTCGAGTAGACAGTACATAACTGATGAAGAACTGGAACAGAAAATAAGATGTCATTTCCCTTCATGGTTGAGTGCATATGTCATGCCCCAGTACCGGAATACGAAGACGGACTAGGCCAGCTACTCCATATGGGGTACGCAAATGTCATACGGCGATCGTGGCTGTCAAGAGACAAGGGGTGCAAGATACAATCAAGTCTCCTGTGGTCTCATAGAGCATCTATGTCTCAATCATTTAAAGCAATAAAATATCAATTAATGAGCATATGAGATAAAGCAGTAAGGCGTTCCCGATGCTTCATCAAAATGATCATGGGGATCTAGCTTTGTAAGTTAGCTAGCCCAGAGAGTCATAGGTACATAATCGTATTCAGCTGCAGTCTGATTTAATTACAATTATGCAAAGACAAAATATCCAGATTAACCGGCTAAACAGGTGCCGGTGGCTAAACGCCAAAACATAAAGGATGAAAGCTAGAGTGGTGGAGAAGAAACCCACTCAAGTCCTCTGCCAGCAATGCTCCTAGTATGCACCATTGGCGTCAGGGAAGAAGGTCGGATCCTCAGGCTCTACTACGTGATCTGGCCAAACAAAACCAGCGGGGTCAGTCCCGAATAGCAAGTACCACAAGAGAGCACAAAAGAGTGAGATAAAACCTAAGCATAGAATAATAATACTAGTGATAATAAAGGCTTCCGGTCGTAACCTCGGTCCACAACCTGTCATAGCACGATAGACTAACCCAACAACCAAATACGGACAAGGGTTGGACCACGCACCATGAAAGTCCTGTCCCTCGGCTACTAACAGAAGGTAGAAGACATAGTTAAGTCATTTTTCAAGCGGCCATTCATTCCTACAGCTTCCTATATTTGGCAGAGTTATCCCCGAGGTACTGATTAAAAGGAATCCTCAGATCGTGTCAACCCAGCAGGGCTAGTCAAAATATTAGACATATAGCACATTGATTATGCACCGGTCCCCCGGAGGGCTACCACGCTAAAACATATAACACATAGCTCGTAGAAGTCGGATATAGTCATTTGCTAAAGGCGAATAAAATCATATCCGTAGCGACCAACCCGACACGTCAGGACTGGACCTGGGATGACTAGTATGGCACGATCTCGAGATTCTTCCCATCCAATACATCTACCAAGTTAGTTGCGTAGTTAATCCCTAGGTTATTCTTGGAGTTCACATGTCGTGGTCATATGTTCACTCTCCTAGATATCGTACAATGTACGGGCACCCCAAGAAGGGATCCGTACTGGCTCATGGAGTCATACGTATGTACCCCTTCTTGGTGTGATGCAACACACAATACATACCACGCCCTGGCTACCGACCATTCACTATGTGAATGCTGGACTCTTGGGTGTACTAGCAAATATCGTATAGGGACACTTAGCACATAGGATAGTACCTCGGTGCTCACATAGATTGTACCTTAGTACACACATAGGTTTGTCCAGCACTCGCATAGGTAGTCAGATCAGGAATGAGGACCAAGACACAAGGACGTATGCGGCCGAGGGTTCATGCGGCCAAGCTGCATGCGGCCAAGGGTCATGCGACCAAGGGTTATGCGGCCAAGACTCATGCGGCCAAGCTGCATGCGGCCAAGACTCATGCGACCAAGGCTTATGCGGCCAAGCTGCATGCGGTCGAGGGTCATGCGGCCAAGACTCATGCGGCCAAGATGCATGCGGCCGAGGTTCATGCGACCAAGACTCACGCGGCCAAGCTGTATGCGGCCAAGGCTCATGCGGCCAAGCTGCTCATCTTCTCCAAATTCGAGAAAGATGGCCATGGAACCCATGAACTTCAAACTTGCACAACTCGGCCAAAACAAAATAAAATCTAACTTTTCAAATGTCAAATTTGGGTAAAATGAAATGCTCTACCACGTGGAACAACTAGATTTTGAAAACAAGCAAGTTTAATAGATCAAAACCAAGAAAAATTGGAAATGACATAAACTTAGATCTACAAGAATCCATCCTTCAAAATCGAAAATACCAAGTACTAAACTTGTAGAGGATGATGAGAAGAACAATATAGAAAAATAATATCAAAGAAAAAAATCAAGAATGAAAAATGCACAAATCTCTACTTTTGAGCAAGTTGTACTTGCCTAATGGTGGTGGTTGAGGGAATTGAATGAGAGAATGAATGAGGAAAGAGAGTGTGGAAGAGATTATATATAGTAGGGTTGGATTGGCTTAAGAAAACCATAATCTCTAAACATGTTCTAACCATTCCACTAATGACATGCTTAAAGGCTACATGCAACCATTAATAAAATAAAAAGTTAGAATTATGCACATGCTAAATACAGGATAACATGAACATGATTCATGAAAGAATATGTATATCAGGATCGGGGAGAAACATCTCTACCCTCCTTAGAAAAATTTTATCCTCGAAATTTCTGCCAAGATATGATAGAGAAATCAAAGCAAGCAAGATATTAATTACAGGGCCAACTATGCATGTAATCTCATCAATTTTAACAGGTATTTAGCGAACAATCATCCACCCTAGTAGGTGCAATAAAAACAGGGAAACATATTACAAAGGCATAAGGATAAATATACCTTCCGAGTCAAACAAGTGCGGATATCGAGATCTAATCTCGTCCTTGCGCTCCCATGTCGACTCCTCCGGTGAGTGATGGCCCCAAGCGACGCGGACAAGATTAATAGTCCGGTTCTTGAGCACCTTCTCTCGCAGATCCAAAATAGATACGGGTTGCTCTTCGTAAGTCAGGTCGATACCGACGACCAGCTCAGAATGATCGAGAATGTGACTCGGATCCGGGACATACCTACACAACTGAGATACATGACACATATCATGTACATCACGTAGCGAAGGCGAAAGGGCAAGACAATAAGCAACATCGCCTACCCGAGCGAGAATATCAAACGGACCAACATATCTCGGACTAAGCTTTCCTCGGGTTCCAAATCTGATGATACCCCGAGTAGACAAAATTCGCAGAAACACTTGGTCACCAACACCAAACTCTAGACGCCTGCGATGCTGATCTGCCCAGTGTCGGTGTCTGTCCTGCGCAACTCGAAGCCGCTCTCTGATCAACTTGATTGTTTCCACGGTCTGCGTGATCATCTCTGGTCCCAATAATTTTCGTTCTTCCACATCGTCCTATGCCAGAGGGGACCTGCATTTCCTTCCATATAATGCTTCAAACGGTGTCATCTGTATACTTGCCTGATAACTATTATTGTAAGAGAACTCTACTAAATGAAGATGAACTTTCCAAGTTCCGCCGAAGTCTAAAGTAAAAGCCCGTAACATATCTTCTAATGTCTGAATGGTTCTCTCTGACTGTCCATCCGTCTGCGGATGATAGGTTATACTGAACCTCAGCTTGGTACCCAAACTTTGATGCAAACTCCGCCAAAAGTGAGAGGTGAACCATGTGTCTCGATCTGATACTATGCTGACTGGAACACCATGCTGTCTCACAATCTGCTTCATATATATTTTTGCCAACTGTTCAGTAGACTGCCCTACTCTGAAAGAAAGGAAATGAGCAACCTTCGTAAGCCGATCCACGATTACCCAAACTGTGTTTCATCTGGTCAGAGATCTAGGTAAACCGGTCACAAAGTCCATTGTGATGAGCTCCTACTTCCACTCCGGAATAGGAAGCGACTGTAACAATCCAGTTGGCCTCTACTGCTCTGCCTTCACTTGCTGACATACCAAACATCTGGATACAAACCTCGCTATCTCCCTCTTCATGCCATTCCACAAAAAGTGATATTTTATATCATAGTACATCTTTGTGTCTTCCGGATGAATGGAGTAAGGAGAACTATGAGCCTCTGACATAACTTCCTGTTGAAGGTCTCCACTTGGCACATAAAGACGGTTTTCGAACCTAAGCGTACCATCTTCATGGATTACTAACTCCTTCCTGAGACCTGACTCACACTCTGATCGAAGCTTCTGGATCTGCGGATCCTCTGCCTGGGCTGTTCTGATCCTCTCTACTAAAGTAGACTGAATATGCAAACTGGCCACAACTCCTGTATCTTGTGGCAAGATCACTTCAATTCCCATTTTCTTAAGATCTTCCAAAATATTCCTCTGTGAGGTTAAAATGAATGCACCACCTCACCTGCTCAAGGCATCTGTTACCACATTCGCTTTGCCTGGATGATACTAAAGATTCACGTAGAAGTCCTTCAGTAATTCAAACCATCTTCTTTGTCTCATGTTTAGGTCCCTCTGGGTAAATACATACTGCAAGCTCTTATGATCAGTATAGATCTCTACTCGATCCCCATATAAATAGTACCTCCATAACTTAAGCGAAAACACTACTGCTGCTAACTCCAAATCGTGGGTCGGATAGTTCTTCTCATGATCTCGAAGCTGTCGAGGTGCATATGCTATCACCTTACCATGCTGCATCAATACACACCCAAGTCCCTTCCATGATGCGTCACAATACACTGTAAACCCTCTCGATCCTATTAGCAGTGTCAAGATCAGGGCTGAAATTAATCTCCTCTTCAACTCTTCAAACGATGTCTGACACTCTGCTGACCAAACAAGCTCTATATCCTTATGCGTCAAATGCGTCAAGGGTGCCAAAATCCTGGCGAAGTCTGCCACGAACCTCCTGTAATAACCTGCCAATCCCAAGAAACTACGTACTTCTGCTACCGTCCTCGGAACTGGCCAATTCTTTACTGTCTCAACCTTCTTCGGATCTACTGACACTCCTGCTCCAGAAATAATGTGTCCTAGGAATAAAATATGATCCAACCAAAACTCAAATTTACCAAGCTTCACATAAAGTTGATGCTCCCTCAAGATCTGTAAAACTGTCTGAAGATGTTTCTCATGCTCTTCTTCATTGCTGGAATAGATGATGATATCGTCTATGAACACTACTACAAACTTATCCAAATAGGGTATAAAGATGCGCTTCATCAAATCCATGAATACTGCTGGGGCATTAGTCAGTCCAAAGGGCATTACCAGAAACTCATAATGTCCATATCGCGATCTAAATATCGTCTTGGGTATGTCCTGCTCCCGGAACCTCACTTGATAATATCCGGATCGAAGATCAATCTTAGAGAAGATGCAGGCCTTACTCAACTGATCAAACAAGTCACCAATCCTTGGTAACGGATATTTTTTCTTTACTGTTACTGCAATCAACTGCCGGTAATCAATGCACATTCGCGTCGATCCATCCTTTTTTGGTACTAAAATCACCGGTGCTGCCCAGGGCAATTTACTGTCTCGGATAAACTGCTTCGCCTTCAGTTCTTCTTCATGCTGGTACAACTTGTCCAACTCTGATTGCGATATTCGGTAAACTTTGTCGACCTTAGGCTCCGTTCCAGGATTTAGCTCAATGTAAAACTCCACATCTCTCACCGGTGGTAAACTAGGAAGCTCATCTGAAAATACATCAAGAAACTCTCTGACCACTCTTGGAATCTGCTCATGCTCTGCCAATGCTTCTGTAATAATGCCCTTGGGTCGATCCTCTAATGATCGAACAAAGACGAACTTCTCAACGCCAGGTACATTAAACACTACCCTACCTCCTCGACAATCTATCGTCGTATGACTGTCTCTCAACCAGTCCATGCCTAGGACAACGTCATAGTTTCCCATAGGGAATTCAATCAAAGATGCGGACAATATAATCGCCCACACACTAGGACCGGACACGCTAAGCAAACTCTGCTAGCTCCTACGAGCCCGTTACCAGTGAGTATATTCATCCTCTCTGGCAATGCCTCGAACTCCAATCCAATACATATCGTAAATCGTACAGATATAAAAGAGTGGGTAGCCCCCGAATCAAATAATGCTACTGCAGAAAAAGAGGCAATAGAAATATTACCTGCAACCACGTCGCCTGAAGCTAGTGCATCCTCCAGTGATAAGGTGAAGGCCTGGCCCTGGCCTTGCTGAGCTCCCTGCTGCTGTCTTCTTTGTCCATGCTGTTGCTGTGGCCTCAGTTGGCCTCCCTAGTTTTGCGCCTGGCGAAACATCTGAGCCTGCATCGGCAGACGCTAGGATAGCGGCCTTACGGCTAACGCTGGTCCTCTGTTCAGTACTGCCCCCGGAGCTGGCAACGCCAGAAACTGCTGAACTGGCCCTCCTGGCCTCTGTATCATAGGACAATTGGCAATTCTGTGGTCTGGGCTACCACACCTCATGCACAACCCATTAGCTAAATGACACATATCCCTAGTGTGATCTTCCTTACCACAGTAAGTACATCCAATGGGCATCCCCTGGCGCTGCTGCTGGTTCCTCGGCTGTTGATGCCGAACTGGCGATGTTATCTCTGATACCGTCGTCCTCCGCGGTGCTCCTGATTCATGAATACGGATGCCAGGAGTTGGCGCCGATGTTCGCTGCACTGCTCCTCCGCCCCTACTCTGGGGATAAGACCTCTTCTGGCCCCCATGTCTTGTCGCCAACCTTTGTTGGGTGAGTTCATGCCTCCGAGCTACCATTAAAATGACATCAAAAGTCTGATAGCCGTTCCCTTCTACTAGCTGTAGAATCTCCAAATGAAGTTCCTGCTGGAATCTCATAGCCATCTCTGGCTTCGTAGCCACCATCGTCGGTACAAACCGACTCAGTCTGCAGAACTTCGCTGTATATCCATCTACCGTCTTATCAGCCTGTTTGAGACTGATAAACCTTTGTTGTAGCTCATACCGCGCTACCACGCCAAAGTACTTGGCCTTGAATCTGGTACTGAAGCTATCCGAAGGAACATGACACCTCATTCCAACCTCTTCCGATGCCCACCAGTCGCAGACGAGGTCCTGAAGTAACTGTTTGACCTGGTCAACCTTCTCTTCTGCTGGAACCTTTGCTGCGGTCAATATGGCCTCAATATCCTGAAGCCAAGCATCCGTCATGATGGCATCCTCCGTGCCGTCAGAGTATCTCGGGTTAAGTCGACAAAACCTCCCCGACGCTCCCGAATCATTCTTGACACTTCTCTCAAGGGCTAATTGTAACCCCTGATTCAGTAGCATATTATGTTCTTGCTGCTGGGTCTGCTGTTGCTGATGGGCTGCCACCTGACGCTATTGAGTGGCCAGAAATCCCCGGATGACCTCCAGAAGTTCTGCAGCATCAGGTACTGTCATCGCTGCCGGCACCGCTGGGGGTGCAGGAGTTTCTAGAACCTGCGGTTCCACTGATTCTGAAATCACTTCCACTCGGATCTGGTCAGGAGAAGGTATTCTTTCCTGTTGTTGCCCCATCGAGCCATGCTCTTCTGGACGCTCCTCCATATTGGCCTTGCCAGCTACTGAGAAAGAAGTACCCCTATAGGGAAAGATACAAGATATCAAATGACAGGACAAGGAAGATTCGAGAAGCAATTCAAGTTATCAATCAAGGTGATAAAGAGAAGACGAGACAAGAGATCAGGAGAACAAGTTTTGATTGAGACTCCTATAATAGTAACATCCCACAAGTCTGAAAATTGAGACTTACATGGGCCACCAATAAAACCTTGTCACGCTCTAATACCGGAATACGGAGACGGACTAGGCCAGCTACACCATATGAGGTATACAAACGTCATACGGCGATCGTGGTTGTCAAGAGACAAGGGGGTGCAAGCTACAATCAAGTCTCCTATGGTCTCACAGAGCATCTATATCTCAATCATTCAAAGCAAGAAAACATCAATTAATGAGCATATGAGATAAAGCAGTAAAGCGTCCCCGACGCTTCATCAAAATGATCATAGGGATCTAGCTTTATAAGTTAGCTATCCCAGAGAGTCATAGGTACATAATTGTACTCAGCTGCAGTCTGATTTAATTATAATTATGCAAAGACAAAATATTCAGATTAACCGGCTAAACAGGTGCTGGTGGCTAAACGCCAGAACATAAGGGATGAAAGCTAGAGTGGTGGAGAAGAAACCCACTCAAGTCCCCCGCCAGCAATGCTCCTAGTATGCACCATTGACGTCAGGAAGAAGGTCGGATCCTCAGGCTCTACTACGTGATCTGGCCAAACAAAACCAGCGGGGTCAGCCCCGAATAGCTAGTACCACAAGGGAGCACAAAAGAGTGAGATAAAACCCAAGCATAGAATAATAATACTAGTGATAATAAAGGCTTCCGGTCGTAACCTCGGTCCACAGCCTGTCATAGCACGATAGACCAACCCAACAACCAAACACGGACATGGGTTGGACCCCGCACCATGATAGTCCATGTCCCTCGACTACTAACGGAAGGTACAAGACACAGTCAAGTCATTTTTCAAGCGACCATTCATTCCTATGGCTTTCTATATTTGGCGGAGTTATCCCCGCGGTACTGATTAAAAGGAATCCTCAGATCGTGTCAACCCAGCAGGGATAGCCAAACCATTAGACATATAGCACATTGATTATGCACCGATCCCTCGGAGGGCTACCACGCTAAAACATATAACGCATAGCTCGTAGAAGTCGGATATAGTCATTTGCTAAAGGCGAATAAAACCATATCCGTGGCGGCCAACCCGACACGTCAGGACTGGACCTGGGATGACTAGTATGACACGATCTCGGGATTCTTCCCACCCAATGCATCTACCAAGTTAGTTGCCTAGTTAATCCCTAGGTTATCCTCGGAGTTCACATATCGTGGTCACATGCTCACTCCTCTAGATGTCGTACAATGTACGAGCACCCCAAGAAGGGATCTATACTGGCTCATAGAGTCATACGTATGTACCCCTTCTTGGTGTGATGTAACACATAACACATACCACGTCCTGGCTACCGACCATTCGCTATATAAATCCTGGACTCTTGGGTGTACTAGCAGATATCATGTAAGGACACTTAGCACATAGGATAACACCTTGGTGCTCACATAGATTGTACCTTAGTACACACATAGGTTTATCCAGCACTCGCATAGGTAGTCTGATCAGGAATGAGGACCAAGACACAAGGACGCATGCAGCCGAGGGTTCATGCGGCCAAGCTGCATTCGGCCAAGGGTCATGCGGCCAAGGCTCATGCGGCCAAGGCTCATGCGGCCAAGGTGCATGCGGCCAAGACTCATGCGGCCAAGACTCATGCGGCCAAGCTGCATACGGCCGAGGGTCATGCGGCCAAGCTACATGCTGCCGAGGGTCATGCGGCCAAGACTCATGCGGCCAAGCTGCATGCGGCCAAGGCTCGTGCGGCCAAGCTGCTCATCTTCTCCAAAAATCCGAAAAAGATGGCCATGGAACCCATGAACTTCAAACTTGCACAACTCGGCCAAAACAAAATGAAATCTAACTTTTCAAAGGTCAAATTTGGGTAAAATAAAATGCTCTACCACGTGAAACAACTAGATTTTGAAAACAAGCAAGTTTAATAGATCAAAACAAAAAAAACCAAAAATGACATAAACTTGGATCTACAAGAATCCATCCTTCAAAACCGAAAATACCAAGTACTAAACTTGTAGAGGATGATGAGAAGAACAATATAGACAAATAATATCAAAGAAAAAAAATCAAGGATAAAAAATGCACAAATCTCAACTTTTGAGCAAGTTGTACTTGCCTAATGGTGGTGGTTGAGGGAATTGAATGAGAGAGTGAATGAGAAAAGAGAGTATGGAAGAGATTATATATAGTAGGGTTGGGTTGGCTTAAAAAAACCCTAATCACTTAACATGTTCTAACCATTCCACTAATGACATGTTTAAAGGCTGCTTGCAACCATTAGTAAAATAAAAAGTTAGAATTATGCATATGCTAAATACAGGATACCATGAACATGATTCATGAAAGAATACGTATATCGGGATCGGGGAGTGACAGCATATGTAAGATGCTCAGTAATTACTTTTTTATATGCACTTTGTACAGTAATTAACAGAACGCTGAATTTAATTTCTTATATTATGGTATTTAGGTCGATCGTCCGGACACAATACTAGAGAATGATTCTATTAGAACTCTAGCCAAGGGGTCCATTTATTTTGTCAAAATCTGGCCAAGCTATTTTGTGAATGGGTTTAGGTTTAAGTCAACAAATGCTCCGATAAGAGAGAACTTTTCGGATCTTGATTCGACCAAAAATAGCTGTTTGTGTATCCGATCTACAAACTACAAACTACAATGATGTCGATCCGGACAATAATTTCTATGGCATCTTACAAGAGATTGTGGAGTTGACATATAACTACGGTATAGAGCCGGCTAGGATCGTGTTGTTCATGTGTGATTGATTCGGTCCGATCCAAGATCAAGGTTGGAAAATTAACAAGCATGGTCATGTGGATATTAACTATCGGTGTCGATATCAAGGATACGAACCATTTGTCCTAGCAAGTCAGGCTCAACTAGTTTACTTCACTACTTATCCTAGACGGGGAACAACTAGGTTGGACTAGTGGACAATATACAAGACTAAAGCCAGAAATACCGACGATGTTGACGAAATAGCATATCAGGAGGACGAGCTACCTCTTGTAACAAATACAGTTGACATGGACACAACGAAAGTTCCATATTATACGTCTAATCATGTAGAAGAGATAGAAGTATCCGAAGAGGAAAAAGAAGTAGATGAAAGCGAAGATGAGGAGGAAGAGGAAGAGGAGGATGCGGAGGACGAAGAAGATAAATTTTCAGAAGATGATTGAAAATAAAATAAAATATAAAATATGTTTAACCACTAATTAATCTCTATACAGCAATGAATCTTCCATATTACACGTCTAATACTGTCATTTTGTTTAATCCCTAATTAATCTCTATGTTTCCATCAATGTTAACAGATGGCACCCATGATCCAAGCACGTCTCTTGAGAGAGGCACAAATGGCTGCTGAGGAGGTAGTGGTACCTCCTGCTACTGATGAGGTTGTACTTCCTCCTTCTGCTGAGGCGGTAGTGGTACCTCAAGCAGAGATGAAGGTCAAGAAAGAACTTTCTCCTACTATTAAGGAGAAAATGATTCCTAAAGCCGAGATAGCTGTGAAGGAGGAGGTGGCACCAGAAGGTAGTTGCACCGAGAGTTCCAGTCATCCAGCTCCTATGGATATTGATCTTGCTGGCATGGATCCTACTTATGCGCAGTGCCTGAGGAGGAAGATCTCTCTGCGCCTGCGTAGAGGGTAGAGTAGTATGATATGACTTTTGACCGAATTTGTTTCCGCTAGACTTATTTCTGGGTTAGATTTGGATGTTTTTACCACTTTTGATGTTTCTTATTTTCTAAACATGGTTATTATCTAACTTGGATGTTTTTGGATGCTATTATCTAGACTTGGTTATTATCTAGAAATTGAACGGAGGGTTGCTCCGAGTCTATTTTTATAAACTGTGATATGTTAAATGCTTGGCTATTATCTAGAAATTCAATGAAGGGTTGCTCCGGGTCTTTTTTTTTATAAACTGTGATATGTTAAATGCATGGTTACAATCTTGTAGATATATATTTCTATCAGGTATGGCAGAACGCAGAGGATCGTACCTCCGTGGCGGTAGAGGAGTATCCCGTGGAGGTAGAGGTTCCACTGGTGGACAGAGTGGTACTCCATTAGTGGATGACGGTGTCGGTCCCTCGTCTCTTAGTACTCTAGTGTACCAGCCACTCAGATCACTGTCTGTGTCGACGGTACGTGGCAGTACTCCTGGGACGGACAGTTCCAGGCCTGATCCTAGCCCGTCCAGCAGCATTCCTCCTGCGGACGACACTATGGAAACAGAGGAGCGGGTGGAGGAGGTCGCACCTACGCTGTCTCCATATGATCCAAGCGATCCCCCATGCGCCCCTCCGGACGAGACGAGGATGGAAATTTGGTCCGACGAGCCTACAAAGTAAGTTAATTAGTTAACATTTATTTATACTTATATCTATATATTCATGAATTTAATTATCGTTGTGTAGATATCGTCCTTCGTCAGTTCAGTGGGCAATGGGATAATTTCTGAGGTCCAACTACGGGGGCCCGTGGATCAACTACTCGGATGCCTCGGACGAGAGGAAGGCATTCTGGTTTACCCACTTCAAGGTAACAAAGGTATATTACTTTTAGTATAAATCATCTTTTATGCATATTATATAACTGACTAATTTAATTCTTGTAGAAAATATATTTTTATCCACCACGCCGGGCTGAGACGATCGAGAAGCAATTTCCTGTCGTTGCTGCCAAGTTGATCCGGGATGTGATCGACGACCAGAAGGCTCGAGATCGCTCCAGAAAATCGATCCAAGGTTGGATCACGTCCGAGCAGTGGACTGCCTTGAAGGATAGATTCGACGCTCCTAGGTACAAGGAACGGTCGAAGAAGGCGAAGGCGGCTAGGACGAGGGCAGAAAAGTGGTATGGTGGCTTGATTCTTATGACGGAACATTTTCGTCGCCTGGTATGTGTTTTACTGTAATATATTATTTTAATAAAAGTAGGAATATTAAAATGTTTAATTTTAATGACAAACATATTATTATAATAGATAATGGGGTAAGAACCCCAACATGGTGATTGTCTTCCTGGCCACCCATCGGAAGGACGGAAAGCTCATCGATGATCGGGCCACACAGAGCTATGTAAGTATTACTTTATGTGTCACTAAATTTAGTATAACTTAAGAAATATGTAATATATATCCATAGACGTGGAACTAGGTTGGTAGTAAATATTATGCTTATCAAGATGCGCACTTTTCTAGGATGAGTATCTTAGGCTAGAGCGTGAGATTACTAGTACATTTGCAGAGGGAGGGGCTGTGAGCCCCTGTTTTTCAAAAATTTATTTAATTAGTGTTAATTAGTTGTTAATGTCAAATTTAGCCTTAAAATATTTACTATGATTTTTAGGAATTTTTCTAGAATTTTTAAATGAGTTTTAAATACTAAAATACCTATTTGCAATTAATTAAAATGTTTTAATATCATTTTGTAATATTTAGAATTGTTTTTATATCAATCTGCAATTTATTAAATTGTTACAATATCAGTTTGCAATTAATCAATTGTTTTAAATTGCGGAATGCAAATTTCTATTTGCATTTACCTACTGTTAGGACCTAATTGTAAATCCTAAAAACTATAGGGACCTAAGTGTAATTCATAAACCCTACCCACCCCCGACGACTCGGGCTGACCGACGACCGCCACGCCGACTTGCCCCCGCCATTTTCGGCCAGCACAACGCCCCCCGACCGACTCGACCCCCCTATAAAAACCCCCTCACTCCCCTCAACTCGACCACCACCACTACAACCACCCAGCCACCCACAACCGCCCCGACAGCCTAAACCCTAACCCTAACTCCGGCGAACCCTCATCCAGCCTCCACCGTAGTCGCCGACGTCATCGACCACCCCCAATCGATCCGCCGTGACGAGCTACGCCCAGCGTCGCCCGAGCGCCACCGCCCTGACGCTTCCTCCGCCGTCCAGCACGTTCCAAACCCCCACCGATCGCCGGACACGTAAGTTACAGTGACAAAATGTGTCGTGCGTATCTCGATTCGACCTATGTCGTTCGCCAGGACACGACGAACCCAACGTTGTGCTCGGACACGCGTTTCATGACCCGTACGTGTCGTGCATAGTACGGACACGTAGACTCTGTGTCCCAAACTGTCAGAACACAGAGTTGATTTTTCGGGTTATTATTAATATTAACTAAAACCGAGATAAATAAAATCAAAACCCTGACCCTAACATGAGCTTCGGGCTGACCCCCTGGCCAGCCCGACCCAACTCAAGAACCCGACCTAGAGGGCCGAGTTCAAACCCCCCTGCGCTGTTCTTTTGTTTTCTTTTTCTTTTTCTATTTTCTTTTATTTTTGTTTTATATATATATATATATATATATATATATATATATATATATTTTATATATATATATATATATATATATATATATATATATATATATATATATATATATATATATATATATATATATATATATATATGTATATATGTATTTAGGTATTATTATATACTGTTATATAAGTATTTATATACAGTATTTATATTTGTGTATATATATATATATATTATATTTAGTATTTTTATTTATATAATGTATATATATATATATATGTATATATGTATATGTATTTCTTTATGTATATGTATATTATTATATATTATATTTACTGTTTTATACATATATATATTATGTTTATATGTATATGTATATATTATATATTTATTTCTTTATATATATATGTATTTCCTTATATATATATATATGTTTTATATGTATGTGTATACATACATAACTGTTTAGCCTATGTACTTTGCATAATATTGCACACATATTATACTTTAATATATGTAAATATACTTGTCATATTTATATGACTATTATGTATAATTTTACCTTATTAAAATATTAATATTTATTATATATTTTTATATCTTTGTATTTTTGTGTATTTAAATTACTGCAACCATTTGGTGTCCAAGCCTAGCATGGGTTTTTGGGCCCAAATATGTTTTCACACATTCAAGACCTGTACAAGTCATATTGGACTTGATTAATGGCCTTGGATCCTGTATTTGAACTTTCAAATTATGTACATGGACAAAATACGCAGATAATTAATTATTTAATTTTAGATTGTGTACAATACTATTTTTGAATTTCTAAAAATACTTAAATTGCTGTTAAAATTCTGGAAAAATAGTATTTAGATACTATGTTAATTTAGCTAATTTAGTATAATTTTTACAGTATTTAATTTACAGTTTTGTCACTGTTTTGGCATATGAAACCAGAACTCATTTTCTGTGTACTTAGGAAAACTGATTTTTATAAAATACTTGTACTGGTTAATAAATTCCAAAAAAATTATAATAAATTTCTATAATTAATAAAGATCATTTTGGTACCTTATTTTATGTAATATTAAGCTTTTTGTCTATCTCAAAAATTGTTGGAACACAATGTTCATTTGATTTAATTATTAAATAATTACGACTTGTGACTTTTTGTGTTATTTTGAGTTATAGCCATGTTGAACCTCATCCCTCACTAGTGTAAAGACCCTAAAAAGTTAGTTATAGTAGTGTGTCACCCCATATTGGTCTCCTATGCTAAAGTCATCATTTTGGCTAGGTGCCCAGTCACAAGTCGTGTTGCACCAATTAGTGTCTTAGTGTTTTAGTCTAGTGTAAAAACTAAGTTTATGTATTTATTTCTACAGTGACGAGTTACCAGACATCTATAGCACTTTTATCGCAGCTTGCTTTGCTAGAGGCAAGTACTTTCTATAAACTTTACATACTGCTATAAACCATAAACTGTGATTCACCAACCATGTTAAATGCTGATCCTTGGGGTAGCAAGTTAGAACTTTACATGTTGTATTACTTTCAGTCTCTGCCATGATTAGGATACTTTTCATATCTCTCACATGCTTAAATAACGGGTTAAGGGGAAACTGCTAGTAGTGTACGTGATCATGACCCCCTTCTCCGTATGTATTTACCGAGCACCGTTACATTCTATATGTATCAGTGTCGTATGTCTGGTCCCACGTTTGTGTATGGATGTACACCGATGCCGTTAAGTGTACGTATGTACACTTCAGAAAATTGATATGTATCACTGTACATCCTGATTACCTATTGACTGATCACTCACCTACTACAGTTTCAAGCTTTAGAACAATAAATTATTGCCATGTAACAAAAACTGAATAAACATGATATGTCATTTCTTTTCATCACATGATCAGTATTATATGTTTGTTAGATTCAGTACTTGCTTCCGTCCTGACAGGATAACGTTGTAGGTATTCTTACTGAGGAGGAGTTGCTCTGTGACTCATATTACGGAGATACTGCCGAGGACCAGGCTTTGTCTTACGAGGATGTTCCTGCGGGGAAACTCGTCTAGTTTGCATAGTTGCTTGGGATATTTAGTGTAGTCATGTATTAGACTACGTATTTTATAATTGGACATGTATCCAGTTTTACATTTCAGACTTGTACTTGGACTTATTACTATATGAGACGACTTTTGTGTTTGGAGCACTTATGACTTTTATTCACTTATAGAACTGTTAGCACATTTAGTCTTATCCTGTTGTCTTTAGAACAGCTTACTACGTTTTATCTCAAGCGTAGGCTGGGCATGACTCGGCCCGGCCCAACAATTTGGGTAGCGGGTCGTGACAGGGGCTGGTACTTCCTTGTAGTGCCCCGTCCCGCTTAGTCAATTGGAGGAATCGAAATGTCGACGGCGTTCGGACTTAGCCTTGCAATGGCTTGCTCGGAGACACCGCTCGGTCGATGCGACTCCTCGCTCAGGTGGGGTAGTTTCGGTGAACTCGCCTCATCTTAGCCTTCATATAATAAATTGCATATTTTTAACTTGCACAATAGGCTTGATAATAAAAGAGACGAATCCACATAGATAAGGGAATAATCCCGACAGATCAAATTGAGTTAGAATATAGAAAGGTCCAACGGTCGGCTTAGAATTGGTACACTGTGTGCTTTAAAAATGTCACTCGTCCCTTCGTCCCGTGGCTTGGGAGAAGGAAGTTGGTTTAAGTTGTCACCAAGTTGGAATTAGCCTAAGTCATATGCGTCGCATGCATAAATACTTGATAAAGCATGCACGGTTCCACGATGCAAGGCTTGGCATAGCCTTTTCTCGTCCTACAGGTTAAGTTGTTGCACGATTAAGTTAGACAAAGTTATGCTAGGCTATCAGAGTAGTAGCGAGCATGATCCCATGAGTTATACGGCTGGGTATAGCTACTTAGTCCCACAATCTCAAGGCCTGTCATATAAAGTATGACTTGGGCGATAGTGTTGCACAGAACGTAAGTCGGTTTAAGGCACGAGCCATGGTCGACACGATGTAAAGTTAGCCACGGTCTATGGCACTTGAGGAGCATATTTTTTTCAAGTTAAGTAGGAGGGCTATACGATAGTCGTTCCCTGGGTTTCAAAGAAAGGAAAGTACACGCGACCGTTTGTCGTCGAAGTAGTCCTACGTTTTGGGAGTCTCTTAGGATGCACATTTTGCATTATATAGTTTTGATGCACATTTTGCATCGTATGGTTTTGATGCACGTTTTGCATCATATGGTTTCAATGCACGTTTTGTATAGTATGAGGCGGTCCCTCAGTTGGGAGTCTCATAGTTCTGACGCACGAGTTGCTAAGTATGGGTCAGGTCATACCACAAATTAGGCCATGCATTTACGTGAGTCTAGATGTCTCGTAGGTGCGTGGTCATGGACAACTTGTCGACAAGGATTTCTTCCTCAACTGGTATTACGCCGGGGCGCCGGGGCTAGTCGACCTAGGGAAAAGACGTTATAGCAACGCTGGATTATACCGCGTGGGTAGTCGGGGGCTTTCCATGGGGCTAGCTACCTTGTATTGAAAGACCTGCTACCTACCCGAGCTATGTCCACGATGGCTTGTTGTGCCAGTAGCCTTTCATATAGATAAGTTGGCGTGCTGAGCGACAATCCGTATGCACAGTGTCGATCGATTCTAAGAAAATGTAAGCACGGTATGAATTAAGTTAAGAAAAAAGGTATGCACGGTTGTAACCCAATATGGAACCTAAGATTTGGTTAAGTAAAAGCCCGTGCTTCGGCATGAGACGTCGTATCGGTTGATAAGTAGTTCGAGTATAGGTTAAAGGACTAGCGCTGGATTGTGCCACGCTATGTTAAGTCATGATGAGTTGCGAGGCACGGCCTCAATGTTGGAGCATGAACTAAGTCTATAACACGAATCATGTCGTTGCGTCCCAAAGGTTTGGGCCAAAAGACTGTGGACACACACAAAAAGAAGAAGAAACGTTGTCTTTTCTTTATTGGCACAAGGCACCACAAATCGAGTATGCCTGAGAGATCCTGCGCTGAGGATCCCCGAGTATAAAAAAGAATTCTGGGGAATGGGACGATGGAGATCGAGCGACAGTTGCTCCTTTACTCCGTTGACACTCCGATTACAAAAGTGGAAGAAAACCTAAGAAAATTGCTAACTCTCGGCTTATTGGCAAGAAGTGCAGCAATTTGGCTCTTGAAAATGCTCTCTATTCTGTGTTTTAAAGAGGGATGAGACCCCTTTTTATAGTAGTTTTTGAGCTGGAATGATGTTATGCACCCACATGAGGAAACACACTGGTTTTCATATGAGCGCATGGTCCTTCTTTGGACGCATAGGATGTAGGCGCATACAAGCTGCGTGGTCGTGGATTGATCGTGGTGCTGACGTGGCCGCATGCTTCGGTGCACGACTGCTCGTGGAGACTGACGTGGCCGTACGCTTCGATGCACGTTTTGACCGTAGCTTTGACCGAGTCAGGGGATGTTCTGGCTTGGGCGCATAGCCTGAAATAGGGCTATACGCCCCCCTTATGGGGGAGCTTGTCTTGGGCACATAGAGCTTCACAGGATGACTTGGGCGCATAGAGCTTCACAGGGTGACTTGGGCGCATATGAGTTCACTTGGGCGCATATGTCCTCATTGGCTTGGGCGCATAAGGCTTCATTGCTGAAATTTTCATGCTTCTACAAGACTCCCTTCAAAGTTTTTAATACTTGAACGAGTTCAAAATACTTTGAAAGAAGCATGGACCGTCTTCTCGTGATGCAGTGGGCACATAGCACGACTCTCTCTTTGGGCGCATAGAGTTTGGCCAGCATGTCAGAGAGACGGCTGTTGAGATCTTCCATAGAAATCTGGACTGACAGATTCATTGGGATAGAATTTGAAGAGGTCCATCCTTCATACGTTGTCCATGTCAGCAAGTGGTAGTCGCATAGTGTACAAGAGGCTGGATCTTCACGTGGGCGCATAAGCCATGGTGGGCGCATAGTACGCAATGGGCGCATAGACGCATAGGTATAGTGGGCGCATAAGAAATGGCCTATGCCTATAAATAGGCTTTGAAAGAGAGAGAAAGTTCATTATTCTCATTTCTCTTAGAACTTTCAAAAGACTCTTATCTTCTTTCTTATGAACCATGTCTCCCAAGGTTGCCAAAAGATCTGCGAAAGGCAAGGGGGCTGCACCGAGTGGCTCTCCTCCTGCGGCAGCATCCTCACCAGTCCAGAACCCGATTTTGGGTGAGGCCTCGCCTAAAAAAACAAAGTCTCGCACGTTAATTTGCGACACTCAGACTTTTCTTCTACCTGGGCGCATGCGCCTAAGGCAACATACTTCTGTAAGCATTCTTATGCGCCCACAGAAGTCATGCGCCAACACTGTGGTGTGCTATGCGCCCACATGTTGCCATGTTATGCGCCCACATGCTGTTTGCATGTTATGCGCCCACATACTGCTGTGTGTTATGCGCCCACATGTTTGTTTTGGGCGCATATCCCTTTGGGCGCATAGTTCTTTGGGCGCATAGCCCTTTGGGTGCCTAAGAGTCCTTCAGCACTTAGTTTTTCCTGCAGATTCTAAGTCTGACTTTCTCTTTTGTCCTTGCAGTAAACATGTTTGTCCCGGAACTTGGCGGTATCCCTTTCGGCTCTGCTTGCCACGTCCTCGGCACAAGCCTCATAACTGACATGGTCAGCAATGTTCAGGCCAAGATTAGTCATGATCAACCTACGAAACGGACGATCGCCATAATTGAATATGACAAAACCTTTCTGAAGCAGATGATTAATAATGAGAAACTCTTGCTCCGAGGGACACGTCGTTTGAAGAAGCCATACTTCCTGTTCGGTGACAGTGTAGGATTTGAGAATGACGAGACGATATGTCTAGAGGACCCTTTGGTAGTTAAGTTAAATGACCAAAGAATAGGGTTGATCTCTATGAAGTGCTAATATCCTCTGTCGGCGTTTGCTGATCTGGCTGTGCAGAGGCAGATGAAATGGGACCTGACCCCTGAACTGCATGGGGTTGTTTCTGGCAGGATCCAATTCAATTCAGGTGACCGGAAGAAGGACACGTTCAAGTGTGTCAGGGGTTCCACGTCCTACTCCATGAGGGGGCTGCACCCTGGTGTCATAATGAACGGTATCCCGACTGATCTTCACCCCTATGTGGCTGAGACTCTCTCTAACTTGATGTTGTCAAAGAGGGAGTCATACCCGGAAGGAAAGCTGTGGATGGAGGGTTGGAGGCATTCCGTCCCATTCTAGAGTGACCTTACTGGATGGGTGCTCTCGACTTACGAGGCCACTCTAAAAGTTGCCGGTCTTCTTTATGCCGTTAGAGCTACCAAATATGGCATTAAGGTCAACTGGCTAGTGTTTATCTCCTTGGCAGAGTTATACAACTATCACACATGCACCTTCTTCACTCCGGGTGGAGAGATAGGTTTGGCTCTACACGAGATGTAGGCGATATCCAAACTTCTCTGGGGGACAGAGCCATATGCAGAATACGTCCCCAGTGATGCAGAGATCCTGGATTTGGAGAAGGAGAACCCTGATATGATGGAGGTATACAAAGAGTTACTCTGTTACTTTTTTATTTATCACCAGATTACGAAGAAGGGTAAGACTGAGGGGTCCCTTCCGCATACGAGGGCCTGGACTAACTATGTTTTCACCAGAGAAAGGGGGATGGACCAGTCTCCTTCTCGTCTCGTAAGCCCTTGACGAGCTCTGAGATAGAGCAACTGATGGCAGATCACGGAGCTGCAGATGCCGAAGATAGTGATGATCCTGAAGGAAACTCTCCGATTTATCATTTCTTCAGGCAAGCCGAGTTCAGGATGTCAAAAAAAGCGGTGCTAGCCGCTTTTCTGATGATATGGCTTCGTGACTGCGTGGTCCGTGGTGGTTCAGGGTCTATTGAGAGAATCAGCCGGGGTATGATACTTCCGGCTGTAAAGCTGGCCTTTGGACGCCTACTTGCTCTGCTTCCAGCGATGGCCTGTGCCATCCAACGAGGTTTACGACATTTTATTGTGAACGTGATAACACCCGACGGCAGAAAGGACTTTTTTAGGACTGAGTTTCCCTTCCACTATCTGATGGGATGGCTAGTACTGTATTGTCCCAGATTGATGAACGCCAGGCTGATGGCAGACTCTTTGGCGGGGGACGCCTTCCTTCGGAGATTCAGATACACGGATTGGATCGTTATAGGGGTGTCTGTTTGCAGAAGGGCTTTGAGTTTTCTGCTGAACTATGAATTCTTCAGATTATCGCCTCAGTCTGGTAGTGGTCGCGCAGGAGACACCCTAGTAGATGAGGGGGCACTCACACTAGCCTTCCTATTGGGGCATTTCGTTGGCTCCAATCCATTATGCCTTCCCATTTGGTGTTCAGGAATAGGAACCACACTTTCCTGGAACCATATTTTTGAGCCGTTTTGCACGACAATTCGGCTATAGCCAGCTTATCTTGGGCAATCCCAGTCCGCATCTCCAGTCGATAGGGAGTCTGATTGACGGGGCACGTGCATGGAGTTACTACAATGCTGGGTGTACGGGGGCAGTTGTAACGACCTAGTCCCAAAATACGTAGGACTAGGAACGTAGACATGCCAGCCGTATAATAAATATACGTAAGATATAAAATGCAGTAGAACCATAACTAATCTTATCCACACGAAAATAAATGAATAAAAGATATCATATAATGATAATGAATTGTCTTGATATAATATGTTGGGCGGAGACAAATCTACTACCAACAAGTAAGAGAAAAATACATGTAAAATGAAATGAGTTTGGCGAGCGAAGCGAAGATGATCAAAGTGCAATCATCTTCGAAGAAATAGTGACGACACGGCTAGAACACCTGCGAAAGACAGGAGCACACACTTGGAGAGATAACCAGGTCCTCAAAGGGACGTAACAAGACACATAATATCATGCCATATAAACTGAATAAATATTGCTCAAATAAATAAGTCAATTGAATTATAACATGGTCCAATACACACCTATTGAACTAGCTTACCATCCCCCCAACCAAACAAGGATTGGAGATGGTAAACTAATTCACGGTGACGTATTTTTCCATGCTATGAATCCAATATGGTATCCGGACCCCAACAAGGTTCAATACCTTCTCATCGAAGTAGTAAGCCATACCTACAACCAAACAAGGACAAGAGACGAACTAATCTGCGACAAGTTATTGTTCTAAGCCACGGTCAGATACAAGTACCCAAACCAAAAGTACTCATACCTAACGGATAAATGTACCTAACCGTTCTAAGTAAAATGTAGTTAAGAATAATCCTTCCTGCGCATGGGCCCTAGCTAAATAGGATCGACATGGTCCCCCCTTGGGGCACCAGAGGCCCAATCAGTAAGAGCATAACGTTCCGCAGAACGTCAGTGGCCGTCAGTAATCATGGGTAATCTTACCCGCGTCTCCGGCGGAGCTCACGGGTTACAAAAGGAAAAGTGCATCGAAGCCCATACCTAAGGAATTATCCTCCCCGCCCAATGCCTACTATGTTGTATCTACAACACAAAACCTCTATTAACCGCTAAGTCAAACTAAGCATGCAACCACTATTAGCGGTTATTCCTATCGCACGGCTTATACGTACCGGTGGCCAGCCAGTTACGCATGTCCGTGTTCTACATGATACACACAACTTTGTGGTACAACGTGTCAAGGCCAATGAATGCAACACACAAGATGGTTCCTTAATCTAGGTTTAATGTGTAAGAAAACTAATACATAGCAGGTAATATAAATGAACAGTAAGTTCTAATAGGTTATGCCATGTATCATAGTTTATTTTGCATAAAAAAAATAATGAATAATGCATAAAATATGAGCTAAATAAATAAACAGCAAATGACAAGGTATCTTGCCTGGTAGGATGCCTGGTGTGCTGCGATGATCAAGGTGGCACGAACTGCAACTTCGGTACAACAACTATGCAAGGTGACCTCTGATGGTGGCACGGGCAATTCCATCGGGTCCAGGACGGTCAAATTGGTTAGGGTCAATAAGAGGAAGGACATATTGGCGAGGGAATATGAAAATGGGATTAGTTATGGGAAAGAGGATGATCAAAGAAAATGGATAATAATAAGATATAGAAAACTATTTATAATACTTGAAAACGATAAATTATTAGTTAATATTTGTTCGAAAAATATGTTTGAAAATCTAAGTAACTCAATTAAGACAAATCCTTAATTTATCAAAAATACCTTTGGCTAGCAAAACTAGATGTAAACATATCCCAAAATATTTTATATTGATTCATACTTAAAAATTAAAAATAGTTTCTAAGCATGAACTCGATGTTTGTCAAGATATAATTTTTGATAAGAAAATATTTTATTAGTAAAAAAAAATTAGAATAATACTAGAGATTTCAAAAAGAATTATTGCAGGACTTCTAGACCATAATAAACATATAGATGCCAAATATTTATAAACCTATAATATTTAAAATTATTTATCCTATACATTTTGTTTGGTAATAACAATAATTAAATAATAAAAATATTGAATATACACACCCTCTTAATAACAAAATAATAATAATAAAATATGATAAAAATAAAATAATAATAATAATAATAATAATAATAATAATAATAATAATTTAATCAAAATAATAAAACTACTGTACCTCACAGTAGTCTCTCTCGAAAAACCAGTCAACAAAATAACATAAAGGAAGAAAAAAGAAGGTTGAGAGAAAAAGAGGGCTGAGAGTATAGGGAAGGGAAGTGGGAAGGAAACGAGCGGGAGATGGCAGTAGAAGAGGAGAAGAGAGCGGGGGCGGAAGAGATGGTGGGTGACGGCGGCTGGAGGCGGAGATGGGCGCTCAGTGGCAGCGGTGAGAAGGGCGGCGACGTGGCGCCGAGATGGGGGAAGCGCGCGGGGAGATCGGGGTCGTCCAGATCTGGAGGAGCGCGTGGGTCGGCGCAGTCCCTCGCCGGTGGGTGGTGCGACGGAACGGAGGGTGAGAGAAAGAGAGGAGCGGGAGGGTTTTGCTCACCGAAAGGTGGCACGGTAGCGTGGCGACGATGGCTGACGAGGACGGGTGCGGCGCACGTCGGCGGCACCTCCAGAGGTACGGAAGTGGGGTCTCGACAAGTACGGCGGCGGATACTCCGACATGCCCGGCCGTGGCGGACACGACGGAGGCCAGAGTTCGGGTGAGTTCCTTTGGTTTTACGGTGATGATGGTGGTGTCGAGGTGATTTTTAGTTTTGGTTTTTGGGGTTTTGGGGGTGGTTCAGAACGGTGGTGGTGGTAATGGCGACGGCGGTGGTGATGACTGGTGTTGGGGTTTCGGGCCTACGACCAGTGGTCGGGGGTGGCCAGGACGCCGTGATAGCGAGATCGGGACGGTGGTCGGGGTTATCGCGGTGAGGGCAGGGTGGTGATTATGGTGACGGGGCAACCCGTGGTCGGGGATGACCGGACGACGAGGGTTTGGTGGTGCTGGCGGAGGAGTGCTGTGGTGGAGATCGGGGATGGTGGTGGTGTAGTTGATGGTGGCAGAGGCAGGGAGCGGAGGAGGTATTTCTGCCATGGTGGTGAGGCAGTGCTGGTTCCCGGCGGAGGCGAGGGGAAGCAGTGTGGGAGTCGGGAAAGGGATCCAGGGGTGGTCCGACCAAATTTAGCTAGGTTTAGGGTTAGGATTTATTTGTGTCGGAGTTGTCTGACACGGAGGAAAATTTGTATTTTGTAAAATATGGAATAATAAATTGGATGGGGGACATGGACACGATGCACGCACGTGTATTTGTGGAGAATTTTGTGGAGGAATAATGAATGATGGAAATTTGGAGGAGTACCTGCCTTTTATAGGATGTCGGAATTTCCAATTGGATAAGGATTAGGAGTAGTTTAAATCCCCGTTAGATAATTTCCTCATTTAATTTAAACCAACCAATTCAATCAAAATCAATCTAAATATAGTTTAATCCAAATAATTCCAACATAGATAATTATTTTGAAAATAATAAATATTTTTAAATATCTTTTTGAATAATAGAATATTAATATTAATAAATCTCAAAAATTACATTTTTATTTAAAAATAAACTAATAAAATATTTATGAAATATATGTATGCACGAAGAATATTATTTATTATTAATAACTGTTATAAACGAAAGGCTTTTTATAAATAAAATAAATAAAATAATAAACTTGGAAAGGTTGGTATGAGCTCTAAAATAATTATTACATATATTATTTTGAAACTATAAAAATAGAAAAATATTTTTCTAAAATATGTACGCTTGCACGTATTTGCACTCGTCGAGCAAAAATGAAATTTCGCATATGACGTACAATACAACTACGCGATGTACGAATACAAAATAAAAATCCTTACCAAATTTATTTAAAAAAATAGTAGAAATTTAGGGGTTTTACATCATACCCAACTTAAAAGAATTTCGTCCTCGAAATTAAGAATTTGTAGAGGTACAAGGGTATATTGATAAGGAAGCACAACAAATCATTGGGCGAGACAAGGAAACGACGTTTAATGAAAACATGCATTAGAGTCGTGATTTCAATAAAGGCGAAGATAATCATGGATTAACGCAAGAAGGAAAATGTTTAAGATGACGTGCAAGAAAGAATAGTATGGGTTCAAGTAAAATAAAATAAATTAGAGACCTTAAAGTTATGGTCTCTTGAGCGTAGGTTGAGGGCACGATTTAGAGAACGAATTAGATTTCACTCCTATATTTAAGCGATTAGAAGGTCATGATAGGGCCGAGAAAAGGACGATTAGTTTAGGATGAAGATATAGCAATATCGAGTGATAATAATCATAATCGACATGAAGGTTAGAGGAAGTTCTAGTACAACGCCTTCGTCCTTTTAAAATAGGTGAAGGCGCAAGCAATAAGGGGTTCAAAGACGATATTATCGAGTACGAATACGTGATTCAAAGACGATCGAAAAATTTCAAAGGAATTGTCAAGGCAGTCGTGGATGGGATTCTAAAGGCCAAGTTTAATTATGTTCCATCCACATAGAATAATAGACAAAAGCGAACCAAAGTGCACTCGGTTGATCAGACCATCATGCACCGGTTC
The DNA here is from genome assembly GCA_029216955.1 of Iris pallida. NCBI lineage: Eukaryota > Viridiplantae > Streptophyta > Magnoliopsida > Asparagales > Iridaceae > Iris > Iris pallida. Next base: position 1,778,562 of record JANAVB010028196.1, on the reverse strand, counting down.
TGATTAGACAATATGTTAGTGGGCGCGCTCAATAGCATATGTCATGAACAAACTCGATAAATGGATGAGTTTGTAAAACTAGATTATAGTAGCAATATTAGTCAAGTTGGTAAAAACATAGGCACGGGAGACTAAGATTGGAAGAAAGTAGAAATTGGTTCGAACTTCTAAAGGATATAAGTCATGTCATGTGATGGTCTTCATACAGTCATCCTATAGTCTTTTTGTCCAAGTATTTGGGTGGCTAGATGGGTTAGGGTCCTCTAAGTTCTAGAATCTAAGTGAACTTTACTAATATAGGTCACAAGGACAAAGGGATTGCTAGGTCATAAGACATTCTACCCAACTTAAAATTTTAAACTAAAGGTGTTTTGGGACAAAAGAGTCATGTCTACCTAGTAGGGATCACCTGTCTAACCTCTAGCAAGCACAAAAGGAAGATAAGAATTATGATGAAAGGAATCAAGCAAGATGTAAATTGATGAGTCAAGCGGTAGTTCGAAAATAGAATCGAGGAAAGTGGTCAAGTATGTGGATGAGATCCTAGACTCTAATCCTATACGCAGGCTTGCTTGGTACGGTAAAGTAACCAAACAATTTATCTTGACCTGCATGGGCTACCACAAAAACATGTAACGACCCAGTCCCAAAATACGTAGGACTAGGAACGTAGACATGCCAGCCGTATAATAAATATACGTAAGCTGTAAAATGCAGTAGAACGATAACTAATCTCATCCACACAAAAATAAATGAATAAAAGATATCATATAATGATAATGAATTGTCTTGATACAATATATTGGGCGGAGACAAATCCACTACCAACAAGTAAGAGAAAAATACATGGAAAATGAAATGAGTTTGGTGAGCGAAGCGAAGACGATCAAAGTGCAATCATCCTCGAAACAATAGTGACGATCATGGCCACGGCTAGAACACCTGCGAAAGATAAGAGCACAAACCTGGAGAGATAACTAGGTCCTTAGAGGGACGTAACAAGACACATAATATCATGCCATATAAACTGAATAAATATTGCTCAAATAAATAAGTCAATTGAATTATAACATGGTCCAATACACACCTATTGAACTAGCTTACCATCCCCCCAACCAAACAAGGACATGAGATGGTAAACTAATTCACGGTGACGTATCTTTCCATGCTATGAATCCAATATGGTATTCGGACCCCAACAAGGTTCAATACCTTCTCATCGAAGTAGTAAGCCACACCTACAACCAAACAAGGACAAGATGTGACGAACTAATCCGCGACAAGTTATTGTTCCAAGCCATGGTCAGATACAAGTACCCAAACCAAAAGTACTCATACCTAACGGATAAAGGTGCCTAACCGTTCTAAGTGAAATGTAGTTAAGAACAATCCTTCCTGCGTATGGGCCATAGCTAAATAGGATCGACATGGTCCCCCCTTGGGACACCAGAGGCCCAATCAGTAGGAGCATAACGTTCCGCAGAACGTCAGTGGCCGTCAGTAATCATGGGTAATCTTACCTGCGTCTCCGGCGGAGCTCACGGGTTACAAAAGGGAAAGTGCATCGAAGCCCATACGCTAAGGAATTGTCCTCCCCGCCCAATGCCTACTATGTTGTATCTACAACACAAAACCTCTATTAACCGCTAAGTCAAACTAAGCATGCAACCTCTATTAGCGGTTATTCCTATCGCACGGCTTATACGTACCGGTGGCCAGCCAGTCACGCATGTCCGTGTTCTACATGCTACACACAACTTCGTGGTACAACGTGTCAAGGCCAATGAATGCAACACACAAGGTGGTTCCTTAATCTAGGTTTAATGTGTAAGAAAACTAATACATAGCAGGTAATATAAATGAACAGTAAGTTCTAACAGGTTATGCCATGTATCACAGTTTATTTTACATAAATAAAATAATGAATAATGCATGAAATATGAGCTAAATAAATAAACAGCAAATGGCAAGGTGTCTTGCCTGGTAGGACGCCTGGTGTGCTGCGATGATCAAGGTAGCACGAACTGCGACTTCAGTACAACAACTATGCAAGGTGACCTCTGATGGTGGTACGGGAAATTCCATCGGGTCCAGGACGGTCAAATTGGTTAGGGTCAATAGGAGGAAGGACATATTGGCGAGGGAATATGAAAATGGGATTATTTATGGGAAAGAGGATGATCAAAGAAAATGGATAATAATAAGATATAGAAAACTATTTATAATACTTGAAAACGATATATTACTAGTTAATATTTGTTAGAAAAATATGTTTGAAAATCTAAGTAACTCAATTAAGACAAATCCTTAATTTATCAAAAATACCTTTGGCTTGCAAAACTAGATGTAAACATATCCCAAAATATTTTATATTGATTCATACTTAAAAATTAAAAATCGTTTCTAAGCATTAACTCGAAGTTTGTCAAGATATAATTTTTGATAAGAAAATTTTTATTAGTAAAAAAATAGAATAATACTAGAGATTTCAAAAAGAATTATTACAGGACTTCTAGACCATAATAAACATATGGAAGCCAAATATTTATAAACCTATAATATTTAAAATTATTTATCCTATACATTTTGTTTGGTAATAACAATAATTAAATAATAAAAATATTGAATATACACACCCTCTTAATAACAAAACAATAATCATAAAATATGATAAAAACAAAATAACAAAATAATAATAATAATAATAATAATAATAATAATAATAATAATAATAATAATAATAATAATAATAATAATAATATAATCAAAACAATAAAACTACTGTACCTCACAGTAGTCTCTCTCGAAAAACCGGTCAACAAAATAACATAAAGGAAGAAAAAAGAAGGCTGAGAGAAAAAGAAGGCTGAGAGTATAGGGAAGGGAAGTGGGAAGGAAACGAGCGGAAGAGGGCAGTGGAAGAGGAGAAGAGAGTGGGGGCGGAAGAGATGGTGGGTGACGGCGGCTGGAGGAGGAGATGGGAGCTCGACGGCAGCGGTGAGAAGGGCGGCGACGTGGCGCCGAGATGGGGGAACCGTGCGGGAAGATCGGGGTCGTCCAGATCTGGAGGAGCGCGTGGGTCGGCGCAACCCCTCGCCGGCGGGTGGTGCGGCGGCGGAACGGAGGGTGAGAGGAAGAGAGGAGCGGGAGGGTTTTGCTCACCGGAAGGTGGCGCGGTTGCGTGGCGATGAGGGCTGATGGGGACGGGTGCAGCTCCGGTGCGGCGCACGTCGGCGGTACCTCCAGACGCACGGAAGTGGGGTCTCCACAAGTACAGCCGCGGATACTCCGACATGCCCGGCCGTGGCGGACACGACGGAGGCCAGAGTTCGGGTAAGTTTCTTTGGTTTTACGGTGATGATGGTGGTGTCGAGGTGATTTTTATTTTTGGTTTTTGGGGTTTTGGGGGTGGTTCGGAGCAGTGGTGGTGGTAATGGCGACGGCGGTGGTGATGACTGGTGTTGGGATTTCGGGTCTACTACCAGTGGCCGGGGGTGGCCAGGACGCCGGGATAGCGAGATCGGGACGGTGGTCGGGGTTATCGCGGTGAGGGCATGGTGGTGATGATGGTGACGGGGCAACCCGTGGTCGGGGATGACCGGACAACGAGGGTTTGGTGGTGCTGGCGGAGGAGTGCGGTGGTGAAGATCGGAGATGGTGGTGGTGTAGTTGATGGTGGCAAAGGCAGGGAGCGGAGGAGGTGGTTCTGCCATGGTGGCGAGGCAGTGCTGGTTCCCGGCGGAGGCGAGGGGAAGCAGTGAGGGAGTCGGAGAAGGGATCCAGGGGCGGTCCGACCAAATTTAGCTAGGTTTAGGGTTAGGATTTATTTGTGTTGGAGTTGTCTGACACGGAGGAAAATTTGTATTTTGTAAAATATGGAATAAGAAATTGGATGGGGGACATGGACACGATGCACGCACGTGTATTTGTGGAGAATTTTGTGGAGGAATAATAAATGATAGAAATTTGGAGGAGTACCTGCCTTTTATAGGATGTCGAAATTTCCAATTGGATAAGGATTATGAGTAGTTTAAATCCCCGTTAGATAATTTCCTCATTTAATTTAAACCAACCAATTCAATCAAAATTAATCTAAATATAGTTTAATCCAAATAATTCCAACATAGATAAATCTTCATCCTTATTTTAAACTATTTAAATAAATCAAATCAAGATTTAAATTGCCACAATAATTTCAAAATATTTTTTTTCTAAAATTACTAATAATAATAATTTCGAAAATAATAAATATTTTTAAATATCTTTTTGAATAATAGAATATTAATATTAATAAATCTCAAAAATTACATTTTTATTTAAAAATAAACTAATAAAATATTTATGAAATATATGTATGCACGAAGAATATTATTTATTATTAATAACTGTTATAAACGAAAGGCTTTTTATAAATAAAATAAATAAAATAATAAACTTGGAAAGGTTGGTATGGTAGCTAAAAAATTATTACATATATTATTTTGAAACTATAAAAATAGAAAAATATTTTTCTAAAATATGTACGCTCGCACATATTCGCACTCGTCGAGCAAAAACAAAATTTTGCACACGACGTACAATACAACTACGCGACGTACAAATACAAAATAAAAATCTGTAACAAATTTATTTTAAAAAAATAGTAGAAATTTAGGGGTTTTACAACAGTTTTTACCTTGCCAGATGATAAACCTGACACCCACATGCTCTTTGCTGCTGCTAAGTTCTATACTCAGGTCAATACCCTTCCTTCTAGGTATGACCAAGAGCAGAGTTTTATATCGGGGACTAAGTTTGCCCCTACTCTTGCTGAGATAGGACGAGTGCGCGCCATGGGGGGTTCCAGAAAGGGAGGCGCCGCTCCCACAGTTGAACCGACTGCAGCGCTACAGCAGAGAGTTGTCGTTGAGGAGCCTATCACTGCAGCGCCTCGGAGAGAGGATACTGAAGAACCTCTTCCTGTCGTTCCTCATAAGAGGAAGGCTTCTACCGAGCTGGTGCCACAGCCCAAAAGGAAGAAGGTGGTTGTTTCCCGGGGGAGGAGGAAGGTCGTGGACGTGGGTGCCGGCTCGCCTCCTCTCAGAAGGTCTTCTCGGCAGACGGCGTTGCAGGCCATTACCATTCGGGAGGTAGATCCCTTCCTAGACTCCATAGCCGTTCTGGTCAAGCCTTTAGAAGCTTTCTCACCCTTGCATTTGTTCTTTGCACAGGACCCCAAAGTTGCAGCTGAGGCAGGTGCCTCTTTGTCTGAGGAGGTGGACGTGACGACAGTGTCCCCTGCTCGTCCTCGACCGATGGATGAGGGCGAATCTTCTTCAGCTGTAAGACTTGAGCGACGGGAAGATCAGGGCGAAGGCCCAGACCATGACGGCGATCAAAAGATTAGTCCCTCCTACGAAATATCTTTGGGGGATATGTCTGTAATAGGAGCTGCGATGAAAGAGTTGGACGAGAATCAAGTCCAATCGGCTCATCCTCCTGTGGGTACATTATCTTTACGCCTCTCTTCGGACGAGATTTTTTGACTTTGATTTTGCGTTCTCCTTATGAGGCTGACCACGACTGTATGTTCCCTTGTAGTCAAGGAGAAGGGAGCACTCGCGAAGATAGCCCCATGCATTAGGGAAGGGACAGAAGTTGTCCCTGGCTCCTCCAAATTTGCTGGTGCGGAGGAAGCTGTTAGTGAGCAGGTATCAGCTACAGAATGAGAGGTTGAATAGCCTGCTGAAGGGGCTGTTGCTGAATCTGCTCCCGTTCCAGCTGGGATTGTGGAAGAAAACAGGCCCGATGCCGCTCGGGGCCTTGGTATAGTTCTCCTTGAACAGTCTGGGCCTGTTCTTGGTTTCCCTGAAGCCAAGACTGATGGCGTTGCCCAGGCTGGTGCTGAGCAAGCTGAAGGTACGAAATTACAACTCTTTAGTATTTTTCTCTTTTTTTTGGTTACTAATGTATATATTATTTTCTTATCAGGTTTGACTTCTTGTCAGTTATGCCTTCCAGGAGCGAAAGATACTCTCCAAGCCTCCTCCCCGACGACCTCCACTGAAGACGACGAGATGGCCCTGAAAGCCGTCAAAGCTTTCTACTCTGTACTGAAAGTAAAGCTTCCTGGTGTCCTAAATCAGAATACTACCTTTGGCCCTATGAAGGCTGTTGCCGAATGCCAAGTGGCGGCTCTCGAGAGCATTGTCGGCTATGAAGAGCGGGCTAATACTCTGAGAAAAGTTCTGAATGACCTGGAGGGTCAGGTAGCCCGATTTTGGGATGCCAAACAACAGAGCCCGTCATCCCTGTTCTGTGCAGAAGATGAGACTTTGATCACGGCTCTTGCGGAAGAGAAGGCTACTTTCTAAACGAGGAAGGATGCCCTCGTTCAAGAGATCGGTAAATTGGCTGACCAGTATGGTCAGTTCAACGCTGCAAGTGAGGTGCGTGCAACCTCGAAGAATAAACTGGCTGCGCAGATTACCGAGAAGTATAATCACATTGTGCAGATCCAGAAAAAGATCGCCCAACTAGAAGCAAACTTGAGGTCAGCAACGTCTGAGCAGGAGGATTACTTGCCTCAGTCTGCTATGACTGCCACCACTTCTGCCCATTTGAAGGAACAGCTAGTGAAGTTGGAGGGAGAGCACATGAGTCTGATCCTTTTCGAGGATGAAACTGCTCGTCAAGAAGAGGCGTGCCGTCGATCTACCGCGAAGTCTGAAGCCGAAATCGTGGCTCTAGGGGACAACATCAACCGCCTATGTATCAATTAGATTTTTTTGTTTGTAACTATTTTTTTCCAGCCATCATGGCTCTTGTACCCCTTTTCTCCCGTCTATTTGATAGACGTTCAAAATAAAGAACAAAGAATCTTTTCAAAATGAATGTAGTTTTGTGAAATATCAGAACTAGAGGTAATGTGGACGTAGTAATGATATTTCTGGTGGGTATTCCGCTGGGGAATTTGATGTGGACCTATTATCCGTTTTATATTCAAGTTTTTTTTGAATATAGATAATAAGTTGAACGAAGCTGCTAATAGAGGTAATATGGACGTAATAGCAGGGGATATTCTATATCTGACCAGAGGTAATATGGACATGGAAAGATATATAACATTAGGTGGGAGTGGATAATTCAGAGGTAATATGGACGTGATTATCCTTGATGAATGCTTTGCTCATAGGTTATATGGACATGGCAAAATATTTCTTAATCATTCCACTGGGGAAATAATTATCGAAAAACAATTCAGAGGTAATAGGGACGTGACTTGTTTTCGTCAAACCGAGTTTGGACAGAGTCAAAAACGAGAATGATTCCATTGGAGAAATAATTTAGAGGACCTATTATCCAAGGCGTATTCAAGACTCTACGGATAATAGTTAGATAATTTTTTGAATCACATAAATATCGTACTGTATATTTACATGACTGAACATATGTGAATATTATGTAAAAAAAGGTTACACATAGTATTTCTTCAGGAACTTGTCGTTGATAGGCATCATGAGCAAGTCACCATCAGGCTTGGTTAGTCGGTATGTACCATTAGAATATACTAATTCTATGATGAAAGGACCTTCCCATTTAGGCTGAATTTTTTTTTGTTTTGTGCGTCATGACCATTGGTCTTCTCACTGCTAAGACTAGATCACCGACTTGAAAGATTCTTTCCTTCACCTTTTTATTGAAGGCTCTGGAAAGACATGCTTGGTATAGCTCAATGCACTGCTGAGCTAACAAGCATTTTTTGTCTACTGCTTCGAGCTCCTGGAGTCGCAGACGGTAGATTTCTTCGATAGTCAACTCGCTGGCTAAGGCTACTCGAAGAGATGGAATCTGGATTTCTAGGGGAAGAACTGCTTCGCTCTCGTATACCAGAGAGAATGGCGTACTGCCTGTTGGAGTCTGGACCGTTGTACGATAGGCCCATAGACATTCGTCAAGCTTCTCATTCCAATCGTGCTTGTTTGAAGACACGAATTTCTTGAGAAGTTTAATGATGGTTTTATTGAAGGCTTCTGTTAGCCCGTTAGCCGCTGGATTGTAGACTGTAGAGGCTACATTCTAGATTCGATTCCTATCGCAGAACCGATAGAATGCATGGCTTGCGAATTGTGGACCATTATCATGGATGATCCTGCGAGGTAGGCCGAAGCGGTAGATAACGTGATGTTTGATGAAACTGATCACGTTTGACACCTTTACTTCGGTGAGTGGTATAGCTTCCGCCCATTTGGAGAAGTAATCGGTTATGGCTAGGATGAACCGATGTCCTCTGGAAGATGGTGGACTGATTGGTCCTATGACGTCCATGCCCCAGGCTTTAAAAGGCCAAGATACTGCCGTCGGGTATAGAAACTCTGAAGGTTGATGAATGAAATCGACGTGGAACTGACAGGCTCTACACTTTTTTGCATATTCAACAACATCTGCTATCATCGTGGGCCAATAATAACCCATTTGTTTGAGGCGATCTTGTAATTTGGGGCCTGGTTGATGTGCACCACAAACTCCGTCGTGAGCCTCCCGGAGTGCATGTTTGGCTTCTGTGTCTGATAAACATCGTAACAATAGCCCTTCGTAAGAGCGTCAGTACAACATCTTGGTAGCTGTGTCGTAGTAAAATCTGAAGGATCGTCTTTGGATAGACACTGCTTCTTTCGGGTCCTCGGGGAGGATTCCATAGACGACGTAGTCTATGAAAGAAAATCTACAGTCTTTAACATCGACGTTTGTTTTCGTTGTGTAACTGTGATGAATATGCAAGGCATTTTTCACACAGAATAGTTCTCGACCAGACACTGTGATCGGCTGCTGAGTATTTGTAGGGACGGTCAAGGAAGCAACGAGACCGGCTAGAGCATCTGCTTCTATATTCTGTAGTCGAGGCATGTGCTCGATGAAGAATCCAGCGAAAGTAGATGCTAACTCGATTGTTGCTCTGGGATAGGGGATGAGATCTTCGTGACGAACTTCATAATCCCCTCGGACTTGACTAACTATTAGCTTGGAATCGCCGTAAGCATCTAGATAGTCAACTCCCAGTTGTTTTGCCAGTTACAGGCCGATTAATAGGGTATTATATTCGGCCACGTTGTTGGTGCATGGTTCCACGAGAGAATATGCACAATATATAACCAGATGATCAGGTGACACGAGCACGATGCCTACTCCGGCCATAATATTTCTTTTAGGTCCTGTTCTTGATGCACCGTCAAAGAACAATTGCCAAATGGGGATTTCTTCAGTTGCAGCGTTAGACTCCACTACTTTATCGAAGATTTTGTCGTAGAGTTTGGAAGATTCTAACACCGGATGAGCTGCTAGAAAATCAGCTAATGCTTGGCCTTTTACTACCTTTTGAGGAACGAAGAGCATATCGTATGGAGTCAACAACATTGCCCATGTAGCTCAACGAAATTGAGAGAACCCGGTTTAGTCATGAGTATTCTGAGAGGATTGACTTTAGATATGATGTAGATAGTCTGCCTAGACACATAGTGGCGTATCTTCTGGATGGCAAATACCAGTGCAAGGTATTCCTTTTCCACAGGTGTGTATCTGTGCTCGGCACCCACCATTGTACGGCTGAGGTAGTAGATTGCCTATTCATGGCCGCCTTCATTCTTCTGAGCTAATAGGGCGCCAAGAGAATGGTCCATAGCACGGACATATAGTAAGAAAGGCTTCCCCATTATTGGAGCTACCAATACTGGGGGGCTTGTGAGATACTTCTTGATGTCGTTGAATGTGCGTTGACATTGTTCAGTCCAGACAAAAGATATGCCTTTTTTCATGAGCTAAGTGAAAGGTTGACACCTTCTAGAAAGGTTTAAAATGAATCGTCTGATGTAGGCTAGCCTTCCTTGCAGTCCGCGTAGCTCTTTGTGGTTTCTTGGAGGATGCATATCGAGGATAGCCTTCACTTTCTCCGGGTCAAGATGTATACCCTTTGAAGTGATGATGAAACCAAGGAACCTGTCGCTGGAGACTCCCAGAAAAGACTTAGTTGGATTCATCTTGGGTTGGTATGCACGCATTAGTTCGAACACCGTTCTCAAGTCTTGGAGGTGGTTGCCCTTGAGACGACTTTTAACTGCGATATCGTCTACGTAGCACTCCACTATTTTGCATAAATGATCGCAAAAAATTGTGTTCATGGCTCACTGGTATGTCGCCCCTGTATTTTTCAATTCGAAGGGCATCACCGTATAGCAGTATACCGCCAACGGTGTTCGAAAAGATGTGTGCTTCTCATCGTCGGGGAACATCTTGATCTGGTTGTAGCCTGAGAACCCATCCATGAAGGACATCCGCTCGAAGCAGTAAGTATTGTCGATCATTACTGTTTGCAAAAATAAAAGTCTTTTATTTCACAAACTTTAAAGAATAGAACAAGAGTACAATGAATTCTGGGAAAGTACACTGTAGGAATTCGATCTGAAGACGATCGCTTTATCCCTTGGACTATGTGAACTTTGAAGATGATAGCCTCTGAAGAATGCAGCAGCACTTGGACAAGAACTCCTGATCTTTGATGATCTTGATTAATGATCCCCCATAATGTTGAACTTGAAACTCTATTTATAGAGTTCTAAAAATAACTATTTTGTAGTTATTCTGGATTGCGCACAATGAACTGCGCCGGAGACAGACTGCGCAGACATCAAACTGTGCTGGCCTTTGGGCAGTTGTTCGATCATGGGCTAACCGTATCCAGATGCGTGGCATTGTTTGATTGAAATACGCTTGGTCGTGCACAGGCGGTTGCCACGTGGCGAGCAATTGATGGCATGTAATCCACGTAATAAATGTTAGTTATTTTCCAAAAGCTTGATGGATCGCGCTAACAGAATAGCGCTAGCTTCAGACTGCGCTCAGCTCTGGTCAATAGATTGTGCTGGATTTGGACAGCTGGTCCGCGCTAGGTTTTGGCAGCTGGACCGCGCTAGGATTTGGACAGCTGTCCTAGAAGGCGGCGCGGTACGAGAAACGAACAGACTCCTCGCTTTTCAGGCTGTCAGAAGATTTGATCTTCTTGTCAGGTAATGATGGCGTTGCCACGTCAGCATAGCGCGCTCGGGCATTGGCGCAGTTCAGCCTAGCGCGGTTGATTTATAGCGCTGTTCATGTTAGCGCGGTTCATTGATGGTTGCGTAATTTGGACTTCTGTGCTTTATTTGATGGGTGCAACTTGATTTTTAGGACTTACAAGACCCCCTTCAAAGTTTTCAAAATTTGAAAATATTCAAAGTTTCGAAATACTTTGAATTTCAAATTTGAAATCAAGTTGCGCTTTGGCTGCGCGTTTGGAGGAATTAGCTCCGACTTTCTCGGCGCAATCGGAGGTGACTGTTATATTTCTGTGAGAAACTATAATTAGTTTCATCTTCCATTCTTTTAATCTTTACTTGCTTTCGAATCCTCAAGAGCAAAAACTCCTCTCCTACTCCGACTTCTTCTTCCTCCTCTCGTCGTCGACACCAATGGCGCCCAAGCGATCGGCCACTGAGAAGGGAAAGGCTCCTGCCGAACCTTCGACTCGTGTTGCACCGCAAGTATCTCGTCACGAGACGGGCCACCCAGCTCTTCAAGGTGAATGATGAACCATGATCGAAACCCCTTTTTAGGGTTTTTGATGTTTTTGAACCTTCATGCCTCTCTCTTTTTAGAGATTGATGGTATTCTCAACCACTTGCGCCACCCTGTTTAGGGTTTCGGCTGCATGTACAACAGTTTTCATTTTTATGAAAACTTATCTTTGCGCAATCGGTTGGAGAGCGCTGACAGAGTGTTCAGCGCAATCCGTCGATTTGCGCATCGATGTACAAACTGATGTTTTATGCAAGTCGGCTGTGCTAGCGCAATCTGATGTCTTGTGCAAGTAGGCTGTGCTGGCGCAATCTGATGTCTTGTGCACGTAGGCTGTGCTGGCGCAATCAGATAGATTGTTTTACACAGCACAATTTAATAAACTGTGAAGAATTTTTTAATTTCTTTTGTACGTACTATGCCATTACAAGATTTGTTCTCTATACTACAAGAGTGGCACGGCCGGCACTTGCTATTCGACTAAGTGGTTGTCGTATCTTTTCCTTAACTATATTATTGAGAAGAAGACCAAAGAACATGAGAACTGCAATCCCAACTTCTTCAAACCGCTTAGCAATAGCGAGGTGATGGAGTTGATGGAGAAGTACGACGAGATGGATATCAAGATCGAAGATGATCTTCAGTATCCTCCTTTCAAGAAAGGAGACATCGTCGAGAGCTACATAAGGATGGGTTATAGGCCTATGTCGAAGGAAGCCCAACTGGCAGGTTTCCTTACTTACTGGCTTCGACGATATGTTATTCCTGGGGCCAGTGCTGTTGACCGCTTCCATCGCGGTGTGTTGTTTGCTGCCGTCCGTCTAGTTTTTGGCTACCGGATGGACTTGTTGTCAGCAATGACGTGCAGGATGAACGCCGGCCTCGGTCTCTTTGTTGATTCAATAATTCGAGGAAAAGACGAGAAGGGACATTTCCCTCGCCTGGAACTGCCGTATACATATTTGTTTCGATGGCTGCTTCTACACCATCCTTCTCTAATGAACCCTGCTATGGGGGCAGTGAGCGGCAGTTTCTTAAGAAGATACTCCGGATGCAAGTGGATCTATACCACTTTGAAAGACTGCCGACGAGTCTTGAATCTGGACAAAGGATGGAACTTCTACTTTGTTCCACCTCCAGCCGGTTATGAATATGTACCGACAAACCTCATTGATTCGGTGAGAGTGCCACCTTTGGGTCGTACAACCTTCGACTGGCTGAGGACGATTCGGCCATCACATCTAGTATACCGGTTCGAAGATGAATGTTATCTTGAACCTTATCTCCCAAGCCGTTTTGCACGTCAATTCGGCTATGACCAATTCCTTGTGGACAATGCCATAACATGTTTACAGGAAAAAGGTTATTTGATTGATAGAGCCCGGGCTTGGGCCTATTACAACGCCCATGACACAAAGACAACGTTCTCGATGCCTACAAGGAACGACCGTAGACCGCACATGCTGTACACTTATTTAATCTTTTATACGTCAGCAAATACTTTTGCTGAGAATTTCAATTTAACAGACAGCTTTGCGACGGTGACATGCTTTAGGAAAGGAGCACCTGTTTTGTTGCCTCCTGGAAATGATGAAGAACACGAGCCTGCTGATGCGCCTCTAGAAGCTTCGAGGGAAGCCAATTTCCCTGAAGAAGTCTATGAACCGCTGCGTGTTTCTTTGAAAGTTGTAAGATCTCCGATCAAGGAGAAGAAGAGGAAGGCAGAAGAACCATCTTCTCCTGTCTCTAAGAAGAAGACCGCTATAGACTCTTCGGAAAGAGTCACTACTCGATCGCAGTCTCGGCAACAGGCTGAGTCAGCTCACAGAGAAGAGGGGACGACCCCAACTTCAATCCAAAGACAGACACACGCTGCAGACGTAGAGAGTCCTGAAGAACCTCTACGCAGGAAGAAAATAGCTTTCAGAAAGAAAGTAACCACTCCCCCAAGATCTATCCATACATCGGCCCTGATAAGTGCTGCCGCCGGGGTTATGATGCCTTCTCCTACACCTGCTCCTGAGCCTAGGCAGGTGACAGATACACAAGAAGGAGCTACCAATGCAGAGATAAGGGACAAGGTCGCAGACACAAGAGAAGAGACCGCGGAGACAAAATATGAGGCTGCAGAAGCAAGAGAAGCGACTGTAACTTCGACCCCAATCAATGAGTCGGAATCGTCTCTCGAAATATTGTCATCTCCCATACTTGCAATGGAAGCTGCTCATCTTCCAGCTACACCAAGATCGCGTCATGCTGAAGAAGATCGACTGATGATCGAAGCTCTAGATGGATGTGACTTCGACTTCCATGACATAGATCCAGTCGATGCAAGTGATGATAAGAAAGCACAAGAAGAGGGAGCAGATGACGAGGAAACATCGGCGGAGGATGTTAATGACAATCTAATTTCGGAAGAGGATGCTGCTGTCCATGTATCCCAGGAGAAGAGTGCTGCTAATGAAGTAGCACCGGAGGAAGCTATTGTCACTGATCAAAGAGGTATTGACTGATTTTGATAATCTTCATTTATAGATCAGATGACTGATGTTTTAACTTTCATTCATACAGAAATTCAACCTTCTCCAATCCTTCCGGTATGCACTGACATGGTACAGACAGAGGCGATAGCCGTCATCTATCAGGCGGCTCCGAAGCGGAAAGTAGTCAGGCAGTAATGTCTGAAACTACTTCCGCGAGGCTCCAGCCTATTTTATTAAATGACAATCTTGTCATTAAACCCAGCTTTGGTAAGCTTGCCCTCATTTTGATCTCTTCTAATAGTCCTTAGAGACAGCAAACTGATGATGTTTATTTGATTTCGCAGATGAACATCCGGGAGGGGCAACTAGCTCCACTATGGCTCCCCTGTCAAAAGAGGCTACAGCCCATGTTCAAGATGTCGAACTTCCGCCTTCACAAACATCCGCTGCTGAAGCTTCTGTAGGAGTAGCTGCTACACCTAGTGCAGTAGCTACCAATAAATTTGTAGTTGGTTCCTTCACCAATTTCTTCTTTAGTTCCTTGGGACCTTTGGTACAAAGGGTAATAGAGAAAGAAAATGTTGGTTTCATCACTGTCAGAAGTCCAACTTCTTATCTGATCGGCGGCATCCGAGATCATGGCAATGAAGCTCAGGCTGCTTACCTTGAACATGTGCTGGATGAGCTGGAGGAATCAATCAAAATTTTCAAAGATCTTAACCGAGGGGAGGTAGAGCCACTGGTGAATGCCGAGTTCGAAAGAATGACTCGAGAAGCTGAGGTCTCGAGAGCTGATTTTAAGAACTTTTTGGACACTTTCGCCGCGAAGTCTTCAGAGTTCGACTCTCAACTAAATATAGTAGCATCTACTACTAGGAAGAAAGAGAAGAAGGTTGCTGATTTGAAGGCAGAGTTTGCTCGACTTCAAGAGGAGTTGAGAATCGTTCAACTTGCTCTTGAAGAAGAGACCACACAGCATCAAGCCGCAGTTCAGCAACTGGACGTTCTGACCCATGAGAAGAATGAGTTTGTCATGTTTCATCAGGATGAAATCGCTCGCCGACTAGTGACCTTGCCAACATTCGATGCTGAATCTGGAATGGCAGAGGCTAGGAGACGAGTGCTGGATTCTCGCGATGAACGACTTCAAATTCTGCAGCAACAGATTACTGATCTTATGACCCTACCGACTAAGTGAAAGAAAACCTTTTGTATTTTCTTCCTTGTAATATGTCTTTGAATAATATTTTCACTTTTGTTAATGAATCAATGAAAAGATATTATTTTGTGGCTCTATTATTTGTTGCATATCCTGTTAGGGATATAAATAATAGCGATAGAAAATATATTCAGAGGTTCAGGACATGATATATTTCATGATTTAGAAAATAATTATATTCCTTATATCGGCTCAGAGGTAATGTGGACATAGCAAAATATAATTTTTTTGAAATATCATTATTTCGGTAGACAACTTAATCAGAGGTAATAAATACGTAACACGTTGCTGATATGGATGAACGGATGAGTCCTCAGAATGTATGAACGAAATGAATCGTCGGGATGAACGGATGAACCGTCAATTGGATGGAGTGAATGGGTGAACGGGTGAACCGCCGGATGAATGAAATGAACGGATGAACCGTCAGATTAATGGAATGAACGGATAAACCGTCAGATGAATGGAATGAACGGATGAACCGTCGGATGAATGGAATGAATGTTGTGAAGAGTATGTCGCTTCGGTTCGCGTAATCGACTGTCTCAAGAATCTCTGCTTATAAGTAGAAGAGAAATTTAGACGGAATGATCAGTCTCAATTTTAACACAAAATGTCGTCTGGAGATGCGTCCAAGAAGGCTGAGATCATCCCAAAGGTCGAAGAAGTCGCCGAGGAACGTCCAGTCGAGCCAACCCAGCCAAAGCAGACGGAGGCGGGCGAAGGTTCATCTGCACCCAAGCCGCCACAGGATATCTTGGACTTCCTAGTTGAGCCAGGGAAGACTGAAGAAGAGGAGGCTATGAGGATGGCCGCTTGCGCGTTTCTAGTAAAATCGAGCAAGGATGTCCTCGGCTCTTTTGCCGACTATATTTTTGAAAAGGATGGCAGCGGTCTTCGTCCTGTCTTTAAAAAGGACGATAGTGATTCTCGTCCTTGATATCATGTAACATCGTTTATGATGAAATAAAATAAAATTTTATTTATGAACTGTCTTGTCGTATTTACAAGAAATCCCTTTTACATTCATACATAGTACTTTTTAAGGAATTTGCCATTGATAGGCATCATCGCAACTCAACCGTCCAGTTCTGTGAGTTGATAGGCTCCATTTGAGAAGACTTTACTCACGATATAAGGCCCTTCCCATTTCGCATCAAACTTGCCTTTGCTCATGTGAGTCATAGTCATGGGACGTCTTGACTGTTAGAACGAGTTCTCCTTTCTGAAAGGCGCTGACTTTAACTTTGCGGTTAAAACTCTTCGAGATGCGGGCTTGATATAATTTAATATGTTGTTGAGCCAATAGCCGCTTCTCGTCGAGTGCCTCCAATTCTTGAAGTCGAAGAAGATCATTGTTCTCTGTGGTAAGTTCGTTAGTGATGGCAATTCTCAAAGATGGAATTTGAAGTTCCAGAGGTAGAACTGCTTCACAACCGTAAATCAGAGAGAAAGGTGTACAGCCTATGGGGTTGCGGACCGTAGTACGGTAGGCCTATAGACATTCTCCAAGCTTTTCACTCCAATTCTGTTTGTTAGTAGACACAAACTTCTTAAGGAGCTTGATAATAGTCTTGTTGAAGGCTTCAGCCAAGCCATTAGCAGCAGGGTTGTAAGTTGTAGAGGCGACATTGTCAATCTGATAATCATCACAGAACCTGGTGAACATTTGACTGATGAACTGAGGTCCATTGTCGTGAATGATTCGTCGAGGTATACCAAACCTGTAAATAACATGGTGTTTGACAAAGTTGATGACGCTGCTGGTTTTGACTTCAGCTAAAGGTATAGCTTCGGCCCACTTGGAGAAATAATCAGTTACTGCTAGTATAAACCGATGTCCCTTAGAAGAAGGAGGATTGATAGGACCTATAATATCCATGCCCCAAGCTTCAAAAGGCCAGAAAGCAGCAGTCGGATAAAGGAATTCCGGCGGTTGATGAATGAAATCTGTATGGACTTGACAAGCTCGACATTTCCTTGCATATTCGATGGCATCAGACACCATAGAGGGCCAGTAGTAACCATTCGTCGGATATGATCCTGTAGTTTAGGGCCGGGTTGATGTGCTCCGCAGACACCATCATGAGCTTCACGCAATACCTGTTTTGCTTCATCACCAGCAAGACAGCGCAAGAATAGGCCGTCATAAGTCCGTCGATAGAGAGTCTTGGTAGTCTGATTGTAGTAGAATCGAAGAGATCGTCGGCGAATACTCGTAGCCTCCTTAGGATCTTCAGGAAGTATATCATGAACTACGAAGTCGGTGAAAGGAACTCTCCAATCTTCATTGATAATATTGACTTCGGCGAAGTTACTGAACTCAATGTTGCGATTGTTTTCAATGCAGAACAACTCTCTGTTGGAAACAACAACCACTTGTTATTTTTTGACGGAAATTGCTAAGATTGCTGCGAGATTAGCTAAAGCATCTGCCTCAGTGTTGTAAGCTCGTCGGACATATTCAATGAAGAAAGCCTTGAATGATGTAGCCATGTAAATTGCTACTTCATGATAGGGCACTAGATCTTGATGGCGAACTTCGTATGTTCCTCTAACCTGATTGACAACCAGTTTAGAATCACCATAGACTTCAAGATATTTGACTTCCAATTATTTAGCTAATTGGAGTCCAATGAGCAAGGCATTGTATTCAGCCACATTGTTAGAGCACGGCTGATCTAAGGAATAAGCTCTTTGGATAGCTAATCCTTCTGGAGAGACTAGAACAATTCCAACTCCTGTGACAATGGTCCTATTTGGTCCGATCCGGGATGCTCCGTCAAAGAACAGACACCAAGTAGGAAATTCTTCAGAGATCATGTTTGATTCTAATGTTTTATCTGGAATTTTGTCATAAAGCTTAGATGTCTCCGGAACGGGATGAGCTGCTAAAAAGTCAGCCAGTGCTTGACCCTTAACAGACTTTTGCGGAACATAAACCATATCGTATTGGGCTAGCAGAATGGCCCATGTAGCCAGTCGAGAATTGAGTGTGCTGGGTTTCTTCATCAGTACCCGAAGAGGATTAACTCGGAAAATGACGTAAATGGTTTGGCCAATAATATAATGCCGAGTCTTTTGAACAGCGAACATAAGATCTAGGCATTCTTTCTCAACCGGACTATAACGGTGTTCAGCACCGATCATAGTACGACTAAAATAGTAGATGGCTTGTTCATGGCCTTCTTTGTTCTTCTAGGCAAGTAAAGCACCCAACGAATGATCCATAGCACGGACATACAATAAGAATGGTATGACTGAGATCAGTGTCACCAAGACTAGCGGGTTCATCAGATACCGCTTTATATCATCGAATGCTCGTTGACATTCTTCGGTCCAAACGAAAGATACACCCTTTTTCATTAACTGAGTAAACGGTCTGCAGCGTCCAGACAGATTTGAAATGAACCTCTTGATGTACGCAAGTCGACCTTGGAATCCTCGTAGCTCTTTTAAGTTGCGTGGAGGACGCATCTCTTGAATGGCTTTGATCTTCTCAGGATCCACGTGTATACCTTTAGAGGTAATGATGAAGCCGAGAAATTTATCACTAGAGACACCCAAGAATGACTTGGTGGGATTCATTTTTAACTGATGTTGGCGCATTAGATTGGAGATAGTTCTTAAATCTTGGATGTGATCTTCCTTTAGACGACTCTTGACAGCAATATCGTCAACATAGCATTCGACAATCTTACGAAGATGATCTCGAAAGATGGTACTCATAGCTCGTTGGTAAGTTGCACCAGCGTTCTTGAGACCAAATGGCATCACAGTGTAACAATAGACTCCGCAAGGGGTGCGGAAAGAAGTATGTTTTTTATCTTCAGGGTTCATCCGAATCTGATTGTATCCAGAGAATCCATCCATGAAGGATATCCTTTCAAACCCACAAGTGTTGTCGATCATGACATCTGTAATAGGGAGAGGAAACTCATCCTTTGGACAAGCTTCATTAAGATCCCGAAAGTCGATGCAAACTCGAACTTTGCCAGTTTTCTTCAAGACTGGGACGACGTTGGCTACCCAATCTGGATGTTGTTCTTCTCGAATAAAGCCACAAGCTATGAGCTTTTTGACTTCATCATCAATTGCGTCCATCATTTCTGGCTTGAACCGCCTTTGTTGTTGTTTGATTGGCTTTGCATTAGGCCAAATATTCAGTTTATGAGTAGCAACTTTGGGATCTAATCCTAGCATGTCTTCAGAATTCCAAGCAAAGACATCAATATATTCTCGAATAAGAAGAATTAATTCTTGCCTATCCGCCTCTGGAAGGTTCTTGCTGATGAATATTGGACGAGGTGACCCGTTTTCTCCTACGTCAATTTGAATCAATTGATCTTCAGTAGGAGGTTCCCGTTGTTCGAATCGGAGTTCCCATTGGGTATCCATTCGTTGAGCCCAAGGATCTGTTTCAAGATTTTCTTCGATATCCTCACCATAACCTTCTGGAAGTTCAGCAGAGACCATGTTAGAAGATACGATCAATCGATGAACTTGGTCGATACTGGTGTCAGAATCCCATAATCTAGAATCAGAAGAGTCAGAGCGATCCTCACTATCGGATTCGGAGACTTCTGGAGATAAGATCGGAGGTGAAGTATATCCGAGACCTCTTTTCGTCCTGCTGTAGTACATCTCTAATTTTCCTTTCGGAACAATCGTACGAATAGGAGTTCGTCAACCCTTACCATAATTGAGACCATTCTTGAAGTCATAACCCATCTTTCGGATGATTTCTTTTGATTGTTGACTATAACGACGAAGTTGGAGATGTCCCATGTCGTTATTTTTGCTATCATCTATATAGCTGAATTTTTGTTCTGGTCCTTTACTAAAAAGTATTGGTCTCTCACCTCTCTTTCGAGAAGGGACGACAAAATATGAGTCATTTGGATGTTCAAATAATACTTCTGTCTGAAGGGATTGTACGACCCCTATCGTAAATGACGAAAAGCTATCTAACATATCCAAATAGCATTTAGCATGATAAATGACATCAATATACTGGAAAGTAGATGTTTTTTCATTGATTTGTACATCCGTATTTTCAACAGAACCTTTAGCCTTAGCTGGCTTGGTCAGATCGATTACAAGAGGAGGAAAAGAAGAGCAGGGAGGTTTAGGCTTGTTGCGACGAAGGTCGATAACAAGCAGCTCAGAAGAGGTGACCTCCCTTTTATCTTTGTTACGACGGAGGTCGATAACCAGTAGCTCAGAAGAGGTGAGCTTCCTTTTATTCTTGTTATGACGTAAGTCGATAATCGGTGGCTCACTACCAGAATAAGTCGTTTTAGCGACGCATAAAAACGTCGCTAAAACGACAAATTACGTCGCTAAAGATATTTAGCGACGGAATTACCGACGTTTCGTGATAGTCGCTGAAATGTAAGTCGCTAATCTTCTAAACGTCGCCAAACGTCGCAATTATCGACGTTTGCCGACGTATATATACGTCAGTATATTGCCGACGTCTACCGTCGTGACGTCGGTGGATTAGCGACGCAATATTGCGTGTCGCTACGCGTCGGTAAATTACCGACATATTACCGACGAATCGTCGGTGGTTTAGTGACATGTTCAAAGTCGCTAAACGTCGGTAAAACCTGGGAATTGCTGGAAATATTATCGACGTGCACCGACGTTTACCGACGTTCTCCGACATATTATAACGTCGCTAAACGTCGGTAAACTGGATAATATCGCATGTTTACCGACGTTTACCGACGTAAATTTACGTCGGTAAACGTCGGTAAACGTCGCTAAGTCTGAAAAAAAATAAAAAAATAAAATACAGAATGTCCATTTCTTCCTGCAGTTTAAAAAGATAACCATTTCTCACTTAGAATAGGATCCAAACAATCACAGAATGTCCATTTCTCGCTGTATACAACTAACCAAGTTTGTATACTTGACATCGATAATTGCGAATAACCAAATATCCAAATAACCAAGTTTACAACAATCACACAACAACTAACCAAATAACCAAATATCCAAATAACCAAATATCCAAATAACCAAGTATCCAAATAACCAAATATCCAAATAACCAAGTATCCAAACAACCAAGTATCCAAATCTACACAACCAACAAATATCCAAGTCACAAACAAAGAATGAAACAAACACAGAAACAGTCCCAATTAGGACTACTAGGAATCTGGTGCAGAAGGGGCACCGCCGCGACGAAGGGATAAGAACAACTCCTACTCCTCATGTGAAATCGATACCGATAGAGGCAGTAACGTCGGTGGAGTCGGTGTCGAAGAAGATGGCGGTGGAGGTGGCGGAGTCGACGACGATGAAGGCGCACCCGAAAGACCAGCACGCTCCAACGCTGTAAGTCGCTGGTGGTATGAATCCATGATAGAAAACATTCTATCACTGCTCTCGACCATCGACTCCTGCGCCAATCTCATCCTCTCGGCCATGGTCACCTGTCCTGTCTGCAACTCCGTGATCGTGCGCTCTAACCCTCCAATGGTGTGCTCTGTCCTCTCAGTCGTCTCCCTGAGGTCCATAATGCCGCGGTCGAGCGCATCCAATCGTGCTAGCAGCGCAGGATCGTCGTTCTGAGACTGCTCCTCGATCCGTTGTAGCAGGTCGTCACGGAGAGACTCCATCATCTGGTGGACTCGGGCAGACTCCTGGGACGGCTGTGGACCATACACACTAGCAGGAGATGTCCTAGAGGACTGGGTCGCAACTAGGGCGCCATAGGATCCCGTACCGTAGTACGTACCCCTACGGAGTCCACCAGCGGCGGCAATCCACAGCTCGTCCTCCGACAGAGCTTGAGTGGGCTGCGAGGAAGTACCGGCCTCTCCTGCATCAGGTGCACTAGCAGCCGTCCGTTCCCGCAGCCTCTGATACTCGGCCTAAAAAGTACTTATTATTACTAACTTCTAATTTCTAATTAATGTACTTATTATTACTAATTTTTAATTAATGTACTTATTATTTCTAATTTCTAATTAATGTACTTATTATTACTAACTACATGAATATTTATTTGTATCATATTTACTAAGTTATATTAAAATTGACACGAAGTATTAAATTAAGATAACGTATTGTAATACTTACATGTCTGCTCGGCCCTCTCGTCAATAAGGTCAGCGCTGCGACGATGGGTGGCCAGGAAGACGGTCACCATGTCGGCGTTACCGATCTTCCTTACCTGTAATTAAATATATTATCTTAGTAATAATTTATCAGTTTTATATTAAAATAATATTTCTAAAAGAGGAAGACATACCAGACGACGAAAATGTTCTGTCATCGGAATCGACCTACCGTACCACTTCGAGGCATGTTGCCTAGCCGTCTTGGCCCTCTCCGACTTCTCCTTGTACTTTGGCTCCTCGAATCGAGCCTTCATCGCATTCCATTGATCAGGGGTGATCCAACCTTGGATTGGCTTTCCGGTACGATCACGATCCTTCTGATCATTGATAGAGTCGCGGATCAGCTTGGCAGCGACGGCAGGAAACATCCCCTCGATAAGCTCGGCCCGGTGTGGTGGATAGAAAAATATATCCTAGAAGAGCGCAAACCAAATATTTATCAGTTATATATAATATACAAAAATTATATGATTCATGTTAAAAGCAAATATATTTTAACCTTGAAGCGCGCAAACCAGAAGGCCTTCCTCTCGTCCGGAGCCTCAGAGTAGTTAATCCAAGCACCACCATAATTATGCCTCAGCATTTGGCCTAGACGTCTCTGCACCTCTGGGGGACGATGTCTATACAAACATATTATATTCATGAAAAAAGTTAAATTATGATAAAAACAGAAAGAAAAAAAATTATAAACCAAAACACCTACTTTGTATCGTCGGCCCAGATCTCCGTCCTCCTCTCCTTCGGAGGTGCGCACGCATCATTTGCATGATGCTGGTCGGCCGTCGGCACCGCCGCCTCGGCCGTCACCGCGCTCTCCGCCATCTGCTCATCCGTCTCCATCATCGTATCAGCAGTAGGAACGCTAGACGGGCGATCACTCTCAACAGGCCTGGAACTACTCGTCCCAGGAGATATGCCACGTGACGTCGTCCCACCAAGCCCACCTACTGTCCGATATGGAGGAGTAATCGGCGACGAGGATCCAAAGCCGGTACCAGAATGAGGTACCGAAGGAAAACTCCGTCCTCTAGCAGTACCTGTAGGAAGTACCGGAGGAGAGTGACCTCGTTGTCCCCTTCAGTACGCTCCACGACGATCTGCCATACCTGATAACAGCATATGATAATACAACAAATAATAGAGACTAGAAATATGAAAGTACAATAAATAATAGAGACTAGAAATATGAAAGTACAACAAATAATAGAGAATAGAAATATGAAAGTACAACAAAGACAAGATAATAACTAAGACAACATATGATGATACATTCTACAATAAACATCTAAGTCCAGATAATGTATTCTAGAAGAAACATCTAAGTTCAGATAAGTATATCTCTCTCAATCATCTTCAGAATAATCATCTTGTTCG
The DNA here is from genome assembly GCA_029216955.1 of Iris pallida. Lineage (NCBI taxonomy): Eukaryota > Viridiplantae > Streptophyta > Magnoliopsida > Asparagales > Iridaceae > Iris > Iris pallida. The sequence continues at coordinate 1,754,761 of JANAVB010028196.1, read as the reverse complement.
TCTTCCTCGACCTCATCTTCCTCTTCCTCCTCATCTTCACTTTCATCTTCGCCTTCGTCGGCTTCGTCTTCCTCTTCGGATAATTCTACATCTTCTACATTATGTGTCGTGTAATACGTAACTTCCATGGAGTCCACATCGACAATATTGGTTACAAGAGGTAGCTCGTCCTCCTGGTAAGCTTTTTCGTCAACATCAAAAGTATCTCTGGCTTTAGTCTTGCATACTGCCCACCAGTCAGACTTCGTTGCTCCCCGTCTCGGATAAGCTATGAAGTATACGAGCTGAGCCTGAGTTACTAGGACAAACGGTTCGTAGCCTTGATATCTACGCTTGTAGTTTATATCCAGAAGACCATGCTTGTCAATTTTCCAACCTTGATTTTCAATCGGATCGAACCATTCACACTTGAACAAAACGATCTTTGCAGGTTCTCTGCCATTATTATATGACAACTCCACAATCTCTCGCAAGATGCCAAAGAAATCATTTTCTGGATCGACGTCTTTGTAGTTCGAAGACTTGATACACAAACAACTGTTTTTCGTAGAATCAAGATCCAGGAAGCTGCCTCTGATCGGAGCATTTGTCGACTTGAACCGAAAGCCATTGACACAGTAACTTGGCCATATTTTAACAAAAGTAATTGGTCCCTGGGCAAGAGTTCTAATTAATTCAATCTCGGGTGAAATTAGACGATCGACCTGAATATCAAAGAAGCGATAATAAGTTATTTATTGCGCAGTTGCATTAGAAGAGGCCAGTAATTATCGAGCTACTTACATATTCGCTCAACCAAGAAGGAAAATGACGTCTCATTTCTTGTTCTAATGCTTCGTCTGTTAGGTAGGGTCTACCAGCCTCAACTCATCATTATATGTGCTGGAAAAGAACGAAGCAACCGCCGATTAGTACAATAATATTAGCTTATACTATTACATTGAGATGACGTAAACTCATCATCCTGAGTTACTTACCCCTCTAACTTCTCCACTTCATCCTCGTCGCAATTGAGTAATACATACAACTGAGCAGCCCTTAGCTCTTCGTCATTCAAATATCTCTTCTTTATTTTCCCCGAAGGCTTTTCGGACGCATTGAATACTTTTAGTATTCCATCATTAAATTCTTGATATCCTTCGTCGTTTCTCGGAGCCCTCGTTCTATTCATAGCAACATGAGGTTTGAAATAGGAGGAGCAAAAATTTGTAATCTCCTCGAGAATATAGGCTTCACAAATAGAACCCTCGACCCGAGCCTTATTTTTTACCTTTCTTTTTAGGTGATTCAAATGTCGCTCGAACGGGTACATCCATCGATATTCGACGGGTCCACCAACACGTGCCTCGTAGGAAAGATGAATCGGCAAATGCTCCATAGAGTCAAAGAATCCAGGAGGGAACACCCTCTCTAGCTTGCACAGTGTTACCGCAATATCCTTCTCTTGCTTTTCTAGACGTTCAACAAGCAATTTCTTAGAACAAAGGTCCCTGAAGAATATGCTAAGCTCCGTCAATGGATCCCAAATTGCCTGCGGTAAGAATTCCCGAAATGCAATCGGAATTAACCGCTCCATGAATACATGACAATCATGGCTCTTCATACCTGTCAGTTTGTTCTCCTTGAGGTCGACGCATCTTCTCAAGTTCGAAACATACCCATCTGGAAATTTCAGACCATGAATCCACCTACAAAGCCTCACTTTATCCTCCTTCTCCAGTGAGAAAATTGCCTTAGGCTGCTTCAACTTTCCATTCCCGTCCTCTATCAAATGCAATGCAGGACGTCTACATATTTCTTCCAAGTCCAATCTAGCCTTTGGATTGTCTTTCTCCTTCCCCTTTACGTCCATTACAGTATTAATTATGTTGTCAAACACATTCTTCTCGATATGCATGACATCAAGGTTATGTCTAATCAGATTGGTGCTCCAATATGGAAGATCCCAGAATATACTCCTCTTCGTCCAGTTATGAGTGCGACCAAATCCGTCACACTTGTAGCCCGTAGCAGGCTGCTCAATAGCTCTTGGTAAATCTTTTACCTCTTCCCATATCGTGTATCCGGTCCACCTTGGCGGGGGATTAGCCTTCTCCACAACGCCAGCACGAAAAGCAGTCCTGTTCCTCCGGTACGGATGATCCGTCGGCAGAAATTGTCGATGACAATCGAAGAAGCACGTACGGAAAGCCTTAGTGCTGTCCATGCAATACGGACATGAAAGACGACCATGCGTGCTCCATCCAGATAACATTCCATAGGCCGAAAAGTCGTTGATGGTCCACATAAGTGCTGCCCGCATCCGAAAATTTTGTTTTCTAGATACATCGTACGTGTTGGAACCTACTTCCCACAGCTGATTCAACTCATCAATCAACGGCTGTAAATACACATCGATGTTCCTTTTTGGATTGTTCGGACCTGGGATAATAACGGTGAGAAACATATACGGAGTCTTCATGCACATCCAAGGTGGTAGATTGTACGGGGTGACGATCACAGGCCAATACGAATACTGGGATTCCGAAAGTCCGAATGGGGTAAAACCGTCGGAGCAGAGACCCAATCTGACATTACGCGGATCAGAAGCAAAATTTGGATACTCTCGATCAAAGTGCTTCCATGCTTCTCCATCAGATGGGTGATCCAACACTCCTTCGGTATGTTTCCGCTTATGCCAACTCATGTTTTCTGCAGTTTCCTTCACCATAAACAACCGCTGCAACCGCGGCGTCAACGGCAAGTAGTGCATTGAAGAGGTAGGCTTTCTGGCACCGACAGACTTTCCTCTACCATATGCCTTGTAGCGATCGACACCACAAAATCTGCAGGCATCTTCATCCTTGTCGTCTTTGTAGTACAACATGTACCCATTGCGACAGGCATCGATTTTTTCGTATCCCATCCAGAGCGATCTAACCATCCTCTTAGACCGGTAGAAGTCTTTAGGCAACTTCGCACCCTCAGCCAATATTTCTATAAGCAACTCCATAAGACGGTTGTAGCAATCTTACGACATGTTAAAATCGGACTTGATGCTCAACAATCTTGTAACCACCTCCAACGGTGAATGATCCTCACAACCAGGATATAATGGAGTCCTTGTATTCTCCAGCAACTCCATGAACTGTGCAGCATCGGGGTTCGGTGCCTCCTCAGGTGCATCATGATCATCCGGATCGAAACTAGGCCCGACAGCGTCGAAAACCATGTTCACCAACCCATCATCGTAAGGAGCGTTGTTGTGGGCATCCACATAAGGCTCGTACTCTGATGCTAAAGACACAAGTTCTCCGTGCTCGCTCCACTGATAGTAATTCGGCGTGAAACCCTTCGAGTATAAATGATACGTGACATCCACTTCTGGATGATATTTCAAGTTGTGACATCTCACACACGGACACTTAATTTTGGTACCGTCCATGTACTGAGGGAACGCCTTGGCAAACTGCAGGAACTGGTGTACACCCTCTATAAATTTATCCCGCACACCGTACATGTCATCAGGATGACGGTTGTACATCCAAGTACGATTCCGCAGATAGTAATTCAGCTCCATAATTCTGTAAGATAGATACATCAAGGTAGTGAATGATATGCAATTGTCAGTTCATGCGGTCTACACTTTTTGCAGTATATGTACACATGACATTTTACGTTAAATGGTCAGAGATTATCTGTCATCTTCTTTTCGCATTGCTAACTTTTCTTTTGCGTGTTTGTGCGTGCGGTGGTCAGAGATTATCGCGGCGGTATATCACCCGTGTCTACAATATTTCGTATAGGCTGAGTTGTAGAAGTAAAGTTTTAGGATATTAGTCTATATATTATGTATAGTCCAACCGAGCCAACTCTAAGCTAAACTAGTCTAACTTGGTCAAACTAGCCATTTCTAAGTTGTATAAGTCAAGTTTTAGGATATTAGTCTATATATACTAGTATAAACTCTCCCTCCTCTCCAAATACCTGGTACTAGTTAACCCTCCCCCTTTCTCCCACTAGACACACACATACATATACATGATGTATACAACCATACCATAGTTCCCAGGTTCTTTTAACCTAACTTGCCAGTTGGTACTAACCTCAATAGAACAAACACTCTCACAGCTCAAAATACTAACACATGCTCACGCCTTACTCTTGTGACACTCCCTTTCAAACACAAACACACACCTATATGTTCCCTTACACATGTTGCCATGTTACCTATAAAAATAGGAAACCCTTGTTGTCTAAAATAAGACACAATTGTACAAAGAGAACCATACTGTAGAACTCACACTTTAAGACAATAGATGAAGGAAGACTTGTATGGAGGATCGATAGGGTTGAGCAATGTCATTTTATCCTACAAAGAGAACCATACTGTAGAACTCATACTGTAGAACTCACACTTTAACACAATTCTACAAAGGGTTGTCATAGGGTGTTGAGCGATGTCATTTTATTCTTCTCTTCTTCTTCTTCTTGGGATTTTCGAGTATTGGATCTTAAGACATATATAGCTAGAACTTACGAAGAATGGAGTACCATACTTCAACAAATAGATGTTGACTAATTGGTTCATATACTTGTTGTCTAAAATAAGTGTAGGAATGTTGCAAGGTGAAACAATGTATCAAACACTATATCGAAACCCAAACCCAATATGCAAATCCAAATTAATACGAAAATACACAAGTGTATGTAGGGGATTAAGTGTACAGAGGTGAAATACATATATATGCATGCTTGGGGTGTCCACGTGTCCAACAAATAGACACAAAGTGTCCAAAACCTCACGAACACACTGTATCAGTGAATACATGGGCGTAACGTGTCTCCGTGTCCATTTTGGACACGAAAAACACCTCAATTAGGGTTAGGGTTTACCTTCAATCTCCTCACGGTGGTGGAAAAGGAGGAGGAGGACAAGTTCGGTGGTGGAGGAGGAGGGGATTAAGTGTACAGAGGTGAAATATATATATATGCAAGCTTGGGGGTGTCCACGTGTCCAACAAATGGACACAAAGTGTCCAAAACCTCACGAACACACTGTATCAGTGAACACATGGTCGTAATGTGTCTCCGTGTCCATTTTGGACACAAAAAACACCTCAATTAGGGTTAGGGTTTACCTTCAGTCTCTTCGCGGTGGTGGAGGAGGAGGATCTCGCGGTGGAGGAAGAGAAGGGGCTCGCGGTGGAGGAAGAGAAGGGGCTCGCGGTGGGAGGAGAAGGAGCTCGCGGTGGAGGAGGAGGATGAGCGGCGCCGGAGGGAAGGGGGTCGGGCTGTCGTCGAGGTCGGGGGAAGAGGGGCGGGAACAAAGAATTTGGAGAGAGAGAGAAATGAAAATTGGAACCGAGGAAACACTATTTAGCAGAAATTAGTGATGTCCGAAATACGTCGCAAAGCGTCGGTATTGGTTTAATATTCGGCGACGTTATAATCTTTGCGATGCTAAACGTCGCTGAACTGATAAAACTAGCGACGTTTTTCGACAAATCAACGACGTTGGTTTTTATTAGACTATAGGTAGTCGCAATATGTCGCTGTATGTCGCTACCAGTGACGTATTGTGACGCTTATATTTGGCGTCGCTAAAACCAAAAATATTGGCGACGTTTTAAGTTGGCGTCGCTAATTACGTCGCTGATATGACTTATTTTGGTAGTGGCTCAGAAGAGGTGAGCTCCCTTTTATCCTTGTTACGACATAAGTCGATAACCAATGGCTCAGAAGAGGTGAGCTCCCTTTTATCTTGAGTATCATCAGTTGATTGCTTCCGGGCTAGCAGATGAATAGCCAGTGGTTTGGAGGATTAAGGATGAGCGACACGCCCTTTGACAGGTATGATGAGAGTGTCATTGGGCACTGCTTCTTGTTCTTCATCACCAACAATGGCCAATACTACCTTCATAAACTCTTCTTTGTACATGCGAGCATCGTTGCAATATGCTTCAACGCCTTTGAAAGGGTAGAGATCCGCAACTTCTTTTTGGACCTCTCCTTTGTCATCAACGTATTTGAAGCATTGATGGAGAGTAGAAGGAACAATTTTGTGTTCATGAAGGAATGGTCTCCCTAGAAGAGCATTGTAGGAACAACCATGGTTGTCTATAATGTAAAAGGTCACCTTCGTACGAAGATTGCCAATTTGGAGCTTTAAGCGTATCTTTCCTAAAGGTTCACTTCTTTCCTGGTTGAATCCTAGGATGGTGGTGATAGTGCCGGAGAGGCTATGCACTGGAATCTTCAGAGAATCCAACATCGTCTTAGGCATGATGCTGAGTGCTGACCCTGGATCTATCAGAATACGATCGACCTTCATGGTGTCGACATATCCTGTAAAGTAGAGAGGACGGTCATGTCGATTATCTTCCATCAATATGTCATCTTGTGTGAAGGTGATGTTTGGAATTAATTCCAGCACACTGTGACAGTGGAGACAAGAGACAGGTTCTGACTCAGGTTTCTTGAGAAGAGTTAGGCAAGTGTCTGCCTGCATCAAAGCCTCACTCAGTGTTTCTCGAGTCTCTTTAGAGAGGCGTAAGAGCTCGAAGATGGATAACCTGGTCGGTGTGTTGGCCAATTGAGCCAATATGTTAAAGTTATATGGCTTTTCAAGTCCAGAGGGGGAAGACTTCTTCAAAACTTTGTCGAAGCGGACTTGTTGTTTGCCTTTGTCGGCTGCTGTCGGTTTAGGAAGAGTTGCCTCCACAACCGGTAATGATGTAGAAGGGATGTCCTCTGTAGAGACAGGCTGCACTGGAACAGCCTCAGAAGACGAAACAGGATCCTCCTAAATTTCGGGATGCTCCCGTAGATAGGTTTTCCCTGATCTGGTGCCCAATAGGATCTCTTCTTCAACTATGGGGTCAAAAGACACCATATTACAGCTCTTTGTCTTATCCTTGGAGCGTTCTTTTTGCTTGGAGGAAGAAGGAACTTCGAAATCTGAAACAAGATCAGGATGAATCTACATGATCTCGCCATTATCAAGGGATAAGGGGACAAGACCTTCACTTCGTGGAGGAGAAAGATTTTCAATCTCCAGGGTGGCCTTGGGAATGGGGATGATGCCACTCTGCACCACTTGTGGCGGGAAATCACCGAACTGTACAGAAATTATATTAGTCGTAACAGTCTTTTCATCCTGTTGGAGAGTGATGACACCGGCGTTGACCAACTCTTGAATCTTGCCTTTGAGCACATAACATGCCCGAGTAGGATGCCCTATGAACCTGTGATAAACACAATACTTAGGGTGGTCAGTCTTACCGACTTCATCAGGCTTCTTCGGGTCAGGAAGTTGTAATTTATTGCTTTTAAGCAAACAGTCGAAGATGCTCGCTGTATCATTTTCATCAAAGGAATACTCTACTTTTGGGCGAGGTTCCTTTGGTAGAGGTATAGAAGGAGCAGAGGTAGACGTAGGTTGAGACAAGAACTCCTGATCTCTGATGATCTTGATTAATGATCCCCCATAATGATGAACTTGAAACTCTATTTATAGAGTTCTAAAAATAACTATTTTGTAGTTATTCTGGATTGCGCACAATGAACTGCGCCGGAGACAGACTGCAAGACTTCAAACTACGCTGGCCTTTGGGCAGTTGCTCGATAGTGGGCTAACCGTATCCAGACGCGTGGTATTGTTTGATTGAAATGCGCTTGGTCGTGCACAGGCGGTTGCCACGTGGCGAGCAATTGATGGCATGTAATCCACGTAATAAATGTCAGTTATTTTCAAAAAGCTTGATGGATCGCGCTAACAGAATAGCGCTAGCTTCAGACTGCGCTCAGCTCTGGTCAATAGATTGTGCTGGATTTGGACAGCTGGCCCACGCTAGGTTTTGGCAGCTGAACCGTGCTAGGATTTGGACAGCTGTCCTAGAAGGCGGCGCGGCATGAGAAACGAACAGACTCCTCGCTTTTCGGGCTGTCAGGCTGTCAGAAGATTTGATCTTCTTGTCAGGTAATGATGGCGTTGCCACGTCAGCATAGCACGCTCGGGCATTGGCGCAGTTCAGCCTAGCGCGGTTGATTTATAGCGATGTTCATGTTAGCGCAGTTCATTGATGGTTGCACAATTTGGACTTTTGTGCTTTATTTGGTGGGTGCAACTTGATTTTTAGGACTTATAATTACGTCGGTAATCGGTAGAGGGAACTCGTCTTTCGGAAATGCAGAGTTCAAATCATGGTAATCCATACAGACTCGAACTTTACCGTTCTTTTTTATAACTGGAACGATGTTGGCAACCCAGTCAGGGTGTTGTTCTTCGCGAATGAATCCACTAGCAATGAGCTTCTTGACTTCATTCTCGATGGCCTCCATGACATCTGGTCGGAATCATCGTTGTTGCTGCTTTCACTAGCTTAGCTTTAGACGAAATATTTAGGCGGTATATGGCGACTTTAGGGTCCAGCCCTGGCATGTCTTCATAGCTCCATGCAAAGACGTCGATGTATTCTCTTATAAGCTGTATAAGAGATTGGCGTTCATCGCCATATAGACTTTTACTGATGAAGATTGGTTTAAAAGATGATTCATCTCCTAAATTGACTTGGATGACTTCGTCTTCGGTAGGTGGTTCACGTTGTTCGAAGTACAGCTCCCATCTAGTATTCATCTTTTGAGTCCATTGTTCAAGCTCAATCGATTAGACATCGTCCGTAATTTGGTCAACTGAAACTATGTTGACGGACAGAGTTACTTTGAACATGTCGCCAATGCTGGAGTCTGCATCCCAGAGGCAAGAATCAGAAGAATGAGAACAACGATCTGCTTCATCATCTGATCTTTCGGGATTTGTTGGAGGAGTGACATAACCCAAACCAACACCGTTTTGTTGATAGTAGTTCTCGGGTTTGTCGGGAGGAGCAAAGTGTCGTATTGGCAACCGTCGTCCTCGGCCGTAATTTAGCCCCTGGTCACTTTTGATGTCATATCCCATGTTCTGGATGATATTCTTGGCCTGCCAACTATATCAGAAAAGTTGCATTTTCCCAGAGTTATAATCAGCTTCCGGGTTGTGCTTGGGAGAAATAGAGTTCGAAACAAACTTTCTTTCGCCAATTATTCGACCGAAGATGATTTGTTCTTCACCCTTCTTTCTGGCTGGAACGATAAAGTAGTGGATATCTTCTGGGTAAACTTTTTTTCGCAGGTGAGGCGTCGTGACCGGCATGCAGAGGTGTGTTCCTATGCCGTGCTCTAGAGCGTATATCGTATCTATGTAGTGGTTTACAGATTGATAGACATCAGAGTAATTCAAAGATAAACCTTTACTAAGAAAATACGCAAGTTATTCTTCAGGGATAACATCATCCGCTGAAGGTACATTATTATGAGTATTGATATACTCATTGATAGGATCATCATCTGGAAGAGGAGCCACAGTCTTGGCCAAGTTCACCACGTAGGGTAATTCTTAAGGATTGGGAGGACGGACTTCAGCAGGTTCCTTCCGAGGTATCTTGCGGAGAGTGATGGTCAATGGTTTGACCTTGTCAAGGTTCTTCTTTTTCACCCAAATTGTGATAGGCTTCGGAGTACTTTTTGGAGTAGTACGTCCTTTGACTCGGATAATCAGGGGACCATCATTGGAGGAGGATAAACTTGCTTCAGCTTCATTGTCAGCTTCATTGCTGTCATCCTTGGGGGGCTGAGATTGGTAAAGTACCGAATCTCCATAGTAGGCTTCGATGCCCTTAAAAGGTCGACATCGACAAACTCCGTCTTCACGACACCGTCGCTGTTGACGTACTTGAAGCACTGGTGAAGTATGAAAGGAACGATCATGTTCTCGTGTATCCATGGACGTCCCAATAAGACGTTGTAGGATACATTGGCATCGATCACATAGCAAGAAACTTCCGTTCGGAGATCACCGATCTGGCACTTGAGACGGATCTTGTCCAGCGGGTGGCTTCGACCAGCATTGAAAGCCATGATAGTTGTATTGGTTGCAGATAGCTTGTGCAGAGGGATTCCTAGAATTTGAAGCAAACTTCTAGGAATGATGCTGAGGGAGGATCCTGGATCGATGTGCATGCGGTCCACCTTGATCGCCCAGATATACCCTGTACAGTACAAGGGTCTATCATGACAATTATTTTTTAGTAGCATGTCCTCCTGTAAAAAGGTGATGTTGGGCACCACTTCCATAGTACTGTGGCAGTGGGGACAAGAGACAGGGTCTTCAGCGGGGGCTTTGGCTTCAGCGAGATAAGAGTCGACATGTAGTAATGCCTCACTTAAGGCTTTCCGCGTTTCTTTGAAGAGTCGCAATAGATCGAACAGAGACAATATGGCAGGTGTATTGGCCAGCTGTGTCAGTATGTCAAAGTTGTAGGGCCGGTCCATGCCTTCGGGAGCTGGCGCCTTCAGAGACTTGTCAAACCGCGTTTCCTTCTGCTTGGCTTTATCGGTAGTTGAAGGCTTAGACGGGCCGACTTCTGAGCTTGTGGGGGGACAACAGGAGCTTAAGAAGGTACCATTTCTTCTTGTGCGGGATCGTACGTCCGAAGATAAGCCTTTTCCGATCGTGTCTCGCTAGATAGAACCTCATAGATGGGAGAAGACACCATATGGCATGACTTGTATTTCTTACCCCTTTTTGCTTTGGGAGATACCACCCCCTGTGTTATTTCTTGCACAAGGTCCGGATGGACCTACATGATCTCACCACGTTCAGTCGTGAGTGGCACTAAGGTTGAGTTGCGAGCTGGCGGTAGGTTGACGACTTCCATTATTGACTTGGGGATCGGGACCACGCCGTTTGGGACTTCTGTGGGAGGAAAGTCACCAATCTGAAGAGAGATCATGTTAGAAGATACGACCTTGTCTTCAGCTTCGAGGTTGATCACTTGGTTGTCGATAAGCTGTTGTATCTTCTTCTTCAGGACGATGTAGTCCTTGGTGGAATGATGCACGTACTGATGATAGAGACAGTACTTGGGATCGTTGAGTTGGTTCGCCTCTACAGGACGTCGTGGTGGAGGCAATGTCAGTTTATTACCCTTCGTCAGTGTGTGAAAAATGGTAATGACAACGTCTTTGTCAAAGAAGAAGGTCTTCTTAGGCTTGTCGGAGGCGCCCTGAGAATTGGAAGCTCCTTTGGAAGTGTCGACCTTCAGGACTTCTTTCCCTTTACCCCCACGGACAGGGATAGTTTGAGGATGCTTGCCCTTGTCTTCAGATTTGAGTATTTTTAACCCCAGTAATTTCAAATTAGGAACGTCGTTTTCAGCGTAGGAAGGAAGTTATGTCGACAAGTATCCATAAGTTCTGAGTCTGGTATGCCGAAGGGCATCTTCAGTGCTAGCCGTATGAAGCGTTCAATGAAGGCAATGACAGACTCGGTCTTCCTTTGCTTGGTCTCGATGAGGGTGGACATACTAACATGCATGCCACTCTCGTAAAACCTGTTGAGGAATAACCTCTCCAAGTCTTTAAAAGAATTGATACAGCCGTCAGGAAGACTGCAGAACCATTCAAAAGCTACCCCCTGTAAGGTGCTAATAAACAGCTTTGACAAGAACGGATCGTCCCTGGGTAAGTTGTCACGTCCCAGAACCAGAATACTGGAGAGCAGGGGCAGACACAGCCAGCTACGTACATTGAAGTGAATTCTACCTCGCAATACGGTCACAGCTGTCTAGATGTATGAGGGTTTACTACAAGCCATTAGTCTCTTAGGGTCAAGAACAAGCCTAATGTCTCAATCTCAAGCAAGCAAGTAAATGTTACAAGATGGTAGATCATCAGACATACAAAGGCGTCCCAAACATTACATATTCAGATGATCATGAAGCTAGTCATACAAAATACGAAGACTAGCAAGAGTTTAAGTCATACATGATCAACCCTAGGATATGTCGATCATGTTACAGCCATTAGGCAGACCGGAGTATAAATTCAACACGAGCTAACACTTGCTTGGCGGCTAAATACCTCAAAAGAATAATTTACAATAGAGTGAGAGAGCAAAATAAAACCCACTCGTTGCCAGGGTTTCTTCTAGTGGTCACCATCTAGCAGGAAGGCTGGAAGATCCTCGGGAGCTGCTCCAAAATCTGGCCATACAAAACCAGCTGGATCAGACCCAAGAAAGAGCAAGTGCCACAAAGGAGGCTTCACTTAAGAACTAAAACCAGCATATTAGCACATGAGAACATAAATGATAATAAAAGATATGAGTTAGAGAAAATAAGGTAATAAACGATAAGATAACAAAAGGACTATTCAGGTAGCCAAGTTACAACCCGTAAACCAAACAAGGACCGGGGTTGTAACCCTTCACCTGAACAGAACTTGGTCTCTAACCAATTATCGATAAAGTAAAGCATACACAAGCATGTCCTGAGCTAGCCATGTACTGGATCTAGGAAAGACTAGACAAAATGGGACTCCATCCAACACTCACGTCCAAGTAAGAGTACGGCTTGATACTTAAACTAACTGGGGTTATCACAAGCCTAGTTACTAGCAAGATGCAAGGAGGTATCCCTACGGCCACAAGCCCTGCAGACTATCCAAGTTATCCAGACGCAAGGTTCATGCTAAGAGTTATCATGAATTGTTCGGTGACTTGAGTACAACACATGACAGTGTGCATAGTAATCGTTTCATGAAGTGCCCCATATGACAGTGAGCTGAAAATGTGCCCTACTCGTCGGCAGGCTACAAGTCCATCAGAGAAGGCGCCCAGATAACGGGATTGCTTGTAGCCGGAATACCTCTCTATATGAACTACTTGATCAATCTAGTCATTAACCTAGTCTGATTCAGTATGAATCCCTGACCGTGGTAATCAGGAATACAAGTCTTAGACATGATGCGAGACAAGACTGGTAGCTTATACAAGTATATTTAATACAATCACCTACGGTGTCATGATGAGAATTTACTTAGCATGTCGAGATAGCCGTCGCAACAGCATTCAAGATTACATGTTAGACTTACTTATAAAGATTACTTGTCAAGAGGGCGCCACGACGGGCCACTATCAAGATTACTTATCATGTCAAGGGTGTGTCACGATGGACCACCATCAAGAATTATCATGTCAATGTTGCTTGTCAAGAGTGCACCACGACGGGTCACTATTTGAGAGTTATCATGTCAAGGTACTTGTTAATAGTGCGCCTTTACAGGCCACTATCGTGAATGAGAGAAACTTGCATAAAAATAGTTAGTAACATATTCTTGAAGTCAAGAAAAAGATCTATAACTTTCATGTTGGGAGTTGGGAGAAATTCTGGCCATAATTCAGCCAAATAGGATATAAAACAGTCAAAATAGGCAATATGCGGCACTATGTAAGCCATGCGGCACTATTTATTCCTTCGGCACTATTCATCCATGTGGCACTGTGCAAGCTATACGACACTATTCATTCCTGCGGCACTATTCATTACTGCAATACTATGCATCCATGCGGCACTATTCATTCCTGTGGCACTATTCATTCCTACGGCACTATGCATCCATACGGCACTATACAAGCCATGCGATACTATTCATTCCTGTGGCACTATTCATTTCTGTGATACTATGCATCCATGCGACACTATGCAAACCATGCGGCACTATTCATTCCTGCGGTACTATTCATCCATGCGGTACTGTGCAAGCCATGCAGCACTATTCATTCCTGTGGCACTATGCATCCATGCGATACTATACAAGCCATACGACACTATTCATTCCTGTGGCACTATTCATCCATACGGCACTATGTAAGCCATGCGATACTATTTATTCATGTGGCACTATTCATCGTCCCTGCCAAATTCAGGACAGATAAACTAGAAAAAGCCCAAATCTTATTTTGGCCATAACTTCCTCAAAATAAGTCAAAATCTAACTTTTAAAAGGTCCATTTTGGATAAAATTGAATTCTCTACAACATACAATAATCAAAACTTGAAAATAATAAAGTTTGATAGATGAAAACCCAAGAAAACCGAAAATGCTATAAACTTAGATATACAAAAATCTATCCATCAAATCCAAAAATGTCAAGTTCTAAAGAGGCTTAAAATCAAGTAAGGAAGAGAATGGAACAATAAAACTTGAGATCCATCATGAAGCAAGTTGCACTTGCCTAAGACTTGGTAGGTGGGAGGAGTAAATGAAGAAGATGAAGAAGTAAATGAAGAAGTGAAAAAAGAGAGAGAGAGAGAGAGAGAGAGAGAGGAGTTGGGTTATATATATCAACCCTCTCCATCTCAAGCCAAGCCAAACCAAGTCAAATTGAACCAAACCAATCAAATAAACCAAGTCAAGATTAAACCAAGACTAGGCTAAGCAAAACAAGTCTAACTACGGTCCCCCTGATAAATGCCAGAAATCTCGTATATGCATACGAAAATACGTATAACAGAAAATGAGAGTGACAACTCTACCCACCTTAAAAGAATTTCGTCCTCGAAATTTAATCAAGAGGCTAGAGATATCAGGACAAGCTATATTAACCATAAGCAAGCTACGACTAGCAGTCAATTAAGCAATCATTCATGCAAGCAAGGAATTAAAAGCATAAGGCATAAGGAAGACATCATACCTTATGAGTCAAACATGTGTGGATATCGCGAGCGAATATCATCCTCACACTCCCACGTTGACTCACCCAAAGAGTGGTGACCCGAAGCAACACGGACAAAACTAATAGTCTTATTCTTGAGTACCTTCTCCCTTCGGTCCAATATGGATACGGGTCTTTCCTCAGACGAAAGGTTGGTACCAACAACCAATTTCAAATGATCAAGGATATAGCTCGGATCCGGGATGTACTGTCACTACCCGATCCCGATATACGTATTCTTTCATCAATTCTGTACATGGTGTCTGTATTTAGCATGAGCATAATTCTGTTATTTATTTAATTAATGGTTGTATATAGCTCTTAAGCATGTCATTAGTAGTATTGTTAGAGCATGATTAGGGATTAGGGTTTTTAAGCCAACCCCTATTTATATTCTCTTCCTCACTCTCTCTCCTCATTCACTCTTCCCATTTATTTCCCTCAACCACCCATAGGCAAGTATAACTTGCTCAAAAGTGGAGATTTGTGTATTTTCCATTCTTGATTTTTCCTTGATAGTATTTGTCTATATTGTTCTTCTCTTCATTCTCTACAAGTTTAGTTCTTAAAGATTTTGATTTTAATGGCTAGATTTGTGTAGATCTAAGTTCCTAAAATCTAGGGTTTTATGGTGTTTCATGGTTTTGATCTATCAAACTTGGCTATTTTTGGAAACTAATGGCCCTATGTTGTAGGAAACTTGATTCTATACAATTTGACCTTTGGAAAGTTAGATTTCGACTTATTTTGAGGAAGTTATGGCCAAAACAATATTTGGGCATTTCCTAGGTTCGCCTGTGCTGGTTCTGGCAGGGATGATGAATAGTTCCCCGTGCCGCATGACGCACGGAATATTCTAGCCGCATAAGCATTTGCAGCCGCATAAGCATATCCCAGCCGCATGTGTTCGTGCCGCATGGCGCTGGGCAGTTTCAGCCGCATAAAGCCTTCACAGCCGCATAATCCTTCACAGCCGCATGAGCTCATTGCTGCATGGCTCGTGGCAATCTTGGCCGCATGGCTTGAAATGGCCTTATCCGCATGAACTCTGAACTTCTGAGCCGTATGGCACTGCCTTTCCACTGCCGCATATCCAAGATTTCTATTTGAGCCGTATAGGCTATGGTTCCATTCCCCAGCCGCATAAGATCTATCCTCATTGCCGCATGGACTTTCGTTCCTTCGACCGTATGAGTTCCCTAGCCGCATGGCTTGACTGAGCCGCATATTCTAGCCGCATGGTCATTGCTGCATATGCTGTTCGTTCTGAGCCGCATAAGACCCAATCTTCCAGCCGCATACGCCCGTTCGTCCTGAGCCGCATGTGCCCCGCATATTCCAGCCGCATAAGACCCTATCTTCCAGCTGCACGCGCCCGTTCGTCCTGAGCTGCATGCACCTCGTCCGGTCTGAGCTGCATGTGCCTCGTCCGTCCTGAGCCGCTTGCGCCCGTTCGTCCTGAGCCGCATATACCTCGCATATTCCAGTCGCATGAGTCCTGGCCGCATGTTCCTTGTGTCTTAGTCCTCATTTCTAAATCTGACTAACTATGTGATGGCTGGATAACCCTATGTGTGTACTGAGGTACCGTCTATGTGAGCACCGAGGTGCTATCCTATGCGCTAAGTGTTCCTATGTGATACCTGCCAGTACCTCCAAGAGCCTAACATTTACATAGCGAATGGTCGGTAGCAATGACGTGGTATATGTTGTGTATTGTATTACACCAAGAAGGGGGTACATAAGTATGACTCCTTGAGCCATTATGGATCCCTTCTTGGGGGTACTCGTACAATGTACGATATCTAGAAGAGTGAACATGTGACCACGACATGTGAACTCTGAGGATAACCTAGGGATTAACTAGGCAACTAACTTGGTAGATGCATTGGATGGGAAGAATCCCGAGATCGTGCCATACTAGCCACTCCAGGTCCAGTCCTGACGTGTCGGGTTGGCCGCCACGGCTATAGTTTCATTCGCCTATAGCGGATGGCTATATCCGACTCCTACGAGCTATGTGTTAAATATTTTAGCGCGGTAGCCCTCCGGGGGACTGTGCATAATCAATGTGTTATCTGTCTTATGGTTTGGCTAGCCCTGCTGGGTTGACACGATTTGAGGATTCCTTTTAATCAGTATCACGGGGTTAACTCTGCCAAATATTAGAAAGCCGCAGGAATGAATGGCCGCTTGAAAAATGACTTGACTGTGTATGTGCCTTCCATTAGTAGTCGAGGGACATGGACTGTCATGGTGCGTGGTCCAACCCATGTCCTTGTTTGGTTGTTGGGTTGGTCTATCGTACTAGGACAGGCTGTGGACCGAGGTTACGACCGAAAGCTTTTACTATTATTTGTATTTTATGCTTGGGTTTTATCTCACTCTTTTGTGCTCCCTTGTGGTACTTGCTATTCGGGGCTGACCCCGTTGGTTTTGTTTGGCCAGATCACGTAGCAGAGCCTGAGGACCCAACCTTCTTCCCTAACGTCAATGGTGCATACTAGGAGCATGGCTGGCGGGGGACTCGAGTGGGTTTTTTCTCCACCACTCTAGTATCTTTACTTATGTCCTGGCGTTTAGCCACCGGCACCTGTTTAGCCGACAAATCTGGATATTTTGGCCCCCGCATAATTTGTAATTAAATCAGACTGCAGCTGAATACAATTATGTACCTTTGACTCTCTTGACTAGCTAACTTATAAAGCTAGATCCCCATGACCATTTTGATGAAGTGTCAGGGACGTCTTACTGCTTTATCTTATATGTTCATTAATTGATATTTTCTTGCTTTGAATGATTGAGACATAGATGTTCTGTGTGGCCATAGGAGACTTGAATGTAGCATACACCCCCTTGTCTTTTGACAGCCACGATCGCCGTATGACGTTTGTATACCTCATATGGAGTAGCTGGCCTAGTCCGTCTCCGAATTTCGGTATTGGAGCATGACAAAGTTTTATTGCCGGTCTGATTTTTAGATTTGTGGGGTGTTACTATTATAGGAGTCTCAATCAAACTCGTTCCCTTTGAATCTCTTGCCTCGATTTCTCTTTCCTCACCTTGATTGATAAACCTGAATTGCATCCTCGAATCTTCCTCGTCCTGTTAATTAATATCATTTGCCTTCTCATATAGGGGTGCTTCTTTCTCAGTAGCTGGCGAGGCCAACATGGAGGAACATCCAGTAGAGCATGGCTCGACGGGGCAGCAACCGGAAGGAATGCATTCTCCTGACCAGATCCGAGTGGAAGTGATATCAGAGCCAGTGGAACCGCAGGTTCTAGAAACTTCTGCACCCCCAGCAGTGCCCACAGCGATGCCAATACCTGATGCTGTAGCACTTCTGGAGGTCATCCGGAGATTCCTGGCCACTCAGCAGCGTCAGGTGGCAACCCATCAGCAACAGCAGACCCGGCAGCAGGAACAAAATGTGCTACTAAATCAGGGGTTACAATTAGCCCTTGAGAGAAGTGTCAGGAATGATTCGGGAGCATCGAGGAGGTTTTGCCGACTTAACCCGAGATATTTTGACGGCACGGAGGATGCCATCAGGACGGATGCTTGGCTTCAGGATACTGAGGCCATATTGACCGCAGCAAAGGTTCCAGCAGAAGAGAAGGTTGACCAGGTCAGACTGTTACTTCAGGATCTCGCCCGCGACTGGTGGGCATCAGAAGAGATTGAAATAAGGCATCCTGTTCCTTGGGATAGCTTCAGTACCAGATTCAAAGCCAAGTACTTTGGTTTGGTAGCGCGGTATGAGCTACAGCAGAGGTTTATCAGTCTCAAGCAGGCCGGAAAGACGGTAGATGGATATGCAGCGGAGTTCTGCAGACTGAGTCGGTTTGCACCGACGATGGTAGCTACAGAGCCAGAAAAGGCCATGAGGTTCCAGCAGGGACTTCATTTGGAGATTCTACAGCTAGTAGAAGGACATAACTATCAGACTTTTGATATCGTTTTAACGGCAGCTCGGAGGCATGAACTCACCCAACAGAGGTTGGTGACAAGACATGGGGGCCAAAAGAGGTCTCATCCCCAGAGCAGGGGCGGAGGAGCAGTACAGCGAACATCGGTGCCAGTGCCTGGCATCCGTATTCATGAGTCGGGAGCACCGTGAAGGACGGCAGTATCTGAGATATCAGTACCAGTTCGCCATCAGCAGCTGAGAAACCAGCAGCAACGCCAGGGGCGTCCATTGGATGTACTTACTATGGTAAGGGAGGACAGACTAGGGATGTGTGTCGTTCAGCTAATGGGTTATGCATGAGGTGTGGCAGTCTAGACCACATGATTGCCAATTGTCCTATGATGCAGAGGCTAGGAGGGCCAGTTCAGCAGTTACCGACATTGCCAGCTCCAGGGGCAGCGTCGGGCAGAGGACCAGCATTGGCCGTAAGGCCGCTAGCCCAGTGCCTACCAACGCAGGCTCAGATGTTTTGCCAGGCACAGAACCAGGAAGACCCACAGAGGCCGCAGCGACAGCATGGTCGAGGAAGACAGCAGGAGGGAGTTCAGCAAGGCCAGGGCCAGTCCTTCACCTTATCACTGGAGGATACACTAGCTTCAGGCGACGTGGTTGCAGGTAATATTTTTGTTACCTCTTTTTCTGCAGTAGCATTATTTGATTCGGGGGCTACCCACTCTTTTATATCTGCACGATTTGTGACACGTATTGATTGGAATTCGAGGCATTGCCAGAGATGATGAATATACTCGCTAGTAATGGGCTCGTAGGAGTTAGCAGAGTGTGCTTAGCGTGTCCAGTCATAGTGAGTGGGCGATTATTGCCCGTATCTTTGATTGAGTTCCCTATGGGCAACTTTGACGTTGTCCTAGGCATGGACTGGTTGAGACACAGACATGCGACTATAGATTGTCGGAGAGGTAGAGTAGTATTTAATCTACCCAACATTGAGGAGTTCGTCTTTATTCGATCATTGGAGGATTGACCCAAGGGCATCGTTACAGAAGCATTGGCAGAGCAGGAGTGGATTCCCAGAGTGGTTAGAGAGTTTGTTAATGTATTTCCAGATGAGCTTCTAGGTTTACTACCAGTGAGAGATGTGGAGTTTTACATTGAGCTGAATCCTGGGACGGAGCCTAAAGTCGGCAGGGTTTACAGGATGTCGCAGTCAGAGTTGGATAAGTTGTACCAGCATGAAGAAGAACTGAAGGTGAAACAGTTTACCCGAGACAGTGAATCGCCCTAGGCAGCACCGATGATTTTGGTACCCAAGAAGGATGGATCGACGCGAATGTGCATTGATTACCGACAATTGAATACAGTAACCATGAAGAACAAGTATCCGTTACCAAGGATTGATGACTTGTTTGATCAATTGAGTAAGGCTTGCATCTTCTCTAGGATTGATCTACGATCTGGATATTATCATGTGAGGGTCCGGGAGCAGGACATACCCAAGACAACATTTAGATCAAGGTGTGGGCATTATGAGTTTCTGGTAATGCTATTTGGACTGACTAATGCTCCCGTAGTATTCATGGATTTGATGAATCACATCTTTCTACCCTATTTGGATAAGTTTGTAGTATGGTTTATAGATGACATCCTCGTCTATTCTAGTAGTGAGGAGGAACATGAGAAACATCTTCGGACAGTTTTGCAGACCCTGAGGGAGCATCGACTTTATGCGAAGCTTGATAAATGTGAGTTTTGGTTGGGTCATATTTCGTTCCTGGGACACAATATTTCTGGAGCAGGAGTGTCAGTAGACCCGAAGAAGGTTGAGGCAGTGGAGAATTGGCCAGTTCCGAAGACGGTAGCAGAAGTGCGTAGTTTCTTGGGATTGGCAGGCTACTATAGGAGGTTCGTGGCAGACTTCGCCAGGATTTCGGCACCCTTGACGTGTTTGACGTATAAGGATGTAGAGTTTATTTGGTCAGCAGAGTGTCAGACATCATTTGAAGAATTAAAGAAGAGGTTAATCTCAGCCCCGATCTTGACACTTCCAGTAGGATCGGGAGGGTTTACAGTGTATTATGACACATCCGGGAAGGGGCTTGGATGTGTATTGATGCAGCACTGTAAGGTGATAGCATATGCATCCCGACAGCTTCGAGATCATGAGAAGAATTATCCGACTCATGACCTGGAATTAGCAGCAGTAGTGTTCTCACTTAAGTTATGGAGGCACTACTTATATGGAGATCGCGTGGAGATTTACACCGATCATAAGAGCTTAGAATATGTATTTATCCAGAGGGACCTGAACATGAGACAGAGGAGATGGTTGTAATTACTGAAGGACTTTGATGTAAATCTTCAGTATCATCCAGGCAAGGCGAATGTGGTAGAAGATGCCTTGAGCAGGAGAGGTGGTGCATTCATTCTAACCACGCAGAGGCATATTTTGGAAGATCTTCAGGAAATGGGAATTGAAGTGATCTTGCCACAAGACATAGAAGTTATGGCCAGTTTGTAGATTCAGTCTACTCTAGTAGAGAGGATCAGAACAGCCCAGGCAGAGGATCCGCGAATCCAGAAACTTCGATCGGAGTGTGAGTCCGGTCTCAGAAAAGAGTTAGCAATCCATGAGGATGGAACACTTAGGTTCGAAATCCAACTTTGTGTACCATATGGAGACCTTCGACATGAAGTTATGACAGAAGCTTATAGTTTTCCTTATTCTATTCATCCCAGAGGCATGAAGATGTATCAGAATATGAAGCAGCACTTTTGGTGGAATGGCATGAAGAGGGAGATAGCGAGGTCTGTATCCAGATATTTGGTATGTCAGCAAGTGAAGGCAGAGCAGCAGAGACCAGCAGGATTGTTACAACTGCTTCCTATTTCGGAGTGGAAGTGGGAGCATATCATGATGGACTTTGTGACCGGTTTACCTAGATCTCCGACCGGCTGAAATACAGTTTGGGTAATCGTGGATCGGCTCACGAAGGTTGCACATTTTCTTTCTTTCAGAGTAGGGCAGTCTACTGAGCGGCTGGCAGAAATGTATATGAAACAGATTATGAGGCAGCATGGTGTTCTAGTCAGCATAGTATCAGATCGAGACACACGGTTCACCTCTCACTTTTGGCGGAGTTTGTATCAAAGTTTGGATACCAAGTTGAGGTTCAGTACAGCCTATCATCCGCAGACGGATGGACAATCCGAGAGAACCATTCAGAATTTGGAAGATATGTTACGGGCTTGTACTTTAGACTTCGGTGGAACTTGGAAGGATCATATTCATTTAGTAGAGTTCTCTTACAATAATAGTTATCAGGCAAGTACGTTTGAAGCATTATGTGGAAGGAAGTATAGGTCTCCTCTGGCATGGGACGATGTGGGAGAAAGAAAATTGTTGGGACCAGAGATGATCACGCAGACCGTAGAAACAGTCAAGTTGATCAGAGGGCGGCTTCGAGTCGCGCAGGACAGACACCGACATTGGGCAGATCAGCAACGTAGGCCTCTAGAGTTTGGTGTTGGTGACCAAGTGTTTCTGCGGATTTTGCCTACTCGGGGTGTCATTAGATTTGGAACCCGAGGAAAGCTTAGTCCGAAATTTGTTGGTCCTTTTGAGATTCTCGCTCGGATAGACGATGTTGTTTATCGGCTTGCCCTTCCTCCCTCGCTGTCTGACGTACATGATGTGTTTCATGTATCTCAGTTGCGTGGGTATGTCCCAGATCCGATTCATGTCCTCGACCATTCGGAGTTAGTCGTTGGTAACGACCTATCTTACGAGGAACAACCCGTGTCTATTTTGGACCGGCGAGAGAAGGTGCTCAAGAACAGGACTATCAGCCTTGTCCGTGTCGCTTGGGGCCATCACTCTCCGGAAGAGTCAACCTGGGAGCACGAGGATGAGATTAGATCTCGGTATCCGTACTTGTTCGACTCAGAAGGTATGTTTCTTCTCATGCCTTGGTAATCTGTTTACATATTTATTTGGCACCATTTTGAAATATATGATCAATGACTGCTAATAATAGGTTGCTAGCTTAGATTGTAATTGCACCTTACTTTCCCGGATACCTCTATCTTTGTCTTGGCTAAAATTCCAAGGACGGAATTTTTTTAAGGAGGATAGAGATGTCACTACCCGATCCCGATATACGTATTCTTTCATGAATTCTGTACATGGTGTCTGTATTTAGCATGAGCATAATTTTGTTATTTATTTAATTAATGGTTGTATATAGCTCTTAAGCATGTCATTAGTGGTATGGTTAGAGCATGATTAGGGATTAGGGTTTTTAAGCCAACCCCTATTTATATTCTCTTCCTCACTCTCTCTCCTCATTCACTCTTCCCATTTATTTCCCTCAACCACCCATAGGCAAGTATAACTTGCTCAAAAGTGGAGATTTGTGTATTTTCCATTCTTGATTTTTCCTTGATAGTATTTTTCTATATTGTTCTTCTCTTCATTCTCTACAAGTTTAGTTCTTAAAGATTTTGATTTTAATGGCTAGATTTGTGTAGATCTAAGTTCCTAAAATCTAGGGTTTTATGGAGTTTCATGGTTTTGATATATCAAACTTGGCTATCTTTGGAAACAATGGCCCTATGTTGTAGGAAATTTGATTCTATACAATTTGACCTTTAGAAAGTTAGATTTTGACTTGTTTTGAGGAAACTATGGCCAAAACAATATTTGGGCATCTCCTAGGTTTGCCTGTGCTGGCTCTGGCAGGGATGATGAATAGTTCTCCGTGCCGCATGGCGCACGATATATTCTAGCCGCATAAGCATTTGCATCCGTATAAGCATATCCCAGCCGCATGCGTTCGTGCCGCATGGCGCTGGACAGTTTCAGCCGCATAAAGCCTTCACAGCCGCATAATCCTTCGTAGTCGCATGAGCTCATTGCCGCATGGCTCGTGGCTATCTTGGCCGTATGGCTTGAAATGGCCTTATCCGCATGAACTCTGAACTTCTGAGCCGCATGGCACTGCCTTCCCACTACCGCATATGCAAGATTTTCATTTGAGGCGCATAGGCTATGGTTCCATTTCTCAGACGCATAAGATCTATCCTCATTGCCGCATGGACTTCCGTTCCTTCGGCCGCATGAGTTTCCTAGCCGCATGGCTTGACTGAGCCGCATATTCTAGTCGTATATGCCCGATTTCCTGAGCCGCATGAGCCATTCCCTTCCGTGCCGCATAGGCCTTAGCCGCATGGTCATTGCCGCATATGTTGTTCGTCCTGAGCCGCATAAGACCCCATCTTCCAGCCGCATGCGCCCGTTCGTCCTGAGCCACATGTGTCCCGTATTTTCCAGCCGCATAAGACCCCATCTTTCAGCCGCTTGCGCCCGTTCGTCCTGAGCCGCATGCGCCCCATCCGTTTTGAGCTGCATACGCCCCGTCCGTCCTGAGCCGCATGCGCCCGTTCGTCCTGATCCGCATGTACCCCGCATATTCCAGCCGCATGAGTCCTGGCCGCATGTTCCTTGTGTCTTAGTCCTCATTTCTAAATTTGACTACCTATGTGATGGCTGGATAACCCTATGTGTGTACTGAGGTACCGTCTATGTGAGCACCGAGGTGCTATCCTATGCGCTAAGTGTTCCTACGTGATACCTGCCAGTACCTCCAAGAGTCCAGCATTTACATAGCAAATGGTCGGTAGCAATGACCTGGTATGTGTTGTGTGTTACATTACACCAAGAAGGGGGTACATACGTATGACTCCTTGAGCCAGTACGGATCCCTTCTTGGGGTACTCGTACAATGTACAACATCTAGAGGAGTGAACATGTGACCACGACATGTGAACTCTGAGGATAACCTAGGGATTAACTAGGCAACTAACTTGGTAGATGCATTGGGTGGAAAGAATCCCGAGATCGTGCCATACTAGCCACCCTAGGTCCAGTCCTGACGTGTCGGGTTGGCCGCCACGGCTATTTTTTCATTCGCCTATAGCGGATGGCTATATCTGACTCCTACGAGCTATGTGTTAAATGTTTTAGCGCGGTAGCCCTCCGGGGGACTGGTGCATAATCAATGTGTTATCTGTCTTATGGTTTGGCTAGCCCTGCTGGGTTGACACGATCTGAGGATTCCTTTTAATCAGTATCGCGGGGTTAACTCCGCCAAATATTAGAAAGCCGCAGGAATGAATGGCCGATTGAAAAATGACTTGACTGTGTATGTGCCTTCCATTAGTAGCCGAGGGACATGGACTGTCATGGTGCGTGGTCCAATCCATGTCCTTGTTTGGTTGTTGGGTTGGTCTATCGTGCTAGGACCGGCTGTGGACCGAGGTTACGACCGGAAGCTTTTATTATTATTTATATTTTATGCTTGGGTTTTATCTCACTCTTTTGTGCTCCCTTGTGGTACTTGCTATTCGGGACTGACCCCGCTGGTTTTGTTTGGCCAGATCACGTAGCAGAGCCTGAGGACCCAACCTTCTTCCCTGACATCAATGGTGCATACTAGGAGCATGGCTGGCGGGGGACTCGAGTGGGTTTCTTCTCCACCACTCTAGTATCTTTACTTATGTCCTGGCGTTTAGCCACCGGCACCTGTTTAGCCGACAAATCTGGATATTTTGGCCCCCGCATAATTTGTAATTATATCAGACTGCAGCTAAATACAATTATGTACCTTTGACTCTCTAGACTAGCTAACTTATAAAGCTAGAGCCCTATGACCATTTGGATGAAGTGTCAGGGACGCCTTACTACTTTATCTCATATGTTCATTAATTGATGTTTTCTTGCTTTGAATGATTGAGACATAGATGTTCTGTGTGGCCATTGGAGACTTGAATGTAGCATATACCCCCTTGTCTCTTGACAGCCACGATCGTCGTATGACGTTTGTATACCTCATATGGAGTAGCTGGCCTAGTCCGTCTCCGCATTTCGGTACTGGGGCGTGACATGTACCGTCGCAATTGGGATACATAGAAAACATCATGTACCTTACTTAACGACGGCAGAAAAGTGAGACGATAGGACACATCACCTACTCGCTCCAGAATATCAAACGGCCCTATATACCTAGGACTGAGCTTTCCCCGCACGCCAAAACGAATGACGCCACGGGTAGGCGAGATCCTAAGAAA
This sequence comes from Iris pallida, assembly GCA_029216955.1. Lineage (NCBI taxonomy): Eukaryota > Viridiplantae > Streptophyta > Magnoliopsida > Asparagales > Iridaceae > Iris > Iris pallida. The sequence continues at coordinate 1,729,127 of JANAVB010028196.1, read as the reverse complement.
TACGTGGTCGCCGACAGAAAACTCAAGGGGACGTCGCTGAGAATCGGCCCAATGACGATGACGATCTTGCACAACTCAAAGATGATCTCTGACTCGTCTGACCACCTCAATAGTCTGCATAATCATTTCGGGACCAAACATCTGCCTCTCGTCGACATCATCCCAAGCTAAAGGTGATCTGCACTTCCTGCCATACAGTACTTCAAAAGGTGCCATCTGAATACTGGCCTGGAAACTGTTGTTGTACAAGAACTTCACTAGGTGCAAGTGATCTTCCCACGAACTACCGAAGTCCAGCGTACAAGATCGCAACATATTTTCGAGAGTCTGAATCGTACATTCTGACTGACCATCTGTCTGCGGATGACATGCTAAACTAAACGTGAGACGAGTCCCCAAAATCTCTTGAAGACTCCGCCAAAAGTACGATGTATATCTTGAGTCTCTGTCTGATATTATACTAACTGGTACTCCATGCAATCTGACTATCTGCCTGAGGTATATCTCTGCAAGCTGATCCGTCGACTGGCCAATTCTGAAGGGAAGAAAATGAGCTACCTTTGTGAGACGATCAACTATAACCCAGATAACATCTCTTCCAGCTGGGGATTTAGGTAACCCAGTTACAAAATCCATGGTAATGTGCTTCCATTTTCATTCTGGGATCGGTAAAGGTTGAAGAAGTCCAGCTGGTCTCTGATGTTCAGCCTTAACTTGTTGACAAACTAAACAACGAAAGACAAACCGGGCTATCTTCCTCTTCATGCCATTCCACCAAAAATGCTGACGGATATCTCGGTACATCTTCGTGCCACCGGAATGAATTGAGTACTGAGAACTGTGAGCCTTTGCCATGATCTCTTGTCTGATATCACCACTGGGTACACAAAGACGCCTCCCATATCGGAGAGTACCATCTTCGTGAATACATAACTCTGCTCTCCGACCTGCTTCACACTCTGCTCTGAGCTGCTGAAGCTTGGAATCTGCTGATTGTGCCATCTTGATCCTCTCAACTATGCTAGACTGAACTTGCATACTGGCCATCAATGCCATATTGGTAGGAAGAACTACTTCTATTCCCATCTTCTGAAGCTCTGCTAACAATTCTGGTTGTGCTGCTAGAAAATAAACTCCGGCTCTTCTGTTCAATGCATCTGCAACAACGATGGCCTTTCCAGGATGATACTGCAAGTTAATGTCATAGTCCACGAGTAGCTCTAGCCATCTCCTCTGACGCATATTAAGATACTTCTGGGTAAACACATACTTAAGACTCTTATGGTCGGTAAAAATCTCCACCTGATCTCCGTACAAATAATGCCTCCACAACTTGAGTGCGAAAACCACCGCTGCTAATTCCAAGTCATGGATTGGGTAATTCCTCTCATGATCACGAAGCTGACGTGACGCATAAGCTACTACCTTACCATGCTGCATCAAGACACATCCCAATCCTCTGCCAGAAGTATCACAATAAACTAAAAATCCTCCAGTCCCATCTGGAAGCGTGGAAATGGGAGCCGTTATCAATCTTCGCTTCAACTTCTCGAATGAACTCTGACACTCTGCTGTCCAAGAAAACTGCTGTAACGCCCCAGTCCCAAAATACTTAGGAATAAGTACGCAACATGCCAGCTGCACATATACGAAGAATACTCCAATATATGAAATCCTCGTAAACGTACATAAGCTGTTTATATATAATAAAATCACAGGCCAGAATATAAGTATCTAATCTCATCACAGCTCAACACAGAAGAAACGAGAGTCAAACGAGAGTCCAATAAATAATGCATCAAAAGTTAGCCGAGTGGACATACCTACTCCAAACAGCGATGTAAAATAGTCACAAAGATCGGAGTCCAACCTCCACAAAATAGAAAGTAAATGAAAGAACATAAGATGTCCCCTACATAGTCTCAATAATCCTCGAAGATAAGAATAGAGCTAAATGTCAAAGGAAAATGCCTCGTCGCCCACAAAAGATGGATCCAATGCCGCTCCGTACTCCTGTGGGAAATCGTCTAATCCTGGAGAGATAACCAGGTCCTCAGAGGGACGTAACAAGATACAAGAAAATACCATGCCATATAAACTGTGATATATAATAGAAAATAAGGGATGCATGCAATAGGGTACCTAACCGTACTATAGTGAATATGCAATAAAGAATAATCCTCCACATATGGGCACTCGGGCTGTATAGCAGTGGCATCGTCCCTCTCATCGGAAATCAGTACAATCCGTCCATAATGTTCGACAAACGTCAGAGGGAATCAGTAAGAAAACGTCCATAACATTCCCTGAACGTCAGAGGGAATCAGTACAATAGGTGAACCTGCATCTCCAACGGAGCTTCAGGTACAATAGAAGTATGTAAATGTGGCCCATACATTAAGAAACTGTTCTTCCCTCCCAATGCCTAATGGAGTCACATCCATGACTCATATGACCATCTAGTAACTGCCAAGGCCACTAGCATACAATTCTATTGGCAGTTACTCCTAACCGTCACACGCCCCATACGTATCGGTGGTCAGCCGATTACGCGAGTACGTGTCCTATATGTGACTCACAATACATGGTAAAGTACATGTCAAGGCCGTATAAGATATAGCAATACCTTATCATCAATGGGTGGTCACTAAGCTAAGTCAATGCAAGTAAATAATATAAGGCAAATGAACGACCGATATGGTCGCTTGCACCCAAGTGAGACTCGGACGCACAGTGATATAAAACATAGAACAATATATATGAAACTAAAAATAAATAACTGAAAAATAAAGTAAAGTAATCACATAGTAAGGTGGCAAGGTATCTTGCCTGATGGAGCAAAGTGGCAAGTCCAGGAAATCACAATGTCAGCCAAGAAACGTCACAATATCCAAACAACTCTAGACGTTGAAACAAACATCAAAAAAATACTCAATGTAAAAGATATACCTAGGAAATGCCTGTCCAAAAGTCTAATTCTGGAACATGGACAAAATCATAATTTCAGATCAAAACGATATCCGCCGTTGGACCCGCTTTGTACCGAAATGCGTGCCAAAGTCTATGGTCTCTAAAGTTGTCAAACTATATGTCGACGGATTCAGTTTGAGGAGAGAAACTCAACGGTATGTTCAATTTTGGATTCCGATGAGCCACGAACAAAATTGCCCGTTTGAGTGGGTCGTAGGCCCGCCAAAAAAAGGGGTTCCGGTCGACCTTTCTCAGAATCGAACAAAACTTGGCACACAGGACCAGAATTTCGATTCAGACATGTTGGCGCAAGTTTCATCTCGATTTGACGACTGTACACGAAGTTAGGGCGAAGTTTGCAAATTGGCGATACGGGGGTACCTTGACGGATACGGACTGATTTCGTCGCACACACGCGACGAAACTGAGTTCCGTCAGTTTCCACACGTCAGCAACGTCCATACGCACCTTTTGATGTGTATAGAGCGCGACCACGTTGTCCGGTTTGTCGGGACGCACTCCGTATCGAGAAAATTCAAAAAATTTATATAAATTAACACATATTTTCCTCCAACTTCAAAATCAATTTACTTTTTACACGTTAATCGAAACGACGATCCAAAAGATGCATTGCGATCTCGGTTATGTTATCTTTTACTGTTTTTAATTAGTTTCTACAAATCTTTAATGCACATCAAGAAAATTGGCCGACAAGTTGTCATTTTAAAATAGTTTTGTGTATTACAGAAAATAGGTTTTTCTTCAACTTCGTCTCAATTTTTTGAGCAAGTCGATGGGTTGTTTCGAAATCCACCTAGAGGATCTCGAAGAGGGTCAAGTCTACTTTCCAAAAAATTTTACGGATCGAAAATTGGTGCTACGAGTAAAAGTTACGTCGTCGGAAAGTAGGATACCTTGAGTGGAAAAACTGCTCCATAGATGACGAGGGGCTGACATCCGATGGTCCGTTCGTCGCGCACACAACTCCGTCACTGGTGAAACGAACTCGTAGGTGAAGAGGGTATGTTCTGCCATAATTTTTGTTTTGGAAGTCTAGGATTTTGAGGTCTGTGGAAGAAGTTATATATAAAACAAATTTTGCCAAAACCTAATTCTAATAGGATTATAAATACTCTATTTGTTGGGGTGCTCACGGGTTGCCTCACGTTGGTGCTGCTAAGCAGCTATGGAGGGAGAGGGGGCCCGCCCACTTTAAGTGGGTGGGTGCTTTTGATTTATTTTCTTTTTCTTTTTCCTTTTCTTTTTCTTTTTCTTTTTCTTTTTCTTTTCTTTTTCTTATTCTTTTTCTTTTTCTTATTCTTTTATTTCTTTCTTTTCTTTTCTTTTCCTTTTTCATTTCTTTTTCTTTTTATTTATTAAAATTCTTTTAAAAAAATCTATTTTCTATTTTTCTATTATTACTTTATTTAAATTCTAAATTCTATTTTATTTATTATTCTACTTAAAAACTCTTTTCAATAATACAATAATCTAGATATATTTATATACACATATATTCCCACATATATGTATATATAAATATACACACCTTAATAAATCAACACATACACACATACATATATACATATAAATAAATATATCATATAAACTTACACCCATACTATGCATTACACTCCTAATATTATGCATACATGTATTTTAGCAAAAATTTCTACACAAAACTAAATTTAAATATTATAATAAATTTGGGGGGGGGGGGGGTTTACATCCTACCCAACTTAAAGAAATTTCGTCCTCGAAATTAAAACTATGGTAAGGGGGGTCTAATGCAAATGCAAAATTTTTAAGGGGCTAACGCATGAAAGTCGTCCCTTGGTTTTCGAACAAATGAGGGTAGTTGTACAAGGAACCTTATTGAATTAATTTTTATAGGGTAAGTGTTCTTGGTTCAAGGCTCTACCCCACTTATAGAAGTTGGCTATCCGTGATAAACGTCGTTACGAGCCTTCTGAGAGGGGCTAAAAGGTGAAGGGGTTTCATATTGAATGAATCCATCTCGAATTTAAACTATATTGGTGGGGCAATATCTCGTAAGATCAACTAATACAATCTCTGCTAGGCTATGGTAGACTAGAACAAGTCCTAACTCGAGAGGTTGGGCTAGTTCCGAATCGGATTAGTTAGATAGGTGCCGCACTACAAAAAAAGTGTCTTTTTGGGACGATACTATAAGGAACACTAGTCTAAATAGTCCTAAATGTATAATTCTAGGGACAGCTATATTTTTAGTAACAAAAACTTGCATTTTTTAGGACAGATTGAGAAAATGGATCACTATTTGGGACTAATAAAATTTTTTGTTCCAAATATTACACATTCCCGTCCCAAATAAATCGGCGGGAATGTCACACATTTGGCGGCTAATTGCCAAATTTTATGGGGGGGAACTTAACCTCCACATGTTTCTATCTCAACCATTCGATCGGATGGATTAATCCAGACCATCCATCCAAATCATACAGAACTTATTAGATGAGAACACACTTCTCAATATTAAGCAACCTAAAAAATTTTCTCTCCCTCTCTCTTTCCGATCAAAAAATGGGTGACGCTGCTATCTCTCTCTCTCTCTCTCCGACCTAGGTGCTCCAGTGTTGCTGCTCTTTTTCTCTCCGACCATTTTTTCGACCAGGTGCTCCAGTGTTGCTGCTCTCTCTCTCACTCCGACCGTTGCTCTCTCTTTGTCCGACCTTTCAACCCTAGGCTGCTGCTTGGTATATTTTCCCCAATCTTTAGAATTTTTTACCAAAATATTTTAGTCTTTGCCCTAATTTTTGGATGCATGTAATTTTGTCCTAGATTATTTGCTTGGAATTTGAGTGGTTTACACTATTTATACTGTTTACTTAATTTTTCCTTGAAATTTGATTGTTTTACACTGTTTACACGGCTGCATGTAATTTTGTTCTAAATTTTAGGAGCCGGGCCATCCTCTCCGATCGCCACCTCCCCCGGTGCCGCGTCCTCCTCAAGACGGCCTTCGCCAGTAGGCGGCGCAGGCCCCCGACCAAGAAAGCTCAGCATTATAGGTCAATGGTCCAGGTTTGGGCTCCTATATTGATTTTATGGGTTTTTCCTCTAAGTATTGCTCATTTTAACCTCTAATTTCTTCATGTGTCTATAGAAAATTCAACATGAGGTATAGTTTTATTGATTTTGATCCTAATCATATTAGATTGATCCTAATCATATTTTAGCTTTAAAATAATCGTTTCCTGTGTATGAAGGGTCACTAGTTTGCACCGAGTTCAGAGAAGCCATCATGGAGGTATAGTTTCCAAATTTCTCTAATCAATGACGCTATCGAGAGACATTTTTTTAGTTCTAATTGAACACTTGGGAACTAGATTGTTAAGTTTCATTTCTTGCTCTCTAGTTTAGTAGATATTTTACTATTTTTCACTTTAGATTTTTGTCTTTGAATCTGGTTGTTGGTATCTTGACTCCCAGGTGTAATGTTTTCATTCATTATGTTTATTGGCAGCTTTTCCCCTGCTCCAACACTGGCATTGGTAATTTTCTTGCACACTGCAAACTTAGCTAGCTTAAACAAACATTTTTTTTGTCTTCCACTAGTAATACCTATTAGCCAGAAAAATATGATATAATCTTCACATTTGTTGTTTGTCACCATTACTGTTAACAATCTTCCCAAGGACAAATTGTTGTATATCTTTCAAAGAAGCTACAACTATGCAGTTACTGTAAGCATGCCTTCTATTACTTACTAATAATCAGGCTTTCTGTCATTAAAATTTGTGTTTATAGTACTTTGATTAAGCGGTTTATATCACTCAGGTGTACGTCAGTTTAATGGTCTTCCCTTATATTTTAGGTATCGACAACAAGGACTTTCATAAGATGCTTCCTAACATGAATATCATTCTACTTGAAGGTAACAATCCTTCTTTGGTCTTGGAGAACTTAGTTCTCATTCAACACTAAGATTGTTCTAAACTTAGTCCAATATTTTGTTTGTTAGGTTTTGATTGAGTAAAATGTTTATGCAAACTCTTTCTACTTATTGGTTGTAGCGCTAATGATGTAACTCCTGCTAGATTCAAAAACTGGATATGATTAAAGGTAACTGATTGATGGACAAGTAGGTTGATTCATTTATGGTAACAGAATTGTCCTAGTCGAGAGTTATTAGACTCTTGTGTTGGTTGAGCGATTCGCCTCTTGTTTATCATTTCTAGTCGAGAGTTATTTGATTCTAAAATGTTAATAATTTGTTAAAAGTTAATTGATTTCTGATAACAAAAAAATCTGATACTCGGATCCGAAATTGCCGATACCGCGGTTGAGACCCATTTTGATCACATGGCAGATGCTACCTATAGCGTTTGGTATATTCATATAATTAGTGGCAAGAAAGTTAATATTCTTGTCATAAGTTCATTTACTTCAGCCTTATAATCCTGTCACTGCAATTTCCTTTTCTAAGTCTCCATTGATGTTCTAAACTTGGAAAGTTTACATGTAGTACATCATTATCTAATTTATAGTAAGTTTTGCCATTGAAATATTCTTGTGGTTTGTTCATTACTCTCTCTTTTATCCAAGTTTAGTGAGAACTGCCCTGATATTGTCCTATTTATTTGCAGAACTAAGTGCCTGTGCCTCGTGGGTATTTGAAAGTGTTTCTACTATATTTCAATGAAGCTACTCTGTTTCGGTGAAGCTGACATATTTTTTCCTCTGTTTCCAGGAACTTGTCGAATCCAAAAGTCAGAGGAGCAATAGTTTTTCATGAACAGGGTCCTCGAAAGTTTGACTATAGTATACGTCTCAGTCATACATAGGCTTTCTCTGGCTTCCCTGATGTTAGAACGATCATGGATGTAAATGGACCATACCTACATGACTTGGATTTTGGAGTTAATACTATACCAACACTATAATACAGATATAGTGGCTTTTTAACTGTAAGAGTTCTCCTTTTCATGTCTTATAGATTCACCATGCTACAAAAAACATGCACCACATCTACTCTGACATATGAATGTATGTACCTGGAAAATATCCGGGATATTTTGTTTTAAAAACAAGATACGTGTCTCTACCTAATGGTACTTATTAAGTTGGAGAACATGCTCCTCTATACACTATTATGTTTTTTATTTTTCTCCCTATATAATTTTTTTTGAAGGTTTTCATGAAACTTTGGAACGCAAAGCTTCTGCACATCCTTTTGAAAATGTTCAGTCTTTGTTGCCACCAAACTTGTGGTTGGGAGTTTATCAAATACCAGGTAAAGATGACTTGATTCTATATGTATGGAACTCAAATTTATATGGTTTACCTCTCTGTTAGTTTTATGGTCCAGATTGACAATGTTGAGATGGATCCGCAAATATCTGCCTCTTATGCCATCCTTTTATTTCTTAATAGAAATGACTTCTTAACAGATATTGTACATGTCAATGCCTGAATATAGTTTCTTGAATATGAAACTGTCTTTTGTGAAATAATTCATTGCATTGTGAAAAAATATTGTTGTTCGGAGTGTCAATGCTTTTTGGAGAAGCACTCAAGGAGAAACTATTGATGCATCAGTAACTGACATAACGGTCAGTAGGAACTTCCTATAATATCTTATGGCAAAATGTTCTCTTTTCCCAAAGATGTTATATATTTTCTCTTCTTTGTTCTGTTTTTTCACTTCATATGCATTCCACTCAAGTTCAAAGCCTAAACTATTATGGTTCTGTTATGATTACTTACCAAGTCAATGTTTTGTCAAAAATATTTATTCCAATATTTTATTGTAATGTCTTGTGTCAAATATTTTTTACTTTGTTTACTTTGTTTACTTTGTTGTCAGTTTTGTTGCTGGTTTTTTGTTTGTTCTTTCTCTTTCTTTTATTTTATGATGAGGATAGTATAAGTAGGATATGGTAATGTCAGCAAGAGGATGCGCTAATTGATGTCTTAGAAAGATAGCTTAATAAGGATAGTTGATGTAGTCGGATCAGTGTTGTCAAGGCCCACACTTAGGCACAAACGAGACATAGCACCTCGTCCATCACATGCTTATACTAACTGCCCCAGTTCATCTATCTGCAGATCATAAAAGGGATGCAGCCATAGTAGAGGATGCACTGACCCTTTCTTATGGAAGTGAGCTTATTGGTATGCAGAGAGACTGGAATTAGAAATTATAGTCCTGTCGAGAGTTTCCACATACAAATCTTCAGGAAAGGTGTATTTTCTCATTCCATATGATGAAGTTTTTGCTTGTACATTACGTATTTTTTGTTCCTTCTTATTGTTTTTGAATAAATTTTCTACATCGTCTAAGATTTTAATTTCTGGTAGCAAGTTCAGAAATCATCTTTGCAGCGGTTAGACTTTCATTTGGGTAGTGTGTGGTGCATTGTGCACTGCACATAGGAATGTGCAGGCAGTATGAACTGAATTGCATTCTAGTAAACTGCAGTATGGGGCAACATTTCATAGGCATTGGTAAATATCATATATACATAAGAGGGATATCTATATATGTATAGATAGGGATATATACATATTTATAACCAGGGGCAACATTTCATATTTGTACCATGTTCCAGGTTTAGAAAGGCTTGGGCAAATGAGAGACATATCATGTACAAAATTAGAGAATATATTTTTGTCCACTTGTTTTACAGATCTATCATGTCGTTTAAGTTACTATTGGAATCTAGATTGTTGGCATTGTTTGACACCCTAAAATCCATACACTCATATGCAAATCCATATGCTCATCTGAAATGTCATCTTCCAATCCCAAGTTTTTGGAAGTACCTATTATTTATTCATTGTTTCTATTACTCAGGAGCTCTAAAGAGGGTTTTATATGATCAAAGTAAACCACACAGCCCTCATAAAATGAGGGATGACTGGAGATACTCAATTGTCCTTGTTTCTTCATAATGGCAAAAGCTTTCAGTTCTGGTAAATTGATAAAAAAATCCCCTTAAAGTTTCACATGAAATAGGAAATCATTATACAATAAAGAGGTTTTACTAGCTAAAAGGTAAATTGTGTGTTTGTACCGCATGTTGATCTATAAACTGGACCTTGGCAAAAAAATCCTACATGTACTCTTTCGGATCCTCACTAGCAAGCTCATAAGTTTCTAACGACTCATCAGAAATCTTTTATAGTCCTTAAGTGTAATAAAATTAGACTACCATATATAACAAGGGATTTACTCTAGCAACCTTCATTGTAATGGAATGTTGATTCAATCATACATTTGACACTCTTGATAATATATAACAAGGGACTACCATATATAACAAGGGATTTACTCTTTCGGATCCTCACTAGTTATTTTGCCTGCAGGTTCATTACCTGTTGCGCCAGAATTTTAGGTTTCATTATTGTGCTTATATGTTACCTATTAACGTATTCACAGGTGCCTCGGGAATGAATTTTAGGAACTTACACTCTTGATAATATATAGGAGTATGTGCATATATATTTACCTTCAACTCCTGAGGTACGCGTTATATATTGACAGTGTTATAATTTAAAGTGTTAAAAGTCACATATGAACCAGCTTTGGCTTCTCTGCTTCAGTTATTGTTCTTGGCTACTTGCATAATATTAGTGCTTTGATGGTTTAAAGTGTTTGACCTGTAATATAGTTTTTGGAGGTGTTTGTATTTTTTTCTCTTTTTACTTTGACATATTCTTATTTCTTTAACCACCAGAACTTAACAGCACTTGAGAATCTTCATGTAAAATGCGGAGTCAAGGGTGATACAAGTCCTGACTGCAATACTGTCGGAATGGTTGACTGCAAAAAAGTGGGCATTCGACATCTATACAAGCGGCCTGTTTACGAAAGATCAGAGGATTGCATGACTCTGGTTTCCATCTTTTCTTTCCTTCCCTCTAAGTATCATGATAGTCATTTTGTTGTTTCTTATAGCAATGCAGCATTCATTTCCCGGAGAATGGCCCACTCCCACCTGATGCCCCCTCATGGTGTGAAGCCCCTTTTGATCCCGAAGGGATTCTAAGGTATGTGTTATCGTTTGCATTCTTGATATACATCTCTTATTCCCTCGATCTGTTTAACATAGTGGTCAGTGAAGGGACGTCTATATGATGCAACTCGGTAATGGCAATAGTGACTTGCTTGATCAGCTTGCAGTTTGGGCATGTAATTGTACATTTTGATGTACCATTGTGTTGGTTTGGTTGTGTTTGGCGTTAAGAGATAACGTGTACTTCTGTGCATTGTGAAATTATATATAGTCTCATCCGATAATCTATTTTTCGTTTCACTATCCAGGATCACAAGAAAAGGATTGTTCACTGGCTGAATTATGTTACATTGGTTTCTTTCCAGTTGGAAGTTGAACTATGTTACATTGGTTTCTTTTTTGGACTATGATTTTTGGAGTCTGAATTTTGCATACTGTCTTTAAATTTTGTTTCTCCATTTTCTTTCTTTCAAGTTAGAATTTGTATTTATTACATTGGTTTCTCTTATGGACTATGATTTTTTGGACTGAATTTTGCATAGTCTCGTGTCGGTATCGGTATCGGAACTTAAAGTTTGAGCTGCAAAAGAGTTTTGTTTCCTAATTTTTCCCTTCACTTAAAGCTTCCTTTTTCATTTGAAGCTTCCTTTGTCACTTGAAGCTTGTTATTGTACATTAGTTTTTCTGTACAGTAACAAGCTTGTTACTTGTAGTTCCCATTTTTGGACTTGAAGCTTCACAATTTTTGGACTGAAGCTTGTTATTTGTAGTTCCCATTTTTTTAAGCAGCTCTGTACAGATGGATTGATCATTTTGTTCTGTTTTAAACATTCACAAACTAATGTAGTCTAGTCTGTACAGTTTGGAAGAACTTGTCTTTCTTTTCTGGTGGTTTGTATACAGTTAGCAGGTTACTAATATATTGGCATATCTTATTTCATTTGCAGGTCCTTCAAAAGCATTCTGGATATGCTAAAATGATGGACGACTATCTTGTGATGGAAAAAAATTTGGGTTCATTTTTTGGGTTCATGTTGGATATACTTGAATGTTCAAAAACATAGTGTAATGCTTAATGTTTTGGGTTCAGAATTTTGTATATACGTAATGGTGGAGACAATGGGTCCATTTTGTAATAGTGGAGACAATGGGTTCATTTTGTAAAGGTGGAGACAAGGGGTTCTTTGTAACTGATGGTGTGGGTGATGTTGTGTTTTGAATTTATTTTGGAAATGATGGTAAAGGGTGCTTACCGTTAAGGTTTTTCATTGTTTATCAATTGAACATATATAGTTATATATGGATTTTATTGTCTTCTACTTAATGGTAAGAATGCTTGATGTTGTTAAGCTTTTTTTTGTTGTATTGGACCTCTGACACCTGGAGATACATCTGAGGACAATGATCATATTAATTATGTTATGTGTGTATTTAAATGGTATGTTTTATAGCTGGAATATACAAACCATAATTTCATAAGTATTACTTTTGGGACGATTATGTAATTGTCCTAGATATAAATGACATTCTTTTGTGACGCTGGCAAATATTTCTAGGACGGATGATATTCGTCACAAACTCTTTTATTTTGGGACAGTTTAGTAAACCGTCGTAAACATATAATAATTCAAACTCTTTTGGTACGGTTAGATTTTTCGACCCTAAAACCAAATTAGGACGGTATTTTCTGTCCTAAAACTTTTTGCCACGCCACCCTAATAGCACTGTCACTTACCGTCCTAAAATTCGTCCCAAATTACAATTTGGGACTGATTTGAGCCTTTTTAAGACAAATTTTTGGCGTCCCAGAAAGACACTTTTTTTGTAGTGCCGTAAGTCAAAAATATACGTCCCATGGCTTTGTGTACAAGTGGCAGATAGGGTCTCAATTGAGTATCACACTAGGGCAGGTGCATATTGGGCTTCGAGTAGATCACAACCATATATCGGGTCGAAAGTTTTGAGTTGAGTTTGGTTCTCAAATTGAAGCCGAAAGGTTCGTCGGTATTACGGTAAGGTTTATAATTAGCCCTTTTGCTCAAGAATCGTATCATGAAAATAGAGTACAAGGGGACGTGTTTTAGTGGAACATGATATGTCTACATGAAGGTGGACTCGTATAGGTCTTGCAGATGGAATTTGTTGGAAGGTAGCAGCTGGTCTTGTGCTCCGAATCTAAATGCCACGGCCGGGGACCCAAAAATGTTCTAAATAGAAAGTGGGAGTTCATGAGGCACTAATTACCGTTCTAACAGAAACCACTTATTCTAATCAATAGGCAATCCTAGTACATTCTAAATTCTACTGGGGCTCTATGATCTATATCCTACAGTAATTCATTTCTAGAAGTTAACAAAGACACCGCTCTTTGGTTTAGTAGAGTTAGAAAGGTTCGAGTCGGAAGGTCATACCTCATTTTGTGGAAGAATATTACACGATATACTAGGATACGAGATGTGATAGATATGAGTCAAGTTTTGAAGACCGTACTTTGATTCCAACAGATGTTAATGATTGTATGAATATATCTTTCCTGCATATAGATGGTATGATGAACTGAGGAGGATATTACGGGTCTATCTTCCCTCAATACGAGCATCTGACTTTTTGAAATCTGTAAAGGCGAAAACAATAAGTGTTCCAGGAAGAGAGGATCGAATACGAATATGGGATTCTAGAGGCGTTTCAAATAGAGTTGTCAAGGCAGTTGCGGATGAGATCCTAAAGCCATCTATATCTCAATCCACGTAGGATAAGCAAATAAAAGTGAACCAACTGTACGAAGGTTGATCAGACCATCATACACTAATTCTGATTAGACAATATGTTAGTGGGCGTCCCCAATATGCACATTTTGTGAACAAGCTCGATAAGGATAAGCTTGCAAAATCTACGCTATAATAGCGGTGTTTAGTCAGACTAGTCCAAATATTAGTACGCGAGATTTATGATTGAATGAAAACACGAGTAGTTCGAGGTTTAAGAATGTAAGCCGTGTCCAGTGTTCGTGCTTATCCAATCATCCTACTGTCTGATTTTCTCTGGCCTTGGCTAAACTTATGATGCATGGACATGATAACAGGGAATATTTAAAATCATACCTCCTACGACTTCTCCTTCTGTTTCCATATTCTCTACTGCTAACGAGAAGGCATATCCATAATTCTGGCCGGGGTCCTGAACTCTAGTCCTGTCGTGCTGCTCTGGCTGGGGTGGTAATGGTGGGCGAGGAGCTCCTACTGTTGGTGCTATAAGCCCAGACACCTGTTGTCCTGGTCGGGGTGCTGGAAGTGTAGGAGCTGTCGGCCTCGGGGTCTGTCGAGCATATACTATCACCTGCTGCTCCGGACAATCCTTAACCATATAATGGCTGGATTCACACCTCAAGCACCATCCATGACGGATCCGACAGTCTCTCTGGACATGTCCTTCCTTCCCACAGTAATGGCAAATGGGCTTCTGATATGGTGTGGGCCTCTGTTGGTACTGTCATATGGGCCTCCTGATAGGTCCATCCTGTGTAGCTCTAGCCGGTGCGACTGCTAGTATTTGGCGTCTCGATGTCTGCTGCTACTCTTTGCGAAGAATCTCCTGGACACGAGCTTCTTCCAAGACAGCTGAATGGGAGATTCGAGACTGGATAGTCGTATAAGACTTGAGCTCTGGTACAAGCCCCTGATGGAATCTGTCACGACCTGCACCCGCTTTTTTGGATACGAGACGTGTCCAAGCCAGCCTACGTCGCAGAGTCGGCGGTAGAACGTTGTCAAGTCCGCAAGAAATAAATGCTCAAAATCACAAAATATAATATTTGCTGCTCATTCACATTTCTAAGTTTATTACAACATTTACAAGATTTATATTTAAAGAAAAATACACAGTTCTCACAATTAATGAAAATGACAACTAGTTCCACTATCTAGGTCGGTCTCAGCATACCCATGTCTTTCCAGTGCTAAGAGTGATCGCGGCTATACCTGAAAAATATTGGTTTCCAGTCAGGAATGGAACAAGTACACAAACCGACGACAATACGAAAACACAATAGAATTAACAAGACATGAAGATAACATATGAGAGATAAAAACTGGAAGATAACTGATGACATAGCACGATATAGAAGAAAACAAGGAAAAACTAATAAAAACCATCTATCTAGGTGGTTTGAAATATCCTTTTCGACATGTGAACGGCTAGGAGGTAAATCCGGCACCTGCACGTGTCGTGTACAGGTGCTATTGTTCACGAATAGACATCATGGGTTAGTTCTGGGTAGTCCACATGTCTACTAATATTTCCCCTCCCGACTACTCCGTGTGACGAGCGTGTCAACAAGCAGCAAGATATATGTATAGACATGAAATGAAAAGACTACTATGAATCGAAAGCAATCAGAAAGTGCACTTGCCTGAGGTCCTTAGCCGGAGAAACCAATAATACCATACCACTCAATGAGCCACAATCAGTCAACACATGCAGAAGTCACCAGATGCTAAAATAAACATTACCAACATTCTCAGAATAGTCAAATTAGCTAGGATTGTCTGTCCTTAAGTCCAATTCTGGACACAGGGGCAAAACGGTAATTTTGAGCAAAAACGATGTCCGCCGTTGGACCCGCCTTGCACCGAAAAATGTGCCAGAGTCAATGGTCTCTAAAGTTGTCAAACTATATGTCTACAGGTCCGGTGTTTCGATACGAACTCAACCGTATGTCCAAAGTTGGATTCCGACGGGCCGTGCACAAAATTGCCCATTGAGTCGGACCGTGGGGCCCGCAAAACGGCGTTCCAATTCAACTGTCTCAGAATTGGACCAAACTTGGCATACAGTACCAAAAAAACGATACGGTCCTGTTGGCGCAAGTTTCGTCTCGATCTGACGAGCGTGCACAAAGTAATTGGGAAATTTGCACAGAGGCCGATACGGGAAATTTTGACGAATACGCATCAAATTCGTCGCGCACACGCGACCAATTTGAATTCCGTCAAAGCCCACACGTCCACGAAGCCGTTACGCACCTTTCGATGCTTTTGGTTCGCGACCACATCGCCCGGATTGGCGAAACGCACGTTGGATCGGAAGAATTTCTAGTTTTCAAAACAGTTTTTTGACGAAGTTTACATGTGTATACTTCTCTGTACAAGGCAAGTTTTTACAAACTTCCTACTGGACTTTTCTAGCCCTATATGTTGTGGTCAAAACTTCCTAATCTAAGAGAGAATTTGAAAGGGAAAATTCTTAATATACTTATTTACACAATAGCTATTTGAAGTATTAATTAGGAAGCATAGTTTATAGATTTGAAAATATATATAAATACTTAGAAAATAATTTATAAATTTATTTAATATCCGAGACTCATTTAAGAAAATATAAAGGCTCAATAGCTCAATAAATACTTACCACAATATTAATCCCAAATAATACGAAAACCCCCATCAATATTTATGCACATTTTATAAGCCCAAAACTAAGTATATACATTAAATAAGCTTATAGAATATAAAACCCAATTATTTAAGCTGGATATTTATTGGCTTCGTGTCTGAGGTCCAGGCCGATAGTAATATACATAAAGTACTGCACAATAATATAATCTTTTATAGTTAAAAATAAATATCAGACATTTGGTGAAAATATTTAAGATGGAATACTAATGTATACTTTTGTACAAATATAATTTAGAATTATTAATGTATATGTGTTTCAAAAGCTACCCTTCATAATTCTTAACACTAACAATATAGTAATATATATATATTACTAGTAATAAAGTATAAATTCCTAAAATCCAACTCTCTATTTACTCGCCTTCTCGATTGCTGAGAAAGCAAACAGTACTTTAATATAATCACCCAACAATCTACACTGTGTTTTCCTTGGGACACAGAGAGAAATTCATTCCCTTCTCTACATGATGGAAAGCTAAAGAAGAACTCGAAGATGGAAAGCTGAAGAAGAAGTTTACCCTTGCGGCCGATGGTGGAGCATCCCAGCGACGGAATCCGGGCGCCAGGCTAGGGCTGCTTGCGGTGCCCGGCCGGGGAGTCGGCATGGTCCAGCGGGACGGAGCAGGGTCCCACGGAGGGGTCCGGTGGCTGGCGGAGCTCGTCGGAAAATGCCCACCCCTCTCGTGCGGCGGAGAGCTCAAGGTCGGGTCGAGCGCAGTTGCGCCTTGGCATGGCGGCTCCGCGCTGCTGTCCCCGCCACGACGACGGTCAGGGCAATCCTGCTGGTGGCATCGACCATCGGCGCCTTGCGTCGGCAGCGGCTCTGGGAAGCCCTCGGCGCGACGAAGGGTGGCGCACGGGAAGAAAGGGGGAGCACTGCGGTTGGAGAGGTCGATCACCGCCCGTCGTGGCCGTGACCTCCGTTGTCGCGGGGATGGTCGGCGACCCAGGGTGATGCTGGCGCGAGGCATCTCCAATGGCGCCCGACGGCCTGTAGTCGCCGCCGACGACTCGGCCAGCCACGTCGGCTATCTCCTGTGCTGGCGCGGCCAGCTGCGCCGCCTGCAGGTGGTCGGCCAGAGAAGCAATCGTTGCGCACGTACGACGATGCGACGAGGCCCCTGCAGTGGTTGCACCGCAGTGGTTGCGACGATGCAACGCGACCAAGAAGTCCAACACACGTGCGACGATGCGCTAAGGCCGCTGCAGTGGTTGCGGTCGTTGCTACGACTGGCGCGGTCGCTGCCAAGAGCCATACGAGGAGGATCATGTTCGGCACCGGCCATGATGGCAATGACGGGTCTGGAATCATGGAGTAGGATTGGTGTAGTTAGGGTTTGAGAGCAGGAACTCAAGGTGGGAGAGGAAGTTGGAGAAGAAGGCTGCTAATATAGGTGTTTATATAGGTAAACTTTTAGGGTTTTTGGTCGTGTGGCTTTTGGGCTGGGAAGTTAAATTCAAAAGGCTAACGTAATCAGGGGATGAACATAATAAGTAGGTGTTTCTATATGGCTTGGGCCCAATGTAATAAATGTTACATATGTTAATTTAGGAAAATAAAGTTATAAGGGATATTACAATGTGAACATGGGCTGGGTTGTGGTCGTTTGCTACAGTGCGGGGTTCAAGTCTGCTATGTGGGGCCTGGCCAAGGACTGACCTTGGGTTTTGTTTTAATTCTTTTGTTATTATATATATATATATATATATATATATATATAAAAAAAAAAAAAATATATATATATATATATATATATATATATATATATATATATATATATATATATATATATATATATATATATATACACACACATATATATTTATTTATATATAAGAAAACCATTAGCTAACCACGAATACAATCTTTATATTTAATAAACTCCATAAAACCCCACTGATAATTTATTTCTAGTGTAGGGTCTACTTATAAATATGAGCACATATATTATAATATTTATTCGACAACAATTAATATAACCAATAATAGTAAAATGATATTATATATTAATAACCTCAATAACATTGTTAATAGTAAAATAATAATTCTTAAACAAATTTTCTTTAAACAAAAAAAATATATTAGAATTTATAAACAATTTGACAACCCGGGAAGAGGAGTTACAAATCTACCCACCTTAGAAAAATTTCGTCCTCAAAATTTCAAGGACACGATTAGGATAGGTAAACTTGGTAGCTCCATAAAAAGGTAGGAAAATGATAAAAAAGATAAGGAATGTTGATCAATTAGAAGAAAAGAAAAGAAAATTCCTTAATAATAACATCGATCAGCCAGGGTAAAGATAGAAGTAGTAAATAGATATGGCTTGTGGTTGACATCTTAGGCTACGGTCTTGAATCCTAAAATGTCCTTCTTCTTCTTTTTTTACAAAAAGCTAACAATAATCTTAAGGAAAATTCATAAATTGAAAACGCTACCCACCTTAGGAAGTTTCTTTCTCGGAATTTCAAAGGGCACAATCAGGTATGACTAAGAATAGAGTCAAGAAAATGATATGATAATGGTCAATTGAGTTAGATCATGAATATAATCAAATTTTGAAAAATACCACATGGCATAATTAAGACATAGCCAAAAGAGATTAGTTATAATGGTCGAGGATACAATCGAAATAAATTTAGTTAAACAAGAAAAGTCGTTCTGGCACGATTAACTACTGATTAAAATTATGCAAGCAGTACCAACGATTCAAATCCAGACAAAGTCTAACATGATTAAATTACTTTGATACGTATAGGATGTAGTTATGATCAAAACTAACCATGCAAGTCATCTGAGCACGGTTAAAATTTGGCACGAGTATGAATATGGTCAAAATGAAAGTTGGAATAGAAGTATAAACATTAGCAATAATTTAGTTGAAAAATAGGCACGACTATGACTTTAGTCAAAATAGTTGGTCACGATCAAAATTTGTTTAAGAAGGATCAGAATTGAATCATTTTGGCACGATAGGCTAGTCAAGCAAAATTATTTTGGGCACGATCAATATCTAGGAAAAAGCGAATGGACTCGATTATAATATGATATAAGCAGTCTAATCGCGATCGAAATCAAAATCTTTTCAACACGATTAACTATTTATCCATAATCATTAAGGCATGAGTTTTAGGACAAAATCTACATATGTTTAGGAATTTACTAGAAGGGATTCAAAATTTGTTTAGAAGATGACGATTCGAAAATATAGAATTAAGAAAGAACAACCAGTTTATTGGGAAGTTGGTAACTAGGAATAATGCACAAATCAATTTAGAAACTTTATAGTCGTATGCCAATAAAAGACGTAGCCTAATATGGTATTCGAATATCGTAATCATATTTGAAGTCGTTTTACCGAGAATTTATGTCTCGCCAGTGTACAGCTAGCTGCAATAAACTCTTGGTTCCATGACTCAAATGAGGATACGGTAATGAGTACCCTATCAACTTTATCCAATCTTGACATAATAATTCAAGGATAAAAAATAGGGCAACTAAGCTATAGCTTTAATGACGTTCGAATACTCACGCTTACTTGAAATTATTTCAACTTGGGGAACATGCCACGCCAGTGCGCTGCTGGCTGCAGTGAACCCGTAGTCTCGATACTTCAAATAAGTGGCGACAGTGCGCTGCTGTCTTGCCATCGCAAGTCAACGAACATCCTTTCAACTACATCCTTAAAATCTCAACGGAGGTTCAAAAATCCTAAAACAAATTGACCATGATGGAGAAAGCTAGAAATTTGAACAAATTGATCATTATAGGAAAGTGTACGTATCCATCCTTGAAGGGGAGGTATCAGTTTTGAAAATCAAACAATTGATTAGGAAGAGAATGACCGAAGACAAAGGGAATCATAAATTTTAATTTCAAAATCTCTAGTATTCAAGATCAGGGAAAATATGTATAAAGCATCATGTCTACCTACTATGAATATATTTATACACCCGTGTATATGCATAGCCTAAATAAATCTCCAAAATCCCAAAGTACCAATGTAAGAGAAGATTATCCAATTTTCCAAGTAAAATGCAAACTAAAAAAAAATAATACATATATTATATTCAATATATAATTTATAGAAATTATTCACAATACTAGAAATGAACTATCAATATATATACAAATTTATACGTCTATATGGACGTCGTGGGTCGCAATACCTGAATACTAGGGCTTAAACTGGGTTCGGGTCCAGTCCGGACTGAATTGGTACAACCAGATTTCCTAAAATCATAATATTAATAACTAATTAAATTCTTTATTAAGGTCAAGTCGCAACTTAGCCTGGTTTTCCTAGTTAGGATGCACCTATGCCTCGACCTTCTCTACCATGGCTAGAACATTAGTCAAGGCACACGACCACACTATCCGTGCCATGATTTATAGTCATCTCGTACTATAAATCTTAACCACGACTAAACCCTTTCATAATTATAACAAAATTCCAAAAATCATAATTTAACTCAATTAAATAAAATTTTAAAAAAATTCAGGAAGGTGTTACGATCAAGAATTGGATTCCAGGAAGGCCTAGGTTGATGAGTAAATAGTCTACACACCTTGGGGATTTCGCCGTGCCAAAATGTAATAGTGCATCTAAAATCTTCCAAGTTATCCAATTTTAATAAATTGCATGGCCTAATTCTTAACTACCCAATAACCAAATTAATAAGGGACTCATATTCCTAGTCATTCTCCTAAATTAATTCAATCCTAATTTGTGAATGAGCATTTCTTAGTCGCAGGCTCGCAGTAGTACGACTAATATGGTACTACCACGAGTTCGCACAGTTTGCAAAAACTGACCTGCATGGGCCACCACAAAAACTTGTCACGACCCGCACCCGCTTTTTCGGATACGAGACGTGTCCAAGCCAGCCTACGCCGCAGAGTCGGCGGTAGAACGCTGTCAAGCCCGCAAAAAATAAATGCTCAAAATCACAAAATATAATATTTGCTGCTCATTCACATTTCTAAGTTTATTACAATATTTACAAGATTTATATTTAAAGGAAAATACACAGTTCTCACAATTAATGAAAATGATAACTAGTTCCACTATCTAGGTCGGTCTCAGCATACCCATGTCTTCCCAGTGCTAAGAGTGATAGCGGCTATACCTGAAAATTGTTGGTTTCCAGTCAGGAATGGAACAAGTACACAAACTGACGACAATGCAAAAACACAATAGAATTAACAAGACATGAAGATAACATATGAGAGATAAAAATTGGAAGATAACTGATGACATAGCACGATATAGAAGAAAACAAGGAAAAACTAATAAAAGACATCTATCTAGGTGGTTTGAAATATCCTTTTCGACATGTGAACGGCTAGGGGGTAAATCTGGCACCTGCACGTGTCGTGTACAGGTGCTATTGTTCACGAATAGACATCATAGGATAGTTCTGGATAGTCCACATGTCTACTAATATTTCTCCTCCTGACTACTCCGTGTGACGAGCGTGTCAACAAGCAGCAAGATATATGTATAGACATGAAATAAAAAGACTACTATGAATCGAAAGCAATCAGAAAGTGCACTTGTCTGAGGTCCTTAGCCGGAGAAACCAATAATACCATACCACTCAATGAGCCACAATCAGTCAACACATGCAAAAGTCACCAGATGCTGAAATAAACATTACCAACGTTCTCAAAATAGTCAAATTAGCTAGCATTGTCTGTCCTTAAGTCCAATTCCGGATACAGGGGCAAAACGGTAATTTCGGGCAAAAACGATGTCCACCGTTGGACCCGCTTTACACCGAAAAACGTGCCAAAGTCAATGCTCTCTAAAGTCGTTAAACTATATGTCTACAGGTCCGGTTTTTCGATACGAACTCAACCGTATGTCCAAAGTTGGATTCCGGCGGGCCGTGCACAAAATCGCCCGTTGAGTCGGACCGTGGGGCCCGCAAAACGGCGTTCCGGTTCAACTGTCTCAGAATTGGACCAAACATGGCATACATTACCAGAAAAATGATACGGTCCTGTTGGCGCAAGTTTCGTCTCGATCTGACGAGCGTGCACAAAGTAATTAGGAAATTTGCACAGAGGCCGATACGGGGAATTCGACGGATACGCATCAAATTCGTCGCGCACACGTGACCAATTTGAATTCCGTCAAAGCCCACACGTCCACGAAGCCGTTACGCACCTTTCGATTCTTTCGGTTCGCGACCACGTCGCCCGGATTGACGGGACGCTCGTTGGATCGGAAGAATTTCTAGTTTTCAAAACAGTTTTTTGATGAAGTTTACATGTGTATACTTCTCTGTACAAGGCAAGTTTTTATAAACTTTCTACTGGACTTTTCTAGCCCTATATGTTGTGGTCAAAACTTCCTAATCTAAGAGAGAATTTGAAAGGGAAAATTCTTAATATACTTATTTACATAATAGCTATTTGAAGTATTAATTAGGAAGCATAGTTTATAGATTTGAAAATATATATAAATACTTAGAAAATAATTTATAAATTTATTTAATATCCGAGACTCATTTAAGAAAATATAAAGGCTCAATAGCTCAATAAATACTTACACAATATTAATCCCAAATAATACGAAAACCCCCATCAATATTTATGCACATTTTATAAGCCCAAAACTAAGTATATACATTAAATAAGCTTATAGAATATAAAACCCAATTATTTAAGCTGGATATTTATTGGCTTCGAGTCTGAGGGCCAGGCCGATAGTAATATACATAAAGTACTGTACAATAATATAATCTTTTATAGTTAAAAATAAATATCAGACATTTGGTGAAAATATTTAAGATGGAATACTAATGTATACTTTTGTACAAATATAATTTAGAATTATTAATGTATATGTGTTTCAAAAGCTACCCTTCATAATTCTTAACACTAACAGTATAGTAATATATATATTACTAGTAATAAAGTATAAATTCCTAAAATCCAACTCTCTATTTACTCGCCTTCTCGATTGCTGAGAAAGCAAACAGTACTTTAATATAATCACCCAACAATCTACACTGTGTTTTCCTTGGGACACAGAGAGAAATTCATTCCCTTCTCTACATGATGGAAAGCTGAAGAAGAACTCGAAGATGGAAGGCTGAAGAAGAAGCTTACCCCTGCGGCCGATGGTGGAGCATCCCAGCGCCAGAATCCGGGCGCCAGGCTAGGGCTGCTTGCGGTGCCCAGCCGGGGAGTCGGCCTGGTCCAGCGGGACGGGGCAGGGTCCCACGAAGGGCTCCGGTGGCTGGCGGAGCTCGTCAGAAAACGCCCACCCCTCTCTTACGGCGGAGAGCTCAAGGTCGGGTCGAGCGCAGCTGCGCCTTGGCACGGCGGCTCCGCACTGCTGTCCCCGCCACGACGACGGTCGGGGCAATCCTGCTGGTGGCATCGACCATCGGCGCCTTACGTCGGCAGCGGCTTTGGGAAGCCCTCGGCGCGACGAAGGGTGGCGCGCGGGAAGAAAGGGGGAGGCACTGCGGTTGGAGAGGTCGATCACCGCCCGTCGTGGCCGTGACCTCCGTTGTCGCGGGGATGGTCGGCGACCCAGGGTGATGCAGGCGCGAGGCATCTCCAATGGCGCCCGGCGGCCTGCAGTCGCCGCCGACGACGCGGCCAACCACGTTGGCTGTCTCCTGTGCTGGCGCGGCCAGCTGCGCCGCCTGGAGGTGGTTGGCCAGAGAAGCCAATCGTTGCGCACGTACGACGATGCGACGAGGCCCCTGCAGTGGTTGCACCGCAGTGGTTGCGATGATACGACGCGGCCAAGAAGTCCAACACACGTGCGACGATGCGCTAAGGCCGCTGCAGTGGTTGCGGTCGTCGTTACGACTGGCGTGGTCGCTGCCAAGAGCCATACGAGAAGGATCATGTTCGGCACCGGCCATGATGGCAACGACGGGTCTGGAATCATGGAGTAGGATTGGTGTAGTTAGGGTTTGAGAGCATGAACTCAAGGTGGGAGAGGAAGTTGGAGAAAAAGGCTGCTAATATAGGTGTTTATATAGGTGAACTTTTAGGGTTTTTGGTCGTGTGGCTTTTGGGATGGGAAGTTAAATTCAAAAGGCTAACGTAGTCAGGGGATGAACATAATAAGTAGGTGTTTCTATATGGCTTGGGCCCAATGCAATAAATGTTACATATGTTAATTTAGGAAAATAAAGTTATAAGGGATATTACAATGTGAACATGGGCTGGGTTGTGGTTGTTTGCTACAGTGCGGGGTTCAAGTCTGCTATGTGGGGCCTGGCCAAGGACTGACCTTGGGTTTTGTTTTAATTCTTTTGTTATTATATATATATATATATATATATATATATATATATATATATATATATATATATATATATATATATATATAATTCTATATATTTATATCTATATACACACACATATATATTTATTTATATATAAGAAAACTATTAGCTAACCACGAATACAATCTTTATATTTAGTAAACTCCATAAAACCCCACTGATAATTTATTTCTAGTGTAGGGTCTACTTATAAATATGAGCACATATATTATAATATTTATTCGACAACAATTAATATAACCAATAATAGTAAAATGATATTATATATTAATAACCTCAATAACATTGTTAATAGTAAAATAATAATTCTTAAATAAATTTTCTTTAAACAAAAGAAAAATATTAGAATTTATAAACAATTTGACAACCCGGGAAGAGGAGTTACAGAATCTCCTTGCCTTCTCTAACTCTGTCAGGATCAGTCCCGCACCAAATCTACTCAGGCGATTGAACTCTGAGTCGTACTCATCAACTGACATGTTTCCTTGCTTCAGATGAAGGAACTGGTCGTAGAGACCATCTCGAACATGAATGGGGAAGAATCTTTCATAGAAAAGATCGTAGAACTGCTTCCAGGTGATCCCAGTGCCTAATCGCCTTTCTTTCGTCTTCCACCAGTGGTGAACATTATCTTCTAAAAGTAGGTCCACTGCTATCATCCAATCACGTGTTGGCAACTGGGATGCCTTCAGTAGCTTCTCCATGCTAATAAGCCATGCTGACACCTCTAGTGGCTTCTCAGTACCTCTGAAGGACTTGGGGTTCATATTTGTGAAGTTCTTGATAGAGCCTTCATAAGGATGCAGAGCCGGTGTTGGTGCCGGTGTCGGAGGTGGAGGTGGGGGCCTAGTCAGCACCGTCATCATGCTCTGTCTCATCAACTCAGTCTGTTGCCACTGAGCCCGCATCATGGCGTACATGAACTGAGTGGTAGGGCTCCCATCAGTCGGTGGTGGAGGCATCTGAGGGCCCGACTGTGGCTGAAACTGATGAGGGTATGGTGGTGGTGGCAGGGGCACATTTTCTCCTGGTGGTATGGTAGTGGTCTGTCCAGCCTGGCTGACTGGGAATGCTTGTGTCTCATGGTGTACCGTCATCGGAGTCGTAGTAGGCTGCCATTGTCCTGGCTGGTACGAGATCACCAGGGTCATCGAAGGATTCTGTTCCTCTCGCGTGGCCGCATCACCAGAGGTGATAGCCAAGGTGGAAATGCATCCGCTTCTTAGATTCATATTGTTGGCACGAGGAAGAATAGGATGATATTAGGAGAAGTTAGATATGAGGTAATTCAAGTAATCAAAGGAATTTGAAAAGATTGGAAGTCAAGGAAGTAGTAGTTCTGGATGAGATATTATATATATTCCTATATGCAGGCTTGTTGGGCACAGTCATGTAACCCAACAATATTTTCTGACCTGCATGGGCCACTATAAAAATATGTAACTCTCCAGTCCCAAAATACTTAGGACCAAGTACGCAACATGCCAGTTGCACATATACGAAGAATACTCCAATATATGAAATCCTCGTATACGTACATAAGCTGTTTATATATAATAAAATCACAGGCCAGAATATAAGTATCTAATCTCATCACAGCTCAACACAGAAGAAACGAGAGTCAAACGAGAGTCCAATAAATAATGCATCAAAAGATAGCCGGGTGGACATACCCACTCGAAACAGCTATGTAAAATAGTCACATAGATCGGAGTCCAACCTCCACAAAATAGAAAGTAAATGAAAGAACATAAGATGTCGTTAAACTATATATCGACGGATTCAGTTTGAGGAGAGAAACTCAACGGTATGTCCAGTTTTGGATTCCGATGAGCCGCGTACAAAATCGCCCGTTTGAGTGGGTTACGGGTCCGCCAAAAAAAGGGGTTCCGGTCGACCTTTCTCAGAATCGAACCAAAATTGGCACACATGACCAGAATTTCGATTCGGACCTGTTGGCACAAGTTTCGCCCAATTTAACGACTGTACACGAAGTTAGGGCAAAGTTTGCAAATTGGCGATTCGAGGGTACCGTGACGGATACGGACTGATTTCGTCGCACACACGCGACGAAACTGAGTTTCGTCAGTTCCCACACGTCAGCAACGTCCATACGTGCCTTTCGATGCGTATAGCACGCGACCACGTTGTCCGGTTTTCGGGGCGCACGCCGCATCGAGAAAATTTAGAAATTTTATATAAATTAACACATGTTTTCCTCCAACTTCAACATCAATTTACTTTTTACACGTTAATCGAAACGACGATCCAAAAGATGCGCTGCGATCTCGGTTATGCTGTATTTTACTGTTTTTAATTAATTTCTACAAATCTTTAATGCACAGCAAGAAAATTGGCCGACAAGTTGTCATTTTAAAATAGTTGTGTATGACAAAAAAATAGGTTTTTCTTCAAATTTGTCTCGATTTCCCGAGCAAGTCGATGGGTTGTTTCAAAATCCACCTAGAGGATCTCGAAGAGGGTCAAGTCTACTTTCCAGAAAATCTTACGGATCGAAAATCGGTGCTACAAGTAAAAAGTTACGTCATCGGGAAGTATGGTACCTTGAGTGGGAAAACTGCTCCGTGGATGACGAGGGGCTGACTTCTGATGCTCCGTTCGTCGCGTACACAACTCCGTCGCTGGTGAAACGAACTTGCCGTAATTTTCGTTTTGGAAGTCTAGGGTTTTGAGGTCTGTGGAGGAAGTTATATATAAAACAAATTTTGCTAAAACCTAATTCTAATAGGATTATAAATACTCTATTTGTTGGGGTGCTCACGGGTTGCCTCACGTTGGTGCTGCTAAGCAGCTATGGAGGGAGAGGGGGGCCCGCCCACTTTAAGTGGGTGGGTGCTTTTGATTTTTTTTTCTTTTTCTTTTCTTTTCTTTTTCTTATTCTTTTTCATTTCTTTCTTTTCTTTTCCTTTCCTTTTTTATTTCTTTTTCTTTTTATTTATTAAAAATTCTTTTTTAAAAAATCTATTTTCTATTTTTCTATTATTACTTTATTTAAATTCTAAATTCTATTTTTATTTATTATTCTACTTAAAAACTCTTTTCAATAATACAATAATTTAGATATATATATATATACACATATATTCCCACATATATGTATATATGTCACGCCCCAGTACCGAAATACGGAGACGGACTAGGCCAACTACTCCATATGAGGTACGTAATGTCATACGACGATCGTGGCTGTCGAGAGACTAGGGGGTACATGCTACAATCAAGTCTCCTATGGTCCCACAGAGTTCTATGTCTCAATCAACCAAGTCACATCAGCAATTAAATGAACATTAAAGATAAAGCAGTAAGACGTCCCCGACGCTTCATCAAAATGATCATGAGAGACTAGCTTTATAATTTAGCTATCTCAGAGAGTCAGGAGTACAAAATTATACACAGCTGCAGTATATTTCTTTACAATTCTGTACTGACACAAAATATCAAGTAATCCGGCTAACAGGTGCCGGTGGCTAAACGCCGTACAAAGTAAAGGCAGGAGTGGTGGAGAAGAAACCCACTCGAGTCCTCGAACCGCCATGCTCCTAGTATGCACCATGGATGTCAGGAAGGAAGATCGTGTCCTCCGGCTCTGCTACGAGATCTGGCCAAACAAAACCAGCGGGGTCAGCCCCGAATAGCAAGTACCGCCAAAAGGGCACAAGAGTTGAGATTAAAACCCCAGTTAATAGAATGATTGATAATAGTAATACTTATGCTACTATTATAGGGTAGCGCAACATCCTCGAACCCATATGCCACCCTTACAACCAAACAAGGACAAAAGGTGCCGTATGGAGTCGGGACGTGTCGTACTCTATAACTTTCACATAAGTTAAAAGGTATAAATAATAAAATCTCCTGATCGTGACTTCGGTCGATAGCCTATCGCAGCACAATAATCAACCCAACAATCAAACAAGAACATGGGTTGGATCATGTACCATGATAGACCATGTTCCTCAGTCATTCACAGAAGTAGCACTTCACAACCAGAATAAGTCTTCCGTTCATAACTTCGGTCCACAGCCTGTCATAGTACGATAGCCAACCCAACAATCAAACAAGAACATGGGTTGGATCACGTACCATGACAGTCCGCTTCCCTCAGTTATTCATGGAAGGTAATAGGACACAAGCAAGTCGTTTTTACGGCCAATCAAGCCTACGAGTTTCTAGTGGGACGAGGTTATCCTCGCATCATGTTATTTAGAAATTCTCAGATCGTATCGTTCCAGCAAGGCTAGCCAACCCAGGGGTTCACGTAGACAGATATTATTGAGCACAGGTCCCTCGTAAGGCCACCTTGCCAAGACATATAATATATAGCAGGAATTAATCGGATACAATCATCTACTCGTTGCAGATGACATAGTATCCGTGGAGACTAGCCAGCGCGTCAAGACGATATCTTAAGACGGCTGGTGTAACACGATCTCGGGATTCTGCCCTCCCCATGCATCAAGTATATTTAGTTGCCTAGTTTAACCCTAGGTGAAATCTTGGACTCACATGCTGTGGCCTGCATGATTATCCTCCTAAAAGTCGTACTCAAGTACGAGTACCCTAAGAGAGGATCCATGTATAATATAAGAAAATATACACAAACATTCACCTATATATATATATAAGCAATATAATATAAGAAAATATAAAAATAAAAAGGAGCCCGGGTCAGGGCGCGCTGGGTCGGAATGCGCGGGGTTAGAGCGCACTGGGTCAAAGTGCACAGGGTCAGAATGCGCAGGTCAGGCTGCGCAGGGTCAAAATGCGCAGGATCAGGCTGCGCAGGGTCGGAATGCGCAGGGTCAGGCTGTGCAGGATCGAAATGCGCAGGGTCAGGCTGCGCTGGGTCGGAATGTGCAGGGTCAGGCTGCGCAGGGTCGGAATGCGCAGGGTCAGGCTGCGCAGGGTCGGAATACGCAGGGTCAGGCTGTGCAGGGTCGAAATGCACAGGGTCAGGCTGCGCTGGGTCAGAATGCGCAGGGTCAGGCTGTGCAGGGTCGGAATGCGCAGGGTCAGGCTGCGTAGGGTCACGAGAGAGCTGCGCCAATCGCTAAAAAGCGCTGGGCCACGAGAGAGCTGCGCCACTCGCTAAAAAGTGCTGGGCCACGAGAGAACTGCGCGCACCAACTGCTACAGGGTCATCTCCTTCCTCTTGGCTGAGAGCAAGAACACCATGAGCCCTAGAACTTCTAAGGTCAATAAAATCCTCATCCTAAGCCCAAATTGGGACTTCAATAGGTCAAAATGGGGTAGAACAAAATTTTCTACAACATAGAACAATAAAAACTTGAAAATAATGAAGTTTGCTAGATCAAAACCAAGGAAATCCTAAAATGGTTAAAACTTAGATCTATAAAAATCAAAGCTTCAAAATAGAAATTTTTAAGTTCTAAACTAGTATAAATTGAGGAGAAGAACATATTTTGACAAATAATTTTGTGAGAAAACATTAACAAAAACAAAAATTTATGGATCCATCTCTTGAGCAAGTTGGTACTTGCCTTGGTTGGTGGAGGAAATAAATGAGAGGAAATAAATGAGAGAAGAGAGAATGAGATGAGTTATATATAGAATCTTGAACCCAAGGGTTCATGATGAACCAAAGGGTTCAAGATGAACCATTGGTGAACCAAAAATAGGTTATCCAAATGAGCCCAAAACTGTAGGCCCAAATGCAGAAAATAAATTACAAAATAATATTTTGTCGAATATTTTAGGAAATGCATGAAGAAATACAGCATAATAAATATCGTATAAATACAAGGTAAATACAATTTATCGGTTTACGTATTAAAATACGTATTCCAGGATCGGGGAGTGACATCTCTACCCTTCTTAGAAAAATTCTGTCCTCGGAATTTCAGCCAAGACAGGATAGTGAAATCAGGACAAGCAAGGCACAATCATATACAAGTTAACTATCATAGCAGTTATTATCATACATCACAAAGTGCAAAATAAGTAGGTGCAGATAAGCATGGAGTCGTGTCAATAAGGCGTAAAAATATACCTTATTAGTCAAACAAATGTGGATACCGAGATCTGATCTCGTCCTCGCGCTCCCAGGTTGACTCTTCCGAAGAGTGATGGTTCCAAGAAACACGGACAAGGCTTATCGTCCGATTCTTGAGTAACTTCTCTCGTCGGTCCAAAATGGACACGGGTTGTTCCTCGTAAGTTAGGTCGGTACCAACGACTAACTCAGAATGATCGAGGACATAACTCGGATCCGGGACATACCCACGTAATTGGGACACATGAAACATATTATGTATGCCAGTTAACGAAGGCGAAAGGGCAAGTCGATAAGCCACATCGCCTACCCGAGCGAGAATCTTAAAAGGACCAACGTATCTTGGACTAAGCTTTCCTCGGGTTTCAAATCTGATGATACCCCGAGTAGGCAAAATCCGCAGAAACACTTGGTCGCCAACTCTAAACTCTAGAGGCCTACGATGCTGATCTGCCCAATGACGATGTCGGTCCTGTGTAACTCGAAGGCGCTCTCTGACCAACTTAACTATCTCCACAGTCTGCGTGATCATCTCTGGCCCTAACAACTTTCGTTCTTCGACGTTGTCCCATGCCAAAGGGGACCTGCACTTCCTTCCGTACAATGCTTCGAACGGGGCCATCTGAATGCTAGCCTGATAGCTGTTGTTATAGGAGAACTCCACTAGATGAAGGTGATCCTCCCAAGACCCGCCAAAATCCAAGGTACACGCCCGTAGCATATCTTCTAACGTCTGAATGGTTCTTTCTGATTGCCCGTCAGTTTGTGGATGATAAGCAGTACTGAATCTTAACTTGGTTCCCAAACTTTGGTGTAAGCTCCGCCAAAAATGGGAAGTAAACCGCGTATCCCGATCTGATACTATACTAACTGGAACACCGTGCTGCCTTACTATCTGCCTCATGTACATTTTTGCTAACTGTTCAGTAGTCTGTCCAACTCGGAAGGGAAGGAAATGAGCGACCTTCGTGAGTCGATCTACTATTACCCAGACTGCATTCTTACCAGTCGGGGATCTAGGTAAACCGGTCACAAAATCCATCGTGATGTACTCCCATTTCCATTCTGGGATAGGAAGCGGTTGTAGCAATCCTGCTGGTCTCTGCTGCTCGGCTTTCACCTGCTGACATACCAGACACTTGGATACAAATCTTGCTATCTCTCTTTTCATGCCATTCCACCAAAAGTACTGCCTGATATCTCGATACATCTTCGTTCCTCCTGGATGAATGGAGTAAATAGAACTATGAGCTTCGGTCATAACTTCTTGCCGAAGGTCTCCACTCGGTACACAGAGTCTGTTTCCAAACCTGAGCATACCATCTTCATGAATCACTAACTCCTTTCTACGGCCTGATTCACACTCCGACCGTAATTTCTGAATCTGTGGATCTCCTGCTTGTGCTGTCCTTATCCTCTCTACTAAGGTTGACTGAATCTGCATACTGGTTATTCTTCCTATATCCCTTGGCAAAACTACTTCGATTCCCATACTCTGAAGGTCTTCTAAAATATGCTTCTGCGAGGTCAAGATAAAGGGACTGTCTCTCCTACTCAGTGCATCTGCAAATATATTCGCCTTGTCTGGATGATGCTGAAGGTCTAAATCAAAATCCTTCAGCAGTTCTAACCATCTTTTTTGCCTCATGTTCAAATCTCGCTGCGTGAACACGTACTTCAAACTCTTATGATCAGTATAGATCTCTACCCGATCCTCGTATAAATAATGCCTCCACAACTTGAGTAAAAATACCACAGCTGCTAACTCCAAATCGTGTGTCGGGTAATTCTTCTCATGGTCTCGAAGCTGCCGAGACGCATATGCTATCACCTTTCCGTGCTGCATCAATACACATCCAAGACCCTTCCCTGATACGTCATAATATACTGTAAAGCCTCCCGCTCCTACTGGAAGCGTCAAGATCGGGGCTGAGATCAATCTCTTCTTCAATTCTTCAAATGATGCCTGACAGCTAGCTGACCAAACAAACTCTACGTCCTTGTGCGTCAAACGCGTTAAGGGCGCAGAGATCCTGGCAAAGTCCGCCACGAACCTTCTGTAGTAACCAGCTAATCCTAAGAAACTTCGCACTTCTGCAACCGTTCTCGGGACCGACCAATGCTCCACGGCCTCAATCTTCTTCGGATCCACTGACACTCCTGCCCCAGAAATTACATGTCCCAGGAACGAAATATGGTCTAACCAGAATTCACACTTGTCGAGCTTCTCATAAAGTTGATGCTCCCTCAATGTCTGCAGGACAGTCCTAAGATGTTTCTCATGCTCCTCTTCACTGCTGGAATAGACAAGGATGTCATCTATGAACACCACCACAAATTTATCCAAATACGGCAGAAAAATGCGGTTCATCAAATCCATGAATACTGCGGGGGCGTTGGTTAGTCCAAAGGGCATTACTAAAAACTCATAATGCCCATATTTAGATCTGAAAGCTGTCTTCGGTATGTCTTGCTCCCGGACTCTTACTTGATAGTATCCCGACCGAAGATCGATCTTGGAAAAGATGCTGGCCTTGCTCAACTGGTCAAACAGGTCATCAATCCTTGGTAGTGGGTACTTATTCTTCACTGTTACTGCATTCAGCTTGCGGTAGTCGATGCACATCCTCGTCGACCCATCCTTCTTGGAAACTAGAATCACTGGCGCGGCCCAGGGCAATTCACTGTCTCGGATGAATCCCTTAGACTTCAACTCTTCTTCATGCTGATACAACTTATCCTGTTCTGACGGCGACATTCTGTAAACTCTGTCTGCAATAGGCCTCGTTCCAGGGTTCAACTCAATGCTAAATTCTACCTCTCTGACTGGGGGTATCCCTGGGAGCTCATCAGGGAAGACGTCGAGAAAATCTTCGACCACTCTCAGAATCTGTCCTGGCTCTGACACTGCTGCTGAGATGATGCCTCCGGCCTGATTCTTCAAGGTTCGAGTAAAGATGAACTGTTCCATCCCAGAAACGCTGAATATGACCCTACCTCCTCTACAATCAATGGTCGCATGACTGTCTCTCAACCAGTCCATGCCAAGAACAACATCGAAATTTCCCATAGGGAATTCAATCAATGATACGGGCAATAAATGCCCACACACCTCTACCGGACATGAAAAGTGCACCCTGCTAACTTCTACGAGCCCATTGCCGGTGAGTATATCCATCCTCTCTGGCAATGCCTCAAACTCTAATCCAATCCGTGTAGCATATTGTGCAGAGATGAATGAATGAGTAGCGCCTGAATCAAATAATGCTACAGCGGGAAATAAGATGACGAGAATTTTACCTGCCACCACGTCACTAGACGCTAGAGCCTCTCCCAAGGATAATGTGAGAGCCTGGCCCTGGCCCCGCGGAGCCCCTTGTTGCGGCCCTCCTCGACCATGTTGTTGTTGCCTCTGAGGGACTTCGGATTCTTGTGCTTGGCGGAACATCTGAGCCTGCGTTGGTAGACGCTGGGCTAGGGGCCTTACTGCTAATACTGGCCCTCCACTTGGGGTTGCCACCGGAGCTGGCAACGCTGGAAACTGCTGAGCTGGCCCTCCTGGCCTCTGTATCACACGACAAGTGGAGATACGGTGGTCTGAACTACCACACCTCAAGCATAAGCCATTCGCTGACCGGCACACCTCCCTCGTGTGCTCTGCCTTCCCACAGAATATACAGCCCTGGGGTGCTCCCTGACGCTGCTGTTGGTTCCTCGGCTACTGATGCCGAACTGGCGCTGTATTACTCCTCCTCCAACCTGGGAATGTGATCTCTTCTGACCTCCTGTCCTCGATGCCAACCTCTGCTGGGTAAGCTCGTGCCTCCGAGCGGCCGTCAAAACAGCGTCAAACGTCTGGTAGTCGTGTCCCTCCACAAGCTGTAATAGTTCCAAATGAAGTCCTTGCTGGAACCTCATAGCTTTCTCTGGCTCCGTTGCCACCATTGCTGGTGCAAAACGGCACAATCTGCAGAACTCTGCTGCATACCCATCTACGGTCTTGCCTGCTTGCTTGAGACTAATAAACTTCTGCTGGAGCTCATATCGAGCTACTACGCCAAAATACTTGGCCTTGAATCTTTCACTGAAGGTGGTCCAACGAACAGGGCGTCTTATACCAACTTCTTCTGATGCCCACCAGTCGCGGGCAAGATCCTGAAGTACTAATTTGACCTGATCAACCTTCTCATCATCTGGAACCTTGGCTGCCACAAGAATGGCTTCGATGTCTTAAATCCATGCATCCGCAGTGATGGCATCCTCCGTGCCATCAAAATATCTTGGGTTCAAGCGACGGAACCTTCCTGATGCTCCCGAGTCAACCCCGGCACTCCTCTCAAGAGCTAACTGAATCCCTTGGTTCAGTAACACGTTCTGCTCCTGCTGCTGAGTCTGTTGTTGTTGGTGAGTGACAAGAATCCCCCGGATGATCTACAGGAGTGCTACGACATCTGGTACTGCCGTCGCTGCTGGTGCTGCAAGAGTTTCAATAACCTACGGCTGTACTGCCTCTGGTTCCATTTCTGCTCGTGTCTGCCCTGGGAAAGGTTCTCTCCCCTGTTGATGCCCAGTCGAGCTATGCTCTGGCTGCTCTTCCTCATGGGCCTCACCTGCTACTGAGAATGAAGCACCCCTATAGAGAAAGATATAAGATTATCAAGTCCGAACGAGGAAGATTTCGAGGATGCAAGTCAGGTTAGAGATCAAGGCAAGGACAGAGGATTCGAAACAGAATTTCAAGGGGAACAAGTTTTGATTGAGACTCCTAATAATTCGCAATACCCCACAAGTCTGAAAACAGACCTACATGGGCCACCACTAAAACCTTGTCACGCCCCAGAACCGAAATACGGAGACGGACTAGGCCAGCTACTCCGTATGAGGTACGTAACGTCATAAGGCGATCGTGGCTGTCGAGAGACTAGGGGGTTCATGCTACAATCAAGTCTCCTATGGTCCCACAGAGTTCTATGTCTCAATCAACCAAGTCACATCAGCAATTAAATGAACATTAAAGATAAAGCAGTAAGGCGTCCCCGACGCTTCATCAAAATGATCACGAGAGACTAGCTTTATAATTTAGCTATCTCAGAGAGTCAGGAGTACAAAATTATACACAGCTGCAGTCTGTTTCTTTATAATTCTGTACTGACACAAAATATCAAGTAATCCAGCTAACAGGTGCCGGTGGCTAAACGTCGCACAAAGTAAAGGCAGGAGTGGTGGAGAAGAAACCCACTCGAGTTCCCGAACCGCCATGCTCCTAGTATGCACCATAGATGTCAGGAAGGAAAATCGTGTCCTCCGGCTCTGCTACAAGATCTGGCCAAACAAAACCAGCGGGGTCAGCCCCGAATAGCAAGTACCGCCAAAAGGGCACAAGAGTTGAGATTAAAAACCCAGTTAATAGAATGATTGATAATAGTAATACTTATGCTACTATTATAGGGTAGCACAACATCCTCGAACCCATATGGCACCCTTACAACCAAACAAGGACAAAAGGTGCCGCATGGAGTCGGGACGTGTCGTACTCTATAATTTTCACATAAGTTAAAAGGTATAAACAATAAAATCTACTGATCGTGACTTCGGTCGATAGCCTATCGCAGCACAATAACCAACCCAACAATCAAACAAGAACATGGGTTGGATCATGTACCATGATAGACCATGTTCCTCAGTCATTCACAGAAGTAGCACTTCACAACCAGAATAAGTCTTCCGTTCATAACTTTGGTCCACAGCCTGTCATAGTACGATAGCCAACCCAACAATCAAATAAGAACATGGGTTGGATCACGTACCATGACAGTCCGCTTCCCTCAGTTATTCACGGAAGGTAATAGGACACAAGCAAGTCGTTTTCACGGTCAATCAAGCCTACGAGTTTCTAGTAGGACGAGGTTATCCTCGCATCATGTTATTTAGAAATCCTCAGATCGTATCGTTCCAGCAAGGCTAGCCAACCCAGGGGTTCGCGTAGACAGATATCATTGAGCACAGGTCCCTCGTAAGGCCACCTTGCCAAGACATATAATATATAGCAGGAATTAATCGGATACAGTCATCTACTCGTTGTAGATGACACAGTATCCGTGGAGACCAGCCGGCGCGTCAAGACGATATCTTAAGGCGGCTGGTGTAACACGATCTCGGAATTCTGCCCTCCCCATGCATCTAGTATATTTAGTTGCCTAGTTTAACCCTAGGTGAAATCTTGGACTCACATGCTGTGGCCTGCATGATTATCCTTCTAAAAGTCGTACTCAAGTACGAGTACCCTAAGAGAGGATCCATGTCAATCAGTATGCCAACATGTTCTACCCTCCTTAGTGTAATGCATCATTACAAATACGCCACGTGGAGTTACAAGTCATTTGTTGAGCATGAACAAGAACTGGGACATTCAGGTACATGTATCGGGTAGGAACACTTTGTTTACCGGGGTCACATTAGTGCTCATATCATGCTCAGGACAAAAGGCGTAAGGATATATAGCATACACAAACATTCACCTATATATATATATATATAAGCAATATAATATAAAAAAATATAAAAATATAAAGGAGCCCGGGTCAGGGGGCGCTGGGTCGGAATACGCGGGGTTAGAGCGCGTTGGGTCAAAGTGCGCAGGGTCAGAATGCGCAGGTCAGGCTGCGCAGGGTCGAAATGCACAGGGTCAGGCTGCACAGGGTCGAAATGCGCAGGATCAGGCTGTGCAGGGTCGAAATGCGCAGGGTCAGGCTGCGCTGGATCGGAATGCGCAGGGTCAGGCTGCGCTGGGTCGGAATGCGCAGGGTCAGGCTGCGCAGGATCGGAATGCGCAGGGTCAGGTTGCGCAGGGTCAGGCTGCGCTGGGTCGGAATACGCAGGGTCAGGCTGCGCTGGGTCGGAATGTGCAGGGTCAGGCTGCGCAGGTTCGGAATGCACAGGGTCAGGCTGCGCAGGGTCACGAGAGAGCTGCGCCAATCGCTAAAAAGCGCTGGGCCACGAGAGAGCTGCGCCACTCGCTAAAAAGCGCTGGGCCACGAGAGAGCTGCGCGCGCCAACTGCTACAGGGTCATCTCCTTCCTCTTGGCTGAGAGCAAGAACACCATGAGCCCTAGAACTTCTAAGGTCCATAAAATCCTCATCCTACGCCAAATTGGGACTTCAATAGGTCAAAATAGGGTAGAACAAAATTTTCTACAACATGGAACAATCAAAACTTGAAAATAATAAAGTTTGCTAGATCAAAACCAAGGAAATCCGAAAATGGTTAAAACTTAGATCTACAAAAATCAAAGCTTCAAAATGGAAATTTTCAAGTTCTAAACTAGTATAGATTGAGGAGAAGAACATATTTTGACAAATAATTTTGTGAGAAAACATTAACAAAAACAAAAATTTATGGATCCATCTCTTGAGCAAGTTGGTACTTGCCTTGGTTGGTGGAGGAAATAAATGAGAAAAAATAAACGAGAGGAGAGAGAATGAGATGAGTTATATATAGAATCTTGAACCCAAGGGTTCATGATGAACCAAAGGGTTCAAGATGAACCATTGGTGAACCAAAAATAGGTTATCCAAATGAGCCCAAATGCAGAAAATAAATTACGAAATAATATTTTGTCGAATATTTTGGGAAATGCATGAAGAAATACAGCATAATAAATATCATATAAATACAAGATAAATACAATTTATCGGTTTACGTATTAAAATACGTATTCCAGGATCGGGGAGTGACAATATATAAATATATACACCTTAATAAATCAACACATACACACATACATATATACATATAAATAAATATATCATATAAACTTACACCCATACTATGCATTACATTCCTAATATTATGCATACATATATTTTAGTAAAAATTTCTACACAAAACTAAATTTAAATATTTTAATAAATTTGGGGGGTTTACAACTGCACCTCCTTGCGGGTTAACTGCGTCAATGGCGCTGAAATCCGAGCAAAGTCTGACACAAACTGTCGGTAATAGCCAGCCAATCCTAGGAAACTCTGAACTTCTACGACGGTGCTAGGAACTGGCTATGTCTCTATAGCCACTATCTTTTGGGGATCCACTTCCACTCCACCTCTGGTGATGATGTGACCTAAGTATGATATACGATCCAGCCAAAACTCGCACTTACTGAACTTTGTGTGCAACTGGTGTTCCCTGAGTATCTGAAGAACTACACGAAGATGCTGCTCATGCTCTGCCTCACTCTTGCTATAGACTAAGATGTCGTCTATGAACACTATCACAAACTGATCCAAATAGGGCATGAAGATACGATTCATGAGGTCCATGAATATGGCTGGCGCATTGGTCGCTCCAAATGGCATAACAAGGAACTTCCAATGTCCATGAATACGGCTGCCTCACTCTTGCTCTCTGACTCTGATCTGATGGTACCCTGACCGCAAGTCAATCTTCAAAAATATAGCCGCTCCCTTGAGCTGATCAAATAAGTCATCTATCCTTGGTAGAGGATACATGTTCTTGATTTTTACCGAGTTTAAGGTACAATAATCAATATATAATCTTGACATACCATCCTTCTTCTTCATAAGAAGCATCGGGGCTCCCCAAGGCGATCCACTAGCACGAATGAATCCCTTGGTTCTGAGTTCTTCAATCATCTTGTACAAGATTTCCAACTATGAAGGTGCCATCCTGTAGACTCTCTCCGATACTGGTGCCGTCCTTGGAATCAAGTCAATGGTGAACTCTATCTCCCTTTCTGGGGGCATGCCTGGAAGCTCTTCGGGAAATACATCAGGAAACTCTTCTACTACTCTGAAAAACTGAACTTCCACTGCTACTGCCATCCGTAATACGGGTGGAGAAGGTTCTACTTCACCCCTGGAAAATGAAAACTCCGGTTCACCGGGAATACCACAAATAATCCTGCCAATATGGCAGTCTATTCTTGCGTATTGCTCCTTCAACCAATCCATTCCTAGGACCACATCATATTCGGCCATCGGAAATTCTATCAACCTAGCGGAAAACTCTCTACCGCTAACTACGATTCGACACGAGGAATAGACTCTATCTACTCCCACGAGATCGTTACCAGTAAGTATATTGAGCCTTACTGATAATGACTCGAGCTCCAGTCCTATCCGTGTTGCGA
Source organism: Iris pallida (assembly GCA_029216955.1). Lineage (NCBI taxonomy): Eukaryota > Viridiplantae > Streptophyta > Magnoliopsida > Asparagales > Iridaceae > Iris > Iris pallida. The sequence goes on along the minus strand of JANAVB010028196.1, from coordinate 1,689,205 downwards.
ATCGTGCAGACATAAATGAATGCGATGCACCCGAATCAAATAATACTGATGCAGAAAAAGAGTTGACGAGAATGGTACCTGCCACCACCTCACCTGATGCTAACTCCTCCTCTACGGTCAAAGCCATCGCTTGACCTTGCCCTCTGGGTGCTGGTCCCCTCTGCTGGAAACCTCTCTGGCGGTTCTGAATCTGAGCTAGGACCTGGGCATACTGCTGCGGCCTCTGCTGCTGGAATGCTTGAGCCTGAGGTGGCAAGGGCCTCGAAGGCTGGTACTGCTGCTGCTGCACTAGTACTGGTCCCCTCACCGAGGGACTAGTCTGGGCCGATGAGGAGGAACTGACTCTCTGTGGACAGGACCCTATCATGTGGTCTGATGCCCCACAAGCCAAACACAATCCTTGTGCTCTGCGATATTCTGATACTACATGTTCTGGCTTCCCACAATGAGTGCAGCCCATTGTGGAAGACTACCTCCGCTTCTGCTGCTGAGGGTACGTCGAAGTCGAATGTTGAACCGATGTAACTGATGTCGCCCTCCTTGGAGCTCCAATAGTCAAGGCCCTAGCTACCGGGGCTGGGGCTGAGGACTAGGTCATCTGACCATGGGACCGCTTCCGTCCTTCAGTTCTGTCCACTATTCTCTGGAAGGTATATTAATGCCTCCTAGCTGCTCGCAAAATAACATCAAAAGTCTGATGCTCAAACTGCTCCACTGCTAGAATGATCTCTAGGTGGAGTCCCTGCTGGAACTGCTACGCTCGATCAAACTCGGTTGCCACCAAGGTTGGAGCGAATCGACTCAGTCTTGAAAACTCGGCCGCATATCCATCGACTTTCCTGCTCATCTGCCTGAGATTGATGAACCTCGTCTGTAGGTCGTGCCGAGGTACAACATCGAAGTACTTGATCTGAAACTTGTTACTGAATATCGCCCATGGGACAGGCATCGCCAACCCAACTTCTAACATCGCCCACCAGGTGCGGGCTAGGTCCAGTAACTATAGGCGCACTAAAGCTACCTTCTCTCCTTCTGGAGTCTTGGCTGCATCCAAGATAATCTCGATGTCCTGGAGCTACGCATCAGCTGCAATAGCGTCTTCACTACCGTCGAAGAATGGAGGGTTAAGGCGCTTGAAACTGTTAGCCGCATTGTTCCCTTGATAACCAACACGGTCCATGGCATCTTGTACTGTCTGGTGCAGGGCATCGCCCGGACGATCTTGAGATGCAAGCAATTCCCTGATGAGATCCACCAGGGTTCCATTGTCAGGCTCTGTACGCTGGACTGGATGAACTGGAGGCTCTGGATCCCCAGAATGCATGACTCAAAAGGCCGCTCCAGAGTGTTGGGCTTGGTCTCCAGATTGTTGCTGGTCCACTGGAGGTGCTCTGCCTTGCTGATCGGTAGGACCAGGATCAATGCCGCTGAAGAAACGACATGGAGAACAATAAAGAAGGACCATGATAGATCGAGGATATAAATATATGATCAGGTCAAGATTTTGAAAAGATTAGAAGACACGAGTAGAGATCAAAGGAGAGTGCTGATTGAGACATCTATTAAGTGAAACCCTCACACATCTTGATTTACAAGACCTGCATGGGCCACCACTTAAACCGTGTCATGCTCCAGAACCAGAATACTGGAGAGCGGAGGACAGACACAGCCAGCTACGAACATTGAAGTGAATTTCACCTCGCAATACGGTTACGACTGTCTAGATGCATGAGGGTTTACTACAAGCCATTAGTCTCTTAGGGTCCAGAACAAGCCTAGTGTCTCAATCTCAAGCAAGCAAGTAAATGTAACAAGATGGTAGATCATCAGACATACAAAGTAAGGCGTCCCAAATATTACATATTCAGATGATCATGAAGCTAGTCATACAAAATACGAAGACTAGCAAGAGTTTAAGTCATACATGATCAACACTAGGATATGTCGATCATATTACAGCCATTAGGCAGACCGGAATGTAAATTCAACACGAGCTAACACTTGTTCGGCGGCTAAACACTTCAAAAGAATAATTTACAATAGAGTGGGAGAGAAAAATAAAACCCACTCATTGCCAGGGTTTCTTCTAGTGGTCATCATCTGGCAGGAAGGCTGGAAGATCCTCGGAAGCTGCTCCAAAATCTGGCCATACAAAACCAGCTGTGTCAGACCCCAGAAAGAGCAAGTGCCACAAAGGAGGCTTCACTTAAGAACTAAAACCAACACATTAGCACATGAGAACATAAATGATAATAAAAGACATGAGTTAGAGAAAATAGGGTGATAAACGATAAGATAACTAAAGGACTATTCCGGTACCCAAGTTACAACCCGTAAACCAAATAAGGTCCGGGGTTGTAATCCTTCACCTGAACAGAACTTAGTCTCTAACCAATTATCGATAAAGTAAACATACACAAGCATGTCCTGAGATAGCCATGTACTGGATCTAGGCAAGACTAGACAAGATGGGACTCCATCCAACACTCACGGCCAAGTAAGAGTACAGCTTGATACTTAAACTAACTAGGATTATCACAAGCCTAGTTACTAGCAAGATGCAAGAAGATATCCCTACGGCCACAAGCCCTGCAGACTATCCAGGTTATCCAGACGCAAGGTTCATGCTAAGAGTTATCATGACTTGTTAGGTGACTTGAGTGCAACACATGACAGTGTGCATGGTAATCATTTCATGAAGTGCCCCACATGACAGTGAGCTGGAAATGTGCCCTACTCGTCGGCAGGCTACAAGTCCATCAGAGAAGGCGCCTAGATAACGGGATTGCTTGTAGCCGGAATACCTCTCTATATGAACTACTTGATCAATCTAGTCATTAACCTAGTCCGATTCAGTATGAATCCCTGACCGTGGTAATCAGGAATACAAGTCTTAGACATGATGCAAGACAAGACTGGTAGCTTATACAAGCACATTCAATATAATCACCCACGGTGTCATGATGAGAATTTACTTAGCATGTCGAGATAGCCATCGTAACAACATTCAAGATTACATGTTAGATTTACTTATCAAGATTACTTGCCAAGAGTGTGCCACAATGGGACACTATCAAGATTACTTATCATGTCAAGAGTGCATCACGATGGACCACCATCAAGAATTATCATGTCAAGGTTGCTTGTCAAGAGTGCACCACGACGGGTCACTATTTGGGAGTTATCATGTCAAGGTACTTATTAATAGTGTGCCTTAACAGGCCACTATCGTGAATGAGAGAAACTTACATAAAAATAGTTAGTAACATATCCTTGAAGCCAAGGAAAAGATCTACAACTTTCATGTTGGGAGTTGGGAGAAATTATGGCCGCAATTCAGCCAAATAGGACATAAAACAGCCAAAATAGGCAATATGCGGTACTATGCAAGTCATACAGCACTATTCATTCCTGTGGTACTATGCATCCATGTGGCACTATGCAAGCCATGCGGCACTATTTATTCCTGCGACAATATTCATCCATACGGCACTATGCAAGCCATGCGGTACTATTCATTCCTGCGGCACTATTCATTCCTGCGGCACTATGCATCCATGCGGCACTATTCATTCTTGTGGCACTATTCATTCCTGTTGCACTATGCATCCATGCGGTACTATGCAAGTCATGCAGCACTATTCATTCCTGCGGCACTATTCATTCCTACGGTACTATGCATCCATACGGCACTATGCAAGCCATGCGACACTATTCATTTCTGCGGTACTATTCATCCATGCGGCACTATGCAAGATATGTGGCACTATTCATTCCTGCGGCACTATGCATCCATACGGCACTATGCAAGCCATGCGGTACTATTCATTCCTACGGCACTATTCATCCATGCGGCACTATGCAAGCCATGCGACACTATTCATTCCTGCGGTACTATGCATTCATACGGCACTATGCAAGCCATACGACACTATTCATTCCTGCGGCACTATTCATCGTCCCTGCCAAATTCAGGACAGATGAACTAGAAAATGTTCAAATCTTATTTTGGTCATAACTTCCTCAAAACAAGTCAAAATCTAACTTTTCAAATGTCCATTTTGTGTAAAATTGAATTCTCTACAACATAGAACAATCAAAACTTGAAAATAATGAATTTTGGTAGATCAAAACCTAAGAAAACCGAAAATACTATAAACTTAGATCTACAAAAATTCATCCATCAAACCCAAAAATGTTAAGTTTTAAAGAGGCTTAAAATCAAGTAAGGAAGAGAACGGAACAATAAAACTTAAGATCCATCATGAAGCAAGTTGTACTTGCCTAGGACTTGGTAGGTGGGAGGAGTAAATGAAGAAGATGAAGAAGTAAATGAAGAAGTGAATGAGGAAAGAGAGAGAAGGAGTTGGGTTATATATCAACCCTCTCCATCTCAAGCCAAGCCAAACCAAGTCAAATTGAACCAAACCAATCAAATAAACCAAGTCAAGATTAAACCAAGACTAGGCTAAGCAAAACAAGTCTAACTACGGTCCACCTGATAAATGCCAGAAATCTCGTATATGCATACAAAAATACGTATAACGGAAAATGGGAGTGACATAAGTGTAGAGTCTGTCACGATCCGCACCCGGTTTTCGGACGCGAGCTCGTGAGCAAGCCAGCTACGTATCGAGCGGACTCCAGCCCGACTCGAGTACGTATAAGCTGTCAAGGTCATGGTATCATATCTAATCTAAACTATATTTCAATCCACAGGAATCATATAAAACAAGAATGAACACTATGGGTCGTGGTCTGCAGCCCACTAGCATATATGTCCGATAAGACTCTAAAGGAAATAACAAGAGTCTAAAACGGAATCAAGAAACAGGATATCTCATGATAAGGTATGAAAGCACGAGCGGATAATAAACACAATAACGATACCTGAATCCTGCAAGAATCGCAAATCCTCCGCCATCCAGAACTACTAGCTAACTCCATGCAATCGGCAAACCTGAGGAGATCATCAGGTCCTCAGAGGACTAGCAAGATACATAAAACATGCCTATCTAACAGTTTAATCATGCAATAATATAACCAGGATATAAATAGGAACTAGACATGAGACTGACAAGTGGCTACTGACAGGTAACTATGAACACGGATACGGGATTAAGTATGCATAAATGAACTGCTGGTAGATCAATGGATACCAACCCTCGTCCCGATTGTGGACTCGCGGGTCAGTTTCAAGACAAGTCACCCTCGCTTCGATTGTGGACTCGCAGGTGCAAAGGACAACCCTCGTCCCGATTGTGGACTCGCAGGTTGTTTCAAGACAAATCACCCTCGCCCCGTATGTGGACTCGCAGGTGCAAAGGCAACCCTCGCCCCGTGTGTGGACTCGCAGGTTGTGGGAAAAATAAGGAGTATCAGTTCACTCACATATACTTGCAGACACGACTCAGTCAAAACACAGGTGAAGACACGACACGACCCAATAACGATACACGAGAGAACCAATCCAATATGAACTAACAAGGCTAACCATGTACAAGGACTATAACTATACTAGCATGTACGATATACAAATCACAAGTATTAACCAACTAGTAAAACTATATACTAATAGAAATATGCATGTAAATAAACTGTAGAGGGAGGCAAGGTATACTTGCCTGGTGGCAGCACGAAGAACCCATAAATACCGTCAACTGGTACGCATAACGTCCAAGTCATCACAACTGTCTCCGAAAGCTGAAATAAACATTACCAACATTCTCAGAAT